>ML685781.1:17806214-17851473 GCA_007922175.1 Pelusios castaneus
AATCTGTTAGTCTTTAAAAGTGCCACAGGACTCTGTTGTCCTTCTTTCTCTTTATGTATCTTTGTTCTTGTAATGGAAGAAATTCATCCCAGGGCAGGTCTCATGGGCCCTTTTCCATGGAATGAACTCAGCAGTAACCATGTAAAGAGCTTTGAGATCCTCAGGTTGAAGGACGTGCTACAGAAGTGAGGGTGTGTATTGTGTAACCAGATGATGGTTTTACATTTAAAGGATGGCCCCAGAAGTTGCAGCAGTGGAAAAGAATGGCGGTTACAACCAGCTCTGTGATATCTGGGCCGTTGGCATAACTGCCATTGAACTTGGAGAACTTCAGCCGCCTATGTTTGACCTTCATCCAATGAGGTCAGCTGATCATTCATTCAAACATTTTCTTAAATCATAGCCCATGAGGGACCACTGCAATCACCTGCCTAACCCAGGCGATTCCTGCAGCATGCCTGAATTTCTGTTTTAGTGCACCGCATCTTTGTAAAGTCTGGTTTAAACACTTAGATTCAGATTCCAGAATCAGATTCTGAAGGATTTCACATTCTGTAAGTGATTTAGTACCCGCACCCTGTAGTGGTCCCGTAGTTAGCGGGATTGTGCATGAACATAAACAGATTTTATTTCAAAAACACTAAAGAAATCAACAGCTTTATTTTGTCTCTGACAAGATCTCTTATGCTACATAACTCATGTTGGTTCCCATCAGCTAATACTGTCCCTTGTGGTGCGATAGAACTGCAGTGTTTTATGTAAACTCAGGATATCAGAGTAAAAGGAATGTTTTTGATATTGTATAATAATATTATGCTTTCTTTATCTTAGGGCTTTGTTTTTAATGTCTAAAAGTAACTTTCAACCTCCAAAGCTTAAGGAAAAAGCAAAATGGTGAGTGACATAAAATTTTTCTCCCTCTGTTCAGAGCATGTTTTCAAGATCATGTGAATGATTATTTATGTCAACAGTTCATAAGCATGTGCCCTGAACCCGCAAACAAACGTGCACATTTATGACTTACGTACATGAGTTGTCCCTTTGAGTTCAGTGGTATTATTCACACGTGTCTGTAGGATCAGGAACAGTTTATTCTTACTGCTAAACAAAATATTTAATTACAGCAAAAGACCAACTCTGCAATGAGAGTGGACTTCCTGTGGTCAGGCAGCGCCCCACTGAATCAAGCAGAATCCGCCTGTGAAGTTCTAAGTGCGGGATCAGGGATAAATTTAGCATAGTTTATTCATTTTTCAATTGTTCTGACGTCTGTGACTGAAAGATCATTATTTGCTCAAACACTGAAGTTTTTATTGGAACATAATTCACAGCTGATAACTCATGCTTGAAAACAATTTGTCTCTAAAACTGGGACATTAATCACATATTACTTTATGGAAGAAGCAAACAGTAATGAAGATGTGCACTGGTTTTCATCCCAGTGATCTGAAAGATGATTCCCCTGAGGATGAAGTGCTTTAGGCTGAGACATCTGCAGTATGTACCAGCAAGCAAGATATTTTTTTGTAGTTGATTTGACGTTATAGAGCCTAGAAACAAATGCAACAGAAAAGTCCAGCAGTGCACGCTCCTCTGCAGTAGCAGGAAACTGAGTGTGTGGGACAGGCCACCTACTGCCAAATGATCCTCCTCTGCTGGTCCAGAGGAAAAGGAAAACTCTGTCTGGGTCCCTACCTGGAGAGAAAAAAGTCACCTTCCAGAACAAACAATTGGCTGTTAGTTTGACACTGTGAATGTGGGCAAGACTCACGGTAGCTGAGCAATGAATCCCATTTATGTACTTAGAATGCTGCCCAGGACCAGGTAACTGGCCTTTTCCCTTAGATCTTTGTGCGGGGGATTCTGCTTGCTTTGCGCAGACACTTAAGTGTTATCACCTGGAAAACAATCCTTCTGTGAATTGCACTCTGCATTAAACTTCGCACTTGGGGCCCTCTCCTGAGATTTGGGCACACACTAAGAGCACCTGTCCATTACTCTAGGCATTCTTGCCAGAACTTAAAAGCACGTCACAAATAAAACTCCACGTGCAGCGGTACAGTTCAGTACAACCCGCCTCCAAGAAGCAGCTCACCAGCCCCCTCCCAGTACAATTCCTTCTTGTTTTCAAATGCCTAAGGGATAAGATAGGTTTTGCAATGTGCCCTGGAAGTCGTCATATTCAGGCTAAAATATCTCGTGAGAGATGTATTAAAATAAGCACATGAGCAAAAAAAACCAAGAAAAAATTACAATATGAGACTTCCAAAGGATTTAGCCTCACGTCTTGCGTTAATTTGAAAGGAAGAGGTATATTTAAGTCTTCTGAAGTTCTTCGGAAATCTCAGCTCTGCATTAGAAAGAGGAGACAGATGCTTTCTCCTGATCTTACATCATTGTGCCTTTTATTTTCCTCCTGGTGACATGAGGTAGTGGGTAGTTCCAGACTTTGCAGCTTTGCTGGATACCTCATTCGCTGTGTTATTTTTATTTCTGTTGTATAGCGCCACAAGAATTCAGTGGTTATCTGGTATTGGGAGTGCTTTTTCCAAAGTGACTGTGTTATTAATCTGCTAGCTTACTTAGCAGCATGCTGCTATAAATCTGAAATGCCTTGGGATATTTGAGCCAGATTGTAATTCAGCAGATGCTTTGGTTTGCATTGAAAGCGATAATTATTTTTCCTTTTCAGAAATACTTAAAAATTAAATGTTCTTTGTCTTTTTATGTAAAGGTCATCGACATTCCATAATTTTGTCAAAATAGCACTTACAAAAAATCCAAAGAAGAGACCAACTGCAGAACGGCTTCTTACTGTAAGTGTCTAAGAAGACAACTCAACGTGTAAAGTCACTCTTGTGTCCTGGGGCACTTTTAAAGACTCACCAATTTATTGAACGTGTGATTTTTTAGGGGGTTTTTTAGAATGTGTTAGTCTTTAAAAGTGCAGCAGGACTCCCTGTTCATTTTGCTGCACTAGACTCACACGGCCACTAAATCTGTTGTTTCACAAAGTAATGACATCAGTGCACCAAACGGGCTTGGTTTCCTTCACGCACCGATCATGCAAGTGGGCTTAATGGTCCAAACGCAGCAAAAGTGAAATTACAGTCTCATGGAAAATACAAGAATTTTATTTGGGGGCCAAGATTTTATAAAAATTCCTGTCTCCACTGAAAAATAAATCCAGTTTTAATGGTCCAGGGACTGGCATTTTGTTACTGGGTGCCCAGTTTGATAGAATTAACTGTATACATTGGTTATTGACTACCCCATAATGCAGATTTAGGCCATGATTCAGAAAAAAATTACTCAAATACTTAATTCTGCTTACGTACAGACTCCTGTTGAACTCCATGGGACTTCTTCCATGCATAAAGTTAAGCAAATGCAGCAATGTTGCAGAACTAGAATCTTAATTTCTAATTGCAACTGAACCATGATGTCGTCAGGTTAAAACTGACGCATGCTTTAGAGGCCTACTGGCTCAGAAGACATTAAACAGATTGCCTGAAGATTGCCAGTTATAAAGTTTTGCAAAACAAGAAGGCGGCTAATCTTTTGATGTCCAGACAGATAAGATTAAATATGTGTCCCGTATTAAACTGAGCATAACATTTTATTTTTGTGTGATTTTTAGCATACTTTTGTAGGGCAGCCCGGTCTTTCGAGATCTCTAGCAGTTGAGCTGTTGGACAAAGTAAATAATCCCGACAACCATGCACATTACAGTGAAACTGACGACGATGATTTTGAGGTGAAGACGTTTTTGTATTTTTCCTGGTTTGAAAAGCTAGTGTTCAAAACCCTTCCCCCATTTTCACTGTGTAAACTTAGATTCTGACTTCGGGTGGTGGCTGAGAAATTAGTCTAGTCAGCTGCACAGCAATGCTGCAGAAACCAAGCGGCTTTGCCACAGAGTTGAGGTCAAGCTTGCTGTCGAATACAAGGGGCTTGTGTGCAGGCAAGAGACGTGTCATGGTTAGGAAAGAGACAGAGTGTGTGTCACTGTGATAGCGCTTTCCCTCTGTAAGTGTGGTGTGAGAGCTAAGATGAAGGCAATCGGACTGAATAGTAATGTTTCTGCTTTTAACTCCTACAGCCTCACTCTGTTATTCGCCACACCATTCGCTCTAGAAACAGGAACGCTAGAGCGGAAAGAACAGCCTCGGAGATAAACTGTAAGTTCTTAACGTCCTTTTCCCCACTGTGTGGTGCTGATCTATTTTTACTGACGGAGGGTGCCTCTGTCCTCTTTTTATAGCAGACGTTAGCGAGCCACTCAGACCGTTGGCGCACACGCAGGGAAAATGTCAAACGAAAAACCTACCCAGTGTTTTTCCAAAACCAATGAAAACTTACATACTTTCTGCTACTTCATTTCATGTCATTGCTGGTTACGAACATTTGCATGAACACAGGGTATCGTTTCTTCTATAACCACCTTAGTTCACTGGGCCCCAAACGTTTTTGGTCCACACATCCCCGGGAACTGGGGCCATGAACCATGGCTGGGAGTGAAATTGGGTGGTGCTCCCTTCTTTCCCCCGGGGGCTGGCCTATGCCTGCAGTGCCCCCCTACCCCCAACATTCCTCTGTGCCTTCCTATGGGGGCCCACCCCATGGTTTGGGGATCACTGGCATAGTCTTTCTCTGCCATGGTGTTGTACCGACCTCTGAATGTGAACTGGCATCATCATAAACAATAATTTCCCAAAAGCATAAAACAGAAGACCGAGTTGACTATAGAAGAGAGGACATGTTTGTACATCTAGAGAAGGCCCTGCTTGAATTGCAGGATGATTGTCAAAAAATTGCGGCTGAGTTGAGGACAAGCCATGGAAAATAGCGGAGAAGTAATAATATACCTTATTATTTGTGGTAATAATGTCCGTTATTACTTCTCCGTGGTTTTCCACTGTTTGCCGCCCTAGGCTGAGAGTAGAGACTCCCACTGTTGGCCGCCCGGGTCTAAAAGCAGAGGCTCCCGGCTGCCTGGGGCTCAGAGCACTGGCCTCTGCTGTCAGAACTGTGGTAGAAGCCCAGTATTGCGGAATCCGCAATTTCTGCCGTTATCGCAAGTTAAGTAGGGCCTTACGCATCTAGGTCTTGGCTCTCGCTGGTGAGGGAGAGTATAGAAAAGCAGACGACGTTTCGATTTCATGCTGTTTTTCACGTTGATGCTCAGCCTCATCCTAACCACTTGTTATGGTCCATCAGCTGTGCCGACCGTGGTGTACGTTGAGCTCCAAAGGAAGGCCCTTGCACTCCATGCAGTGTTGGCGCACGACTTGCTCAGATTCAAAGGGGTGGGAGGGAAAACTTGCTGACATTTTAGAGCCCTTGGAAGCAGCAGCTGGCGTTCTCACTGTTTGGAGGCATGCCCAGGCAAACTAAATAATAATTATTTCTTTATACAGGAATTCTTACTGCTATTTTCCCTCAGTTTCCCTTTTTGTGGGTTGTTTCATAACAGGTCCATTGCAAGTGTAAGCACTTCGACATGGTGTGGGCTAACTTTTTGGCCTGGGGGCCACGTCTGTATTTACGTGGGCCGAAGAGAGGCAAAGGAAGAGGTGGGGCTGGGAGCGAGGAGTGGCCAGGCCCACGTGGTGGCTGGGGGAGAGGGAGAAGAGCCAAGAGTGGGGGAGGGAAAGCTTTGCTGGGCCCTGGGGGGAGTGGTTGCCCACGTGCCGGGAGGGGACGGCCACTGCACCTGTCCAGGGGGCCGATGGCCACCATTGCCCGTGGTGGGAGAGGGACAGGGCAGGGCAGGGCTGGGTTGGGCCAGAAGGAGGGAACAGCTGCCATGCTCCAACCCAGCCCAGCCGGAAGACATGATGAAAGGTTCCCATGGGCTACATCCCAGCCCATGGTCCATAGTTTGCCCACCCCAATTTAGACAGTGAAGACTTCCATAAAAACCAGCGTTCGTGGCTCAGAGTTTAAAATTTCCTGGGGCAAGTTCAAACGACGCGTTGTGTAACACGGCAGTCTGTACTTCAGTTTTCTGGCTGCGTGCTGTCTGCTTTCACAGATGGCCCATAAGAGAGTGTCGGTAGGTTGCAGGGTTTAAAGTTGAAAATGTGATGTTTTGCAGTTGACAAGCTGCAGTTTGAGCCTCCCTTGCGGAAAGAAACAGAAGCTCGGGATGAAATGGTAGGTCTTGTGGTTCGTTTTCCATCGTTTATTATAATCACAGTGTCCCCATTGTTTTATGCTTCAACTCTGTTCAGTAATACGTCTCCACAGTATAAAAAGAGTCATGAGATGACAGCTATTGGTTTTGGGGTGGTCACCACCTTCTAAAGTAAATTAATTGCTCTCCGTCGTTCATGTAGAGGGTCTTCCTCCC
This sequence comes from Pelusios castaneus, assembly GCA_007922175.1. Classification (NCBI taxonomy): domain Eukaryota; kingdom Metazoa; phylum Chordata; order Testudines; family Pelomedusidae; genus Pelusios; species Pelusios castaneus. The sequence goes on from ML685781.1 coordinate 17,812,570, forward strand.
AAGAAAACTGAAGTGCATCAATTAATTTATGAATGTGACGAGAGATATTGAGTTTTATTCTCCCAGATCTCTCTCCTACCCTGTATTATTTTTGCCACTTTTTGTTGTTACTCAGATCACAGCCGTATTGCACACACACATTTTTGCTCCATTGTGTGCCTCTTGCTTTTTATTTGAACTCTTGGCAGTTACCTGTTTACTTCAGATGAATTGTATGCCACCAGCCAACACATATTCTTCTGGATTAGAGAATGGCTGTGGACACAGGGACCTGACAAGTGTTGACTACCAACGGCTCCCGTTGACTTCAGTTCGAGATGTAGGTCTCAACACTTAGGAAAGCCAGGATCCAGTTGTTTAAAGCTGGGTTCTCAACCCCAACCATGTGCGACATAGGGAGCCCCCTCCTCTGTAGGCCAAGGTGCCCCCCGGTTGAGAACTGCTGGTTTAAAGCCATATTGCAATTGGCCCGATGGGCCTTCTTCATGTCATCTATTTGCCCATTTCCTGGCTTGGTATCTTTGGGGCGTAATCACAGGACAAAATAATCTCTGCACGGATGTTGTTAACTGCAGTTAGTTAGCGACCTGAGTCAATTCCATAAAACAGCAGCGGCACACTATCACTTTTGGAGGCAGGTCGATTTGATTCCAGGGGAAAAAGTTCATTTTGAACAAGGTCATTTGAATGAGCGCCGCACTAACACCACTCGCCTCATGCTCTCCCTCAGTCACTGTGGGAAAGGAGTTGATGGGCCTGGAAGCCTGTCCTGGAGGAGCGCGTGTGACGCCTGCGGTCAAGGCTGGTGGGTAACCTTGGCTGGTGGGAACGGAGAGCTTTAGTTGGTGGAGTCACAACGGGGTCTCGTTCTGGGATCCCGGACCCCAAAGGTAGTAGTGGGGTGTTACACCTGTACCCTCGGAGAAAAGCTTTCACCTTATCAAGTTTGTACCGGAACACTTTCATTTAGTCATGTTGGCTGTGTCCACACTGGCAACGTAGGTCAACTTTAGGAGGCTCCTTGTCCACACCAGGCTTTCGTTAGGTCAACTTGAGACAATCCTTAAGTCGACGTAATGAAAGCTGCGGTCGACTTAATAAGAACCGCCGGGTATTCGAACTAACGCTGAGTAGGTCGACCTAAGCCCAGTGTGGACGCATAAGTCCACTTTCTTAGGTCGACCTCAGGGAAGTTATATCGATTTACTAAGTCCCGGTTAAGGGAAACCACTTTGTTAAGTCGACTTAATAAGGTCGACTCCACTTAACAAAGTCGACCTAAATTTTCCTAGTGTAGACATGGCCATTGAGCCGGGGCTCTTCACCATCTCCAGATGAAGTTTTTGGGGCCAGATTGAAGGAAGGTGGGATTTTTTTCCCACAATAATCAGACTGTAAAATGCACTTGGGCTTTGAAACTTAAGTTCCTCTGTGTCTGGGTCATTATGTTCTTCAGTTCTCCTCCCAAGCTGTCCCGGATGCTATGGAAATACGTGTAGAGACTATTTTCTTTCAATTAAATAAACACAGAAAGAAAAGTTGTTGAACTGCAGTTTCTGCATCTTCAGGTTGTGGCAGCAGGCGCAGACTTCGCTTCGCCCTGGAATCCTTTCGTTGACGGTGGAAGCAGCAGCAAGTACGTACATAGTGTAATGGCATTTTCCTAGCTTTGATTGTGCGAACGGAGTGTTTCGGGGAAAACTGAATTGTGTTTAAAACAAACTCAAGAAAACTGATGACTTGTAGTGTTCCAGCCTTTGATAACGACAGACAGGTCAAAGTGTAGGTAAAAACGCTCGACGTCACAGTATGTACAGTATCCCGTGCAATCCAGTTGGTTGGCTCCTTGGGGCAAGAAGGATCGCTTCTGTGCATTTCTGATCCCTTTGAAAGATGAACAGCAGTTTCGGGGGAACGTGAGAAAGCTCCCTGGTCAGAAAGTCTAGTAGGGGAGAGTGTGCATTAACACACAATAACTCAGGTCCGGTTCTGGTTTACTCGCCTTTCAAAAGGATTGGTTCAGGATTCGGTACTGGCCTTGCAACACTCTTTGCACTGTGTCTTGGTTGTGAAGTAGCCATCTGCTGCAAGACGCATGCCGAATGTTGACGAGAAGTCTTTGCTAGTCAGGAAAGGAGAAAATTGACTTTTAAATACATGGGTTTTAAAAGTGTTTATTTAGGTACTTGTGTTATGTGTCCATTACAGGTGTGACACATTGTGCAGTATAGTCAGATATAAAATTTTGGAACTGTAAAAAGCTAATTTACTGTGGGCCAAAGATAGCCCAGAGGAGTGAGCACAGCTCTCTTGAAGCCAGGGCGGAATTTGCCCATGTGGCTCTAACAGCCTCTCTTTTTCTGCACACTGCTAAACTACCTTAAAGCTGATCTTTGATGTTGCAACAAAACTAATCAAGTTTGCTGTGACTAACCAATGACCCCAGCTGAGCGGGAAGGAGTATTTGAGAAATCGTCTCTTCTGCAAGTTTACATTATGGGTAGGCTGAAAACCCCCCTCTCTCCCTTCTTTATTTGAAGGCAGTCAGAGCACAATATGCTTTTGTGTGTTAAATTTTGCAGATAACCTTTAGCATAAAGCTTGTTTTCAACATTATAATCCACTGGTCACATCATGGAAAATATAATCAATCCATTGTTTTTAAGTGTGCAACAGTTCATCCTTCAATTTATTTTCCGTTTCTTTCTCATCTTTGCGCCTTCAGTCGTGAAAATTCAGAGGTTATGTAGGCCCTGCCCATCCTCCTCTCCCCAGCCACAGGAACGACTCCTTTTCCTCCCCTTTTTCTTGTTTTGCTTACATGGATACTGGCTCTAGCTAGAGCTGGAAAGCATGAGGAGAGTGTTCTGTGGGCAGCAGGGTTTTCCAGGATTGGGTACTGGGGAGGGGAAGGCACGTCAGAAAGCCGGGAGTTCTGTGTCCTCTTCAGAATCACTCACGGATGTGAATTTGATTCCTCAGTGCTGTGGCTTTTTGTGTGATCAGGGCTATATGTGTAAAACCGCCTCAAAACCATCTGTAACAAAGGCTAGAAATCAGTAAATGTGATACTTCTGACTGGAGTGGGCAGCCATAAAGTCACAGGACCGTGAGTTTTTCTGGCATTCTCTCGGAATTCAGTTCCTGCTCACACGAGTAAACAGGAAATGCTTGGCCCTAGTGAGCCATGCAAGTCTGGATAGTGCCAGAGTAGAGAAAAGGCTGGCTTGAGAAATGGGGTGGGTTGCTTCTCTGTGGTTTGGCCATGCCAGACATAACACTCATTTACACGCTGACTCTGGTTAGCTTCATGTCAAAGAGAGGAAATGCCATTTGTATTCATGGGAGATTGACGAAAGTATCAGACCAGTTCAGTCTATAATTTAACTGTTTAAAACTGAATAATTTGTGCACTGTTCTCAGCATTCCTGTGAGTGGCTTTTGGCCAGAGCTCACATCTGGTAATGCCTTTGGGGTCGTTGATCCCCCAGTAGTGTATGGGGCAGCAGGCACAGCTTCATTAACAGCTGGTCTGGGACACTTGGAAGAAGCTGCTCAACGGGAAAGCGATTAGAATGCACGGTGTCCTGTTTTTATTCAGGTACTTTTGTTCTTTGCTAGTTACGTAAACGGATCCAGTTACCTCCTCCTGTTGACATGGCGTTCCATTGAACCGTATGGAATGTACGCATTAGTGGGGACGTTGAAGAACTAGTCGCACAAAAAGATGGGATATTGGTGTCTGTCCATAGAGTTTTAGATGCCATCACATTTTATCAAAACCAAACCAACCTGTAGCACTTCCCTGTGGTAACTGTATCTGTCCCATAGACTCTGCGATTGCCAGCCCGTTCACTTAGCCTTGCAAACATCTACATCTGAATATTTTTTTAAGAAAAGACCAAAAGTAGTAACAGCCGCGTTGTGACACTCACCTCCAGCATTAACAGTAAAAGCCTGTCCTTCTGCGCTCACTATCATAACTGCGATTAGCTAATCACAACAGGCTGTCACCAAAACGGTTCTCTCCCGAAATACATGAGCAGTGTTACTAGTGAATGTTTACAGGGGAGTACCATTTAGAACGTATTTGTGAAATGAACTGAAGTTACCACTCTGTAAAGTTAGCTAGAAAGTTGCTGATTTTCAGAAATCTAAAAGTTTGGTTAAAAATCTGACTTTCCTATGGACTCTGCAGTAGGCTGAAACAGAAAAAGACCATACAAAATTAAACCAGTTGTTAATACAATGAATAAGAGCGAGGTACTGCTGTGTCTGTAATGGAGTGAGAGGTAGTATACTGTCACAAAACTGAATTTGTGACTGTTGATCTTCATACAACTTCGAGTGGACTGCTTATTTTTCTGAACGTTTTACCTAGGGGACCGTTTACAAAATTTGGCGATGGCAGTGAAGATGTTGAAGAGTGAGTGAACCTCCTTAATTTTCAGTTGCATTTATTCTCTCTAGTTCTTTCTTTAAGCGATTACGGTTCTGGTAAAATCACTTTTCTTAAAGTGTTGGATATTTCCCACATGACATTAAGGGGTTTGTGCCACTCATTGATTGAGTGCACCCTTCCCTCTGTATCTGAGTGTCAAGAGAACATATGAAACCCCTATATAGACAGAAGAACTATCTCCTCTTTTTCCATTCATCATATTTGATTGGAGTGTGCAAAGAAGCTTCAGGTTTTAGCCAGGGGATTTTGTGTGTTGAGAATGAGAGGGTAACACAATTATGAGGAGCCAGGCCTCGCACAGACAGCTGATGTATGAGGGTCCTTAGAGAGCTCCGCAGGGCACATCCCTGTGCCCTATAACACCCTGGCTATTCTGATACTTAATCGTTCTTGAGCAAAGACTGCAAACTGTGTCAAATAGCCACGGGTATTTTGTTATTTGAACCAAACGTTCTGTAGGTGTGGGATTATCAAAAGGCAGCTGTCAATTTCTTTTGTCACTTTAAGGAATTTGGGGGCTGTTGCTTTGTGACCTAACCTACCAGCTAATTCTGCAGTGCAACATTTTCTTTGTTGGGAGGGGTTTTCTATTAACTAGTTAGAAACAAGGGAGTTGGGAATAGGTATTTTAATAGTTGTTTAATCTTGATAATCTCAAATAGTCTTCCCTGAACAGTTGTCTTTATCATTACGTTATGACAGAGCAAAATGTAATTAAAAATAAACTGCTATTAACATATTAACCTGCTTTTCTGCTCCCCCTCATGTTGTACGTCTGCTTTAACCTGTATTTGTGTCTAGCTGTGAAAAGACAATCTGTTCTGTGCACAGAGCTTGGCTTATTTTTACAAGCTTCATGTTTTCAGCCAAATTTACCGTGTGTTTCCCGCCTGTATAAATAACTGAGGTGCTCCTTTTTGGTTTAGGTCAACCCTAAAGAGAGCAGGGCCACCACCGCTACCTCCTAAGGTAAGTTTCTGCCGTGTTTTAAAGAAGTGTTTATGGATACATGATATCCTAGAGAAGAACATAAGAATGGCCCTACCCCAGTATCCTATCTTCAGACAATGGCCAATGCCAGGTTCTTCAGAGGGAACGAGCAGAACAGATAATCATCAAGTGATCCATCCCATCGGCCACTCCCAACATCTGTCAAACAGCAATCCCCACCTATCCTGGCTAATAGCCATTGATGAACCTACCCTCCATCAACTTATCTAGTGCATTTCTCATCCTGTTATACTCTTGGCCTTCACAACGTCCTCTGGCAAAGAGTTCCACAGGTTGACGGTGTGTTGTATGAAAAAATACTTCCTTTTGTTTTAAACCTGTGGCCTGTTAATTTCATTTGGTGACCCTTTGTTTTTGTGTCATGAGAATTTACTTTCTTCACACTAGTCATGATTTTATTAGACCTCTGTTCCTCCTTAATCATCTCTTTTCCAAGCTGAAACGTTCCCGTTTTATTAATCTCTCCTCAGATGGAAGCTCTTCCATATCCCTCATCATTTTAGTTGTCCTCTTCTGTATCTTTTCCATTTCCAGTCTCTCTCTTTTGAGATGGAATGAGCAGATCTTCATGCACTATTCAAGATATGGACATATCATGGACATAAGATATCTTCTGTCTTCTTATCTATCCCTTTCCTAATAATTCCCAACACTGATAAATTGTTTGACTGCAGCGGTGCAGTGTATGGCACATACTTCAGTCTGATGCTTTCTATCTGCTCATAAGGAACAGTTCTCATAATCGATTATCTGGCTACCCATGTTCTTTGTAGAAAATGTACCACCATTCTAACAGAAAAGCTAGCTTGTAATAATGTTATGCCTCTATATATCACTATTCTCCTTATTCTATTAAAGCCCCATCTATTTTATTTGTTACAGCCAAGGATAAACAATTACCCTGAGGAAAGCCTGGCAGATGATGAGAAATCTCAGACAATAAAACACTTCCCAGATGCACAGAGCAGACCATCGCCAGCACACAGGAGACAGAGTATTCCAACTTGTGGGCCTCAGACTGAGCCATCTCCCATTGGCCTGACTAACAGTCTCAGCAGCCCTGGCCTGCTTACAGCAAGATACAGTGACTTGGGTAAATGGCCTACACTATATTTCTGCACTGCTGCTGTAACTGTGTTTGGTGCCGGGATAAAAGAGAGAAGGTAGATCAGGTAGTGTCTTTAACTGGTCCTGGTCCACCTTCTGTTGACGGAAGGTGCAAGCTTTCAAGCCACACAGGTCCATGTATCTTGAAAGCTTGTACTTTTCACCAACAGATGTGAGTGTAATGAAAGATTTTGCCCCTTGTCTCTCGGCATTACGATTTCAGAAAGTGACTCGTTCCCTATAAAAAGAAATACATTCTGGAGCCACTCGGATTTTAAGTGAAACATGATTGTAATAGAAGTTGTTCCTCAAGTGTGACTTTCCTTCTCACGTGTACTGGGCTTCCTCTGTGCCCTGGAGGCTCCTAACCCTATTGCTTAAATCAGGGGCCTTTCTTCTGATGCTGAATGGAATCCTTTTTGGAGCCAGTCAGTGGCAACGTGCTCCCGTCCGCTGGCCCGAGCATGTTGCGCTGGCCCGGGGTTTCTCTCCATAGCAAAGAGCTCTATCCACGGGGCAGCAGGACTGACTCCTTTTCCACACCTCTCCCTGAAAAGGTTCAGTTGGTGAGATGAATATAGGATAACTTCAGAGCTGTGCCCTCCCTCTTCTTTGGGATTAATTACTCTGATGCAGAGGCGAGAACAGGGCATCTAGGCAGCAAAATTACTTGTGCTTAATCGGTTGTCAAATCCGCATTACTGTATCTGTGGGGTTTGTTTTAGGGAATGGGGATAGTATGCTGAAACTCACTGAGGAAAATGCAGACGATTCTGGACAAGTCCCCCAGTTACCACGTAAAAAAGACAAGAGAGACTTCCCAGTAAGTATTTGGTGCTGTATCTGTTAAATATTGATCAGTGGTGTGATTTTACTAACGAGTTAGCTTATACAAAGTACATGCACCTGAACATACGGTGTAGAGCTTTAAACTAGTGTGAATCCTTTTATATCGTATCTCTTTTCCCCCCAGAAGCCAGCAATCAATGGTTTACCGCCAACGCCAAAGGTGCTGGTAAGAAATCTCATTTAAAATATGAATAATTGGGAGTACGCTTTTATTTATTTTATTTATTTACTTTGCCTTTATACTGTTAATAACTTATTTATTACTAACAGCATTCAGTATTGTTCTCAATGGAACAGGCACTAAAAATCTTCTCAATCTGGATTTATTGTTTTATGTAGGAATTCAGGAAAGCAAAGACACTTGAGAGGAAATACTGTAGGGTTCTTGAGGAAGATGAAGAGTTTTTTTGCATCAAGTGATATTAAAATACCTCTCTGTGATCGGAGAAGGGAAGGCTGTAAAGTGTGCGCATGTTTGACATAATGAAATAGGTGATTAAAGATAAACTCTGTACATTGCAAACTTATTTCAGGGTTAAATTTCGGTTTCTCCTAGATGGGAGCATGTTTTTCAAAAGTTTTTGACGGTTGCCCCCTGAAGATTAATTGTGCAACGTCATGGATCCATCCTGATAGTAAAGGTAGGGTGGCTTTGTCGTTTGGATTTTCAGCCATGCTACAGAACCAGGAATGGGCTCTGGGGTTAAACCACTTTCCCTCATTTGTAGATCAGTATATTATCTTTGGGACTGAAGACGGCATTTACACGCTGAATCTGAATGAACTTCACGAAGCAACAATGGAACAGGTAATGATCCCCAGATTGAGACTCTCAGGGGCATCCGTCTTACATTGCTCAGATCAAAGGCCAATATGGAGCTCTTCGCCTGTACTCAGAGCTGGCCACTCCAGCCTGCCTCCCCTCCTTCGCCCACCCAGCTGCCTCTTCCTTCTCTATTTTAGTTCTGCTAGGCGGCACAGAACTCCTCCGCTGGGCATGACCTGTGTGCAATTGTGTGCTTCTCCCCAGCGTCACTCCCTCTCCCCGCACCCAACACCTGTGGCCCCAACCACTTCCTCCATCCGCTTTCGCCCCTGCCCCCCACTGCTTCCCTACCCACCTTCCCATCCAGGGCTTCATTCGTCCCTCAGCTTGCTAGGGCTGAGTAAAGCTGCTGGAAAAACGACATTTGCATGTTTGTTACTCTTGCTTTTCGCTGCCTCTAAGCTAGCTAGCCAGTCTGCTCCTGTGAAAAACGACATAAAGAAACGTACTCACAGCAGCAGACTTACAAGCTAGCAAGTCTAAAGACAGCAACCAAAAAAGCAAAAGAAAGACCATGCAAAAGACTTCAGTTTTGCTTCTCTTCTGCTTAGGTCCTCTAAAGAACAGAGAACATATTTCTCTTGAGTTTGGGGAAAAAACCTACATAAATAACTTAGAATGACTTGGACAGCCCTGTGTGCAGATTTCTTTGTTTTCTCTAAAATTAATTAAGTATTAAGTAATTAAGCAAGAGTTGGTGGCTGTACTCTGAAGCCACCAAAACATTTGTTGTGACCCCCCTCACCCCCAAGCACCCCATGGCTTACACAAACTTCTGCAGGTAACTCTTCACTTCTAACTTAAAAACAGTCAGGAATGAAGACGTTAATATTCCTTTTTATTTCTTTCATTTGCTCTACCCTCAGCCTGGGCCTCATATAAGGTTGGGCCCCAAATCAGCCCTTTCTGAAGTTATCTAGTGGGGAATAGTCTCCAGCCCCTGAGAGCAAGGCAGTTTTTGCCAGACTTATTGTAAGGTGTTTTTATTCTTTACTGCTTCTACCGCCAAGCCTCTTTCTGGAGTCGAGTTCATCTAGGTGATGAGAAGGCTCTTTTCATATGGGACCATAGGGTTATACAACACTTTCCAAACCTAACAAGGAACCATCTCTGCTCCAGAGCTTATCAGTCTAGAGATAAAACCCCACACAGGCTTATAGCTGAGGCGAAGGAGAATGTGGGACTAATGGGTCAGGAGGGCAGAGGGCGGCTGTTAGCAAGGAGTGGGTCAGAAGGAGAGGTCTGGGGTAAGCTAGAGAGAGGGTACTTAGCAGGCTGGAAGAGAGATGCTGTTCCGTGAGGCCAGCGTGATGGAGGACACAAAGCATCAATCTAGCCAGGTGATCTGGGGACCGTAGCAATAAAAGAAAGATTATGTAGGATCTGGTGATGAGAATGAGGAACTCGAAGCTGATACAGGAAGAACAGAGGAAAGACTTTTTCAAGGTAGTAGATACAAGAACGCGCTTGGTAGCACAGAGGAAGGTCTGACAGAATAGGTATTGGAGAAAGAACTGAGGATGAAGAGATTTATGAAGGGGTGGAGACGAGCTATCAGGACAGAGTCAGGTAATGGAAGTAAGATCTCTGAGTCAGCCAGCTTAAAGGAGAAGAATTAAAGTCGGAAGAGCCTCGTCAGGCGTTGGTGATGTAAGGGGAGAAGGGGGTTAGAAAGGAAAGGGAAGGGATACAGCTGGGATAGAGGCAATTAGCGAGGCATGAATAGTGCCTGAAGATGTGGGTCAGGGAGAGCCAGCATTATTAACCCATGTATATTTCTTTTCTAATTCAGTTTCTCTGTTACATGGAAATATCTTCTGCTTTTTTCTTTAGTTATTTCCCCGAAAGTGTACCTGGCTGTATGTTATCAATAATACGTTAATGTCACTGTCAGGTATGTATATATTAAAAACATATATAAAGGGAAAATCACACAGCATTTGCTTTTTAAAGGGTATTTTCTTCTGTGCTCAGTGTAGATCAGTAACATTATACTGGATGCTGGTAACTTCCAGCGGGGGAGCTGTGTCAGTCTAGTTCAACCGAACAAATCGAGTCCTCTGGCACTTGTAAAGATGAACAAATGTGTTAGTCTTTATAAGTGCCACAGGACTCCTTATTTCTTACAATGAGTAAGAGAATAATGTGCTGTTTACTGGATTTCTGTTTCCCTTTTTCATATAGAAAGTTGGACTTTGAAAGTGCTTTGCACAAGGAATTCCATAGATTGTAAGGCTGGACCCCTATTCAAAACTTGTAAACACTAGATTACATTCATTTGCAGCCTCCTACTGGGTTTGCTTTTTGTTTTGTTTTGCCAGAATGATTAAGACAGGGGTCGGCAACCCCTGGCACGCGTGCCTGTTCTTTCACCTGCTGGCCCCGCCCCTGGTGCCTGTTATGGGGGAGTGGCTGGCAGGGGGGCTGGCAAAGGTTGCCGATCCCAGTTTAGGAGTTTGATGATTAAAATACAAGTCGTCTTCTGAATAATACCAGAGGTCCAGTTTGCGTGGGAGAAGGAGCCTAAATTTTTCCTGATTTTGGTCTTCGCAATTGCGGGGCCAGGTTCAGCTATTAACATCGCTCTCAAGCTAAGCTCAGTTCTACTGGGGGGAGGTGGACAGGGCTTCTAAGAATTTAGGTACACTGTCTAATCATTCCTCTGGTGCTCTACAACTTGATGCCATCTTTAGTGGCTCTGAAATTCCCAGTGTTTCTCAGCAGACATCAGCTGATTGAGAAAATGGGTGTGATTGAGGAGAAGACGACGTTTGAGTTAGAGAAATGATGCACACACATGTGGGCATGCGAATAAGGAATTTGTCACTCTGACCTATTAGATTTATCCTAACTCTGGATGGTTTGAAACAAGGTGTCTTCTCTGCTGTCCTGAGAAAAGGGAATTCTGTGTGAAACACTTGCGCAGGGTCCATCTCAATTTTGAGTACAGACTGATTGCAGGATCACGCCTTTAAATATAGGATTCCTTGTGCAATCCAAGTCACACGATGGCATTGCGATTGTCCAGGAAGGGTTTCCAGACAGCTGGAGCACATGGATTCCAAGGCCAGAAAGGACCACTGTGATCATCTAGTCCCCAGCCGGCCCCTGCGCCAGCCCCACCCACTACACCCTCAGCAGGTGCTGGAGGTGGGGCCAAAATGGGGTTGCACCAAGGGACTCCTCCTCCTTGCTGGCCCCACCCCCATGTGTGGGGCTCCTGTCCACTGCTGGCCGCACTCCCCAAGTTTGGCACTCAAGCCTGGGGGTTGGTGACCCCTGATCTAGTCTGACTTCTTATATAACATAGGCCATAGAACAGGAGTAGTTGTCAAGCCAAATCTGGACCATCAGACACCTTTGAATGAACCACAAAATCTTTCAATTTACTTTATTATTATTGTTGTAATAGTGTTATATTTTCTCTGGAGTCTGGACCTTGACTATACCTTGACCAAGAAATTTGGACATTAACAAAAAATAATGGCTTACCCTTGCCGAACAACTTCCCCAAAATAATTCCCAGAGCAGATCTTTTAGAAAAACATCCAATCCTGATTTTAAAATTGCCAGTGACAGAGAATCCGTTATGACCCTTGGCAAATTGTTCCAGTGATTAATTCTCCTCACTGTTAAAAATGTACCCCTTATTTCCAGTCTAAACGTGTCTTGTTTCGACTTCCAACCATTGGATCCTGTTAGACCCTTCTCTGCGAGACTGAAGAGCCCATTATCAAATATTTGTTCCCCACAGGCATTAATGGTTATTCTGCCGGCCATAAATCCCAGGGGGGTGGCCGTGTTAGTCTGCGTTCTGCAAAAACAATGAGAGTCCTGGGGCACCTTCTAACAAATTTCTTCGGGAGGGGCTGCAGCCCACTTTGTCAGATGCAGAGGCCATAAAAGTTGTTTCAGCATTGTTTACTTGTACGCATTGTGACTGTAGGTATCTGGTCATAGATCAAGATCCATTTTATATGTTACTATTAATCATTTATATTTAAATATATTTATATAAACATCATCAAAGTGTAATGGCTTGATAGTCTCATGAGTGCCTGGATGTGGTCCTAGAACAACCTAGAAATTAGTGCGTGCGTTTGTTTTACACATTTCCTTAAATGTTCTTATTAAATCTTAACTTTAATAGTTGAAGTTTGTCCCCAGTTGATGAACTGTCATTTTAACCATGATTTGTTTTTCTTTACATTTTGGCTTGGCATCTGTTTTTGACATATTTGTGGTCCACCTTTTTAGAAGGTAATTATCACTATGTATTTTTACTATAAATGGCCTCTGTCCGATGAGCACATGTATGGTATAAATCAGTTTTCTGTCTTACAGGGAAAACGTTCCAGCTGTACTCTCATAACCTAATAGCTTTGTTTGAACAAGCGAAAAAAACAGGATTAGCTGCTCATATTCAGACTCATAGGTTCCCTGACAAAATATTACCAAGGTACAAAAATATCTTTATCTTTTTGACAATTCTGAAAAATAAACACCATTTCTGAACTACTTCTGCTGTATGTCTGTGTGAATCAGTACTATAAAGAGCCTTCAATATTTTTATTTCAGGAAGTTTGCCTTAACAACAAAGATTCCTGATACAAAAGGATGCCACAAGTGTTGCATAGGTGAGTGAGCGTTCAGGCTATTTATTTTTTTCGTGGCTTTTATTACTGGAACAGAGTGGTTTGCATTCCGTTTTATTTTTAATTATACATAAACATAATAAAAAATGTGGGTTCTGGATAGCTCAGGGGATTGGTAATGAAATAGCGAGATTGGGTGGGTGGTGTTTTATGGCCTGCGTTATGCAGGAGGTCAGGCTAGATGATCATATTGGTCCTTTCTGACTTCAGAGTCTATGATTTCCCTTCTTCTTATGTGGCATCTCCGTGACTGGAGGTTTGCATCCTTGCCCATCTGTACAATCCTCTGCTAATCTCTTTGTGGATGAATAATACTTTTGATCCATCCAAGCTCTTCTTTTTCTGCCTGCTGTTATTCGCCTGTCTTGCCCTTGGAAACCTGGAACACCTGCAGGAGACCTCAAAACACACCCTGCCCAGGGGCTTTGTCTTTCCTGAAGTGAAACATTGGCCCTACTGAAGTCAAAGGAAGTTTTGCTGTTGACTTCAATGGGGTCAGTATTTCACCCCAAATGACCAGTCACGGTTTGGCTGGTGGGGCCACCTTTGGGGTGCACAGAGGCCTAGATTAGAAGAGGGTATTGATTGATTTCGGTCAGGTTCCAAGTGGACGTGTGTCCCTGGCGGTAACCACGGTTGCTGAGCGACACTTCTGAGCCTGCGGGGCTGGGCATTCAGCGTAAGATTGTGGCCTGGGGCATGCTGGTTTCTTAATAAGTGTCAGGCTTTTGTGAGCATTAACAAACGGTGCGGTAAACAATCCAGGGGATTTAGCCCATTGTAGCAGAGACCAATTTGACTGTGGGAATTATTTTTAAACCTGACTACAGGTCAGTTAATTTTTGTATAAAATGGCAAGCGAGCAGATCTGATGGTAACAGATGGGTTAGGAACTGTATCTATATGCGGTGCTGGAGGAAGGGGGTAGTTCAGCTGATTAAAGATCACCCTTTGATGTGCGAGTCTGCAAGCTGTGTGTGGGCTGCGTAAACATAGTTTTTCAAGTGTGGGAGTAAAATTTTCCAAATGGGCTTAAGAGCTGGTGTCACTGAAAGTCAGCAGAAGTTAAGAATTGTACAAATTTTGTCATCTTAAACTCTCGCCACCTGCCCCTACTCATGGCTCTGATCTTCTCCCGACTGACCGTGCCTGCCAGTGATTGAATTCACCTACCATTCAACGCCCGCTGCCCTACTTGGGGAAGCAATGTTCCAAAATGTAGCTAGGGTAGAAGTTGGCTGGACGACGTGGCTCAAGCCAAGCTCGCAGGCACATGTGCAGCAAGTCAGTGTTTTCTGATATCACCGTCATTGGCTCCAGGTCCTTTGGCCCTAAATAGAAGCCATCGATCGAGTGTGTGTTGTGCACATAACCGCGCTCTTCCTGCCAATTTTTGAAAGTCTTCTAAAATCCAGGTGCATGCTTTCTTTTTATGTCATGAGAAATTGGCAAGGAAAGTAGCATTTGTTAGCAGGAAGAGAAGAATCTAATAAACGGGTATTATTACAGTATAACCCCGTTTATCCGACTCTCCGCATTAACCAAACCACAGGACCCCAGAAGCAGATGATTTCCCCTGTGGCCACTAGACGGTGCTGCAGCAACACACATTCCCGTTCTCCGGTTGTTGATTATCCAATCTCGCCTCAGTCCCAATGACGTTGGTTAAACTGGGCTTCTGAGAGAGAGATTTCAGTCTCTTCTGTATTTCTCTTCTCTGCACCCTGGGAGGCAGGGAAGTGCTTTATCCCTGTTGTACGGAGGGAGAACTGAGGCCTGGACTAATTAAGTTCATCAGTCTCCGTTTCCTGAACAATGGGACGTGTGATCAAAGCAGAGAAAGTAGTCTGGTGGCTGTTGATGTCAGCATGATGGAGGAGTTGCTAAGCATCAGGAAAAGCATCCATAACAGAGATCCATTGTGAGGATGGCATTGACGAGACCAGCCAGGATTACAGCATTGACTAATGGAGGGAGAGCGCTCTCTCCTTTTGTATGTACAGCGCCTAACACAGTGGCGTCTAGTCGTAGTTGGGTCTTCTAGCATGCTACAGTAACACAAAGAAAGAAGAATGCTAGGGGTGATAAGGAATTTTGGAACAGAAGGAGGTGATTTGGTGAGATAATTGGCTCTTTTTTAATTCGTTGTCTCCATCTTCCTTCTGTTTCAGCAGGCCCCTGACTCTCTACTGCTTCTCTAGAAACAAGTATTTGTCTAACACATGTGCTGCTTGCTTCAGTAGCATTCCAAGAGTTAGTCCATAGAATAGGGCATGTTAATATTTAGACAATGGATCATTTTCTCTCTAGTTCATTTGGAAGTTAGTCTAATATTAAATGGAACAAACATTTTAATACAGCACCAGGTAATAAACATAAGTTCAAAAAGGTTAGCTTTTAAAAATGTCAGTCCTCTATAAAAAGAAACGTAATTTCTACTTTTACTAGACATGGGATTGCTGGTTAAATCCAACCCTATTTGATGTAAACATTTAGATTGTTCTGGGTTTTTTTTTTAATAGTAAGAAATCCATACACGGGACACAAATACCTTTGTGGAGCACTACAGTCTGGAATTGTTTTACTTCAGTGGTATGAGCCAATGCAGAAATTCATGTTAATAAAGGTAAGTTTTACCCAGTTACCAGATGGAGCTTTACTTGTCTTTTCCTGTTGCGCAGAGTTCATCGTCTGACTATTATTGGAAATCAGCATAGCTTTCTGAAAGTGAACCAGTCCAGATTTTCTGATGGAAGAAGCATCCGTTTCTAGCCCTGTTTGAGGGAGCCAAGCACGTGAAAATCTGGCCTTGCAAGTTTTTACTAGCTCTCAGGTTGCTGCAGTGCCAGAGGTAGTTCATGCCGTGATCCACGAGATGTTAGATCAAACCAAATGCTGATAGTAGCAGGGCTCCGAAAATGAAGAGCAGAATGATGTGAAATGTTCCATCCTGTTGGGCGTACACTCTGAGTCGTAACTGGAATGACATAGGCAATTGAGAGGCGAATACCTTTTGTATCGCTCACTATCCGTGTATGTCACTTTTTGGGCTTCCTACCTATGTGCTAGGTAACAGCAACTTCTACATTTGATTTATCTTCATTTTTTTCAGCACTTTGATTTTCCTTTGCCGACCCCTCTGAATGTGTTTGAGATGCTGGTGATACCCGAGCAGGAATACCCCATGGTCTGTGTGGCCATCAGTAAAGGCACAGAACCAAACCAAGTTGTTCAGTTTGAGACAATCAACTTGAACTCTGCTTCTTCATGGTTTACAGAAATTGGTGGAGGTAAGGTTTTGGGGGATCTGATGGGTGAACCTTGCGTTCTAAGTAACACAGAAACACTTTCTCTATCAGCTCGATAGAGAGGCACCCACAGATCTAGATACAGACCTTACAGTGTCAAATCTGCCTGTTTGCAGCTTCCTCTCTCTGTTCCGGCCTTCTGAGCATAACTCTTTAATAGTAAGACAACAGAGTCCTGTGGCACTTTTAAAGACTAACAGATTTATTTATCGCATGAGCTTTCGTGGGAGAAAATCCCACTTCGTCAGATGCTTTGAAGATGGGAAACTTACAGAATGGGAGGAAATTAAATGCAGGGGAGTGTGTGACATAGGATCAGGTCAGGCTGTAACAGCAAATCAAAGTAGGTGTTAGGATTCAAACACTGGGGAACAGCACATAGAGGAAGGTGAGGTCAAATCACCTGTTGTAATGAGAGAAAAATCCATAGTCCCTGTTTAACCCCAAGACAACTGAGTCAAATTTGCATATAAGTTCGAGTTCTGCAGTTTCTCTTTGAAGCTGTGATTTGTTATTCATCTGTTTCAACACAGCTATTAACAAGTCGTCAAGGGAGTGAGCAGGGAGATTGAAGTGTTCCCCTACAGGTTTTGCAGTGTTGCAATTTCTGATGTCAGATTTGCGTCCATTGATTCTTTGGCGCAGAGACTGTCCTGTCTGTCCAATATATAAGGCAGAGGGGCATTTCCGGCACATGATGGCATAAATCACATTGGTGGATGAGCAGGTGAACGAACCCTTGATGGAGTAGGTGGCATGATTAGGCCCTGTGATGGTGTCATCAGTGTAGATATGAGGGCAAAGTTGGCAGCGTGGTCTGCTGCAGGGCTGTGTTCCTGCTTTAGTGTTTCTGCTCTGTGATCTGTAGTTGCTGGTAAGTATCCTTTTAGGATTAGGGGGCTGTCTGAAAGCAAGGAGAGGTCTGTCTCCTAAGGCTTGAGAGAGTGAGGGATCATCTTGTAAAATAGGCTGTAGATCTTTGATGATTTGTTGAAGAGGTCTGGCTTGGGGTTGTAGGTGGTGACCAGTGGCGTTCTGTTGTTGTTTTTCATGGGCGTCTCCTGCAGTAGTTGACTTCTGGGTACCCGTCTGGCTCTGTCAATTTGTTTCTTCACTTCTGCGGGTTTGTACTGTAGTTTTAAGAATGCCTGGTAGAGATCCTGAAGGTGTCTGTCTTTCTCTAAAGGGTCAGAGCAAATGCGGTTATATCTTAGGGCTTGACTGTACACAGTGGATCGTGTTGTGTGTCGAGGATGGAAGCTCGAGGGATGTAGGTAACTATACCGATCAGTAGGTTTGTGGTATAGGGAGGTCTTTATGTGTCCATCGCTAATTTGCACTGTAGTGTCCAGAAAGTGGATCTCTTGTGTGGAGTGTTCCCGGCTAAGTTTGATTGTGTTGTGGAAATGGTTGAAATCTCGATGGAAATCTTCAAGGGCATCTTTACCATGGGTCCAGGTGATGAAGATGTCATCAATATAGCGTAAATAAAGATAGAGAATTATTTCCTGAGAAAAGCTGGGGTGGGAGGGTTAAATTGTCTTCATTCCTTCTAATTAATCATCCTGCAGACCATTCAGAGTCTTTTTCTGCCTAGCTCCAATTTAATTTACCCTTTCAAAGGTTTCACTTTAAAAACACCACATACTGAAGTGTGTGTTTTGAAAATGAGAAAAAGACCCACTCAGCTAAGAGCTGGGTCCACGTTCCTCTGGGGTTCGTCTGTGTACCATTTCCTCTTTTCCTCTCTAGAGAATCTAGTGTCATGTATGCCTTCCTTTTTTTTTTTTTTTTTTTTTTTGTCCCTCGTGGACAGTTTTTTGCAATCAGTTGGCCATTTATGCCAGAGAAAAAGTTTTCCTTTCTTTTCAGAAGCTATTTGCTACCTTGGAGATGTTTTTGTTCACTAGGCTGATCTGGAAACATCTTTCCACATTTAAAGGCTTCTTTTTAACCGGGCTGATGGGCGAGCTCGCTTATGGATAAAACTATACACACTGTTAAATGCTAACTTATCAGTTGCCGTAGGCGTCCTAGACTGTCATCTCCAAAGAAGAATTCTAGCGGAGGAAAGGGTGGTATCCAAAGAGAAAGGATCCTCTGCTGATCTCCGCCACTCACTGTTGTCCCTCGATGTGAATGCCCTCAGAAGCAGATCTGATACGTCCTTGGCAGACTCTCCCAAGCAAACGTCTAGTACTCTGGGGAGGCTTTTCATAGTTACGGTTTCTCCTTTAAAAGCCCAGTTTTTTGAAAGCCAGCGCTCAGTCTGGAGCACCTTTCTCCCCTCCACCCCCAGCACAAAGCAGCTGGCTCACAGCTGGAGAACTGGTTACTTCAATTCCATCTCATAAGTAAGAAAAATCCCTAACTGTAAAGGTGGGTTGCAGAGTGGCAAATGTGCCAAGTAAAATATAAGCTGTGGAGAGCTGTGGTCAGTTCCCATAGGTGTAACGTAAGCTCTTTTTGTTTTCCTTTACCAAGGCAATCAGCAGTTAGATGCCATTCACGTAACGCAGCTGGAAAGAGACACCGTTCTAGTCTGCTTGGACAGTAAGTACTGTCTGTGTGGTTGGATCTGCGGGATAGAAACCTTTGCTTTGGTACAGTTGCTACTTTGACATCAGCTCTTTGGTTCTCTTTTGTATTCCTGCACGTCAATATCAGCGCTTTGATGAAGGCTGAGACAGATGACAATTCCACTTCAAAACATGCATATATCCTAGTTCTTTTTGCCATGTGGTGTCTTGATTGAGAACAGAAATATTCAGAGCTTAGTTTTTCACCACATGTGTAACTTGTACAACACACATGGTAATATAAGAATCCACATGCACAGAATTGTGGGTGAAAAGTTAACGGTTTCAGTAGCAACCTGTTATATATTTAAATATACAACCCTTCCTATTAGAGTGGTTGTATTTTTTTTCTTTCCAATAGTCATCTCTTGTATTTCTTTAGGAAGATGTTTAGTAAAGTCTCAAACAGAGAAATACACACACAGTCTGATGGAGGTGTGCATTAATGGAAACGTGCTCTTCGATTCGTCCTGTACAAATGAGAAAAGACAGACATGGGAATAAAATACTCATAAACCTGGAGGCTGTAGTCACCATTTTATATTTAAAGCCCTTCTCAGCAATGGCTTTTGACGCTTCATTTTGTACTTTTTTCCCCTTAAGAATTTGTGAAAATTGTGAATTTACAAGGGAAGCTGAAACCGAGTAAGAAGCTGGCCTCTGAACTAAGTTTCGATTTCTGCATTGAATCTGTAGGTAAGTAAAACCTCCTGACTGATTCTCAAGAACTGAGCCTTGAGCAGAGAGGATTTTATCTTCCAATTGCAGGCCCTTTTCTAGCCGAGTTCCAGTGTTTACCACTCGGTGCAGTGATTATTGCTGGAATTGTCGCCTTGACTGCATTGACGTCTTTAGAAAATCGGCCCTATGCTAGCTCGTGTTTGCAGACGGAATCTGGTTTTTGAAAATTCCATTTCCGTGCAATTCCTGTTGTTTTTAAATAAGATGCATCCTCTCTTGATTAAAAATGAAGCAGTTCCTCTCATCTGTTCCTCTTCATTTCTGTAGCAGTAAGAGGCATTTTCATCTGAGGATTTTTATGGTGGTCATAAAATAAGTTGGAGCAATTTTTAACAAAGCTACGATTTTACTCCTTCGACTCTCCGAAGGGATTAATAGATGGAAAGGTTTATCGAGGCCTCTTGCATGAATTGTCTAGCTCACTTTGCTGTTCAGTGAATGGCTTGAGCACGTTACTCCACGCCATTTGTTTATAATGTCGGGATTGTGACAGGAATAAGGGGAACAGCAAGTGTATGTGAATGGAAGGGTGTGTCTCCATGGCCGTCGGAGGGAAGGTGGCTACTTGCGTGGACATACCCATGCTCATTTGAATCCAGCCAGTGTGACTAAAATAGCAGTGAAAATATAGCCACATGGACCCTGGTGCGGGCTAGGAAGGTGAATTCAGACCTGGGATTGCAGGTTGGTTAGGGCAGCTGATGTTGAACGTTGCGGCTAGTGCTGGCTAGGGGAAGGGATTGTAAAACACGCCTCCCCAGGCTAGTCACACCCACCAGCGCAGATGTGTCTTTGGTGTAGAACAAGGCGGTGGGTTGCTGACATGTCTGAAAAGCCGGATCACTACACTCTGTACATTTCAAAAAGTGGGTGGACTTAACTGAATGTCAAATTCCCCAGTTGCTAAACAGTATGCTCCATTTGGCTGTAAGAGATCACCAGGGAAAGCGGACAGGACCTGGGGAAATGGGGTGGGCGTGATATTCTCCTGGTGCTTCCTAGAGCGCCTGCCGCCTGCTGTTCCTTTTCCATCATTTGGAGCAAGCAGGAATTAAATTATTCACATCTGGTGGCTTGTGTCTTCGCGTTCTGGCCTTGAGTAGGCAGCCTGCCTTTATTCCCTTCATGTTTCCCCCTCTTGGAAGTAGGCGTAACAACAACGGTGAGTTACAGCCAGCGAGCCATACTGCGTGACTTGCACTCCTTTTCCTTCCACCCTTCCCCAAACATCTGTGAACTTGGGGTGGGAGGAAAAGAAGTGAGGTGGAGAAGCTTTTTTAAAAAAGCCTCATTTTGTCTTTCCAAACACTAAAAATGACTGAGGAATACAGTTCAGTGCTGGAAAAGTCCATCAGTATCCTGTGAGTGAGTAACTTCAATCCAGTTCCCCCAGACGGGTTTGGAGTTTGTCAGGGACTCGGAATACAGATCTTGCCGGGCAATTACCCCCATGTCTTCCCCAAACATTGCTCTTGGCAGTCCTGGGTTTTCTTGTTTCTGTCTCTTCTGATCATAGAATCAGAGAAGCTGAGGGTCGGGAGGTCATCTAGTCCGACCCCTGCTCAAAGCAGGATCAACCTCTTTGTGTAACATAACCTGTTAATGTAATGTAACCAGCTAACTTAATGTTTCAAGGAAAAAAAATACTGTTCTCTGCCGGTTTTCTTAACTGGCTCTGGTGTCATCAGCCAGCTCTGAAAGGCATCTAGAGGAGTGTACCCTAAACTTTTGGGGTCACCTCTGACCTAGAGCCTGAAATTGTGCATTAACAACTCAGACCCCGTCTCTGTATCAGACCCACCAGTCCTGCGTTTGATCAAACACAACCACCATTGGTCTAATTTTGGTTTTCTCTGCAGTGTGCCTTCAAGACAGCGTGCTAGCCTTCTGGAAACACGGCATGCAGGGCAAAAGCTTTAAGTCAGATGAAGTAAGTGCTTGCCCAGCCCTTCCATATTTAATTTAATGTGCACTCATCTTCCCCTCCCACCAGCTTCCTGAGTGCTGATTCTGGGACCTTCAGTTGCTACCGTAATAATAAAGTTAGTGCGCGGTTGATGTCACTGTTTGGCTGGTCGGGCGCCTTTTCTGACATTGTTCTCACGTGCTGCTCTGGGGGACGTTGCATGCAGGCTTTTCCCAGGCTGAGCAAGAGGGCGTCTGTCAGTAGCTCAGCAGCAAGCTGAAATGAGACATCAGGCAGGCGTGTGCAGGGACGGCCCCAAGCACGTGGGTCTTCATAGATTCCAAGGCCAGAATGGACCACTGTGTCAGCTCGGCTGACCTCCTGTACTACACAGGCCAGCGAACTTCCCCCCAAATCATTCCCAGATCAGAGCTTTAGCAAAAACATCCCTTCTTGATTTTAAAGCCGGATACGGCCCACAAACCCCTTCCATGTGGCCTGTGACTGTGTTCTACAAGACCACACTTTCTCCCTAGCAGAGAGAGAGCGAAGGCATCTCGCGGTATCACGGAGCACCGTCTTGCATACCCAGTGCTCAGCAATGCTGCGAGAGTGCCCTAGTATTTCGATTTCTGGTGCGTATGGCCCACTCGAAGTACGTTTGACACCCTCGTGATCAGTGATGGAGAATCCAGCATGCCCCATGGCAAGTTGTTCCAGGGGTTAATTCCTGTCACTGTTAAAAGTGTTCACATTTATTTCCAACCTAAATTTATTTAGCTTCAGTTTCCCGCCATTGGATCATGTTATTTCTTTCTCTGCTAGCTGGAAGATCCCATTATCTGTTGTTTGTTCCCCGTGTAAGTACTAGACTATGATCAAGTCACTACGGACCATTCCCTTTAAGCTAAATGGATTGAGCTCTTTGAATCTGCCCCGAAGGCAAGTTGCTCTTGGGCCCGCCCTAAACATCATCAAGGGATCAGCAAAACCTGTATATATTTGTGCCTTTCAATTCTTGTATCTACGATTTATCAGGCTGTCAGCAAATGTCATTATAATGAAAATTAAGCTTTAAAAACTTAAGTGAAAGTGTTCCTCTGACTGCACAGATGTGGATACAATTCAATCTCTGCTGGGAGTTCATCAGAGAGTCTGAAATTCCACCAGTTAATCCTCCAGTGTGTTAATCACGACTATTACAAGCTATTTCAGATTAACCTTGTGTGGTCTAGTCACTAAGCTTCAAAGAGCCTGCATAAGGTTCTATATTTTGCACTAAATCTTATTTAAAACTGTTATTTGAGGACACTGGCTGGCTATTTTCTCTTCTAAATCAGATTAGTGCTTTTTACGTTACCATTCCAAAGGACTTTGCCATTAATCCATTTCTTTTGCAGGTTACCCAAGAGATATCCGATGAGACCAGAGTTTTCCGCTTGTTGGGATCGGACAGGTAGTTATATTTAAGGAACTTAAAGCTTGTATTCGTTTAAATACATTGTCTGAAAACCAGTTGCAATTCAACTCCAATCCAGAACAGTTTTCTCTCAGACTCTTGCTTGGGGGAGAAAGACGTAGAGCAGGATGGCGTATCGCTCATCACTGCCCCCTCTGATTGATTTCAAGAAGCGATGGTGGCTGGAACCGGAGATTTGGCACCACCTCCCAGGCCAACGGCACAGTGAACATCTTTGACATCGCTGTTGTTAACAAGAGCGCAGTGTACCGAGAACAGATCAGTCCCTACGCAGTATACCTGGGGGCAGGGGGAAAGAACGAATCCTGTGTAACATATGGGAGTCGTTTTGCTCCGTGCTCTTCAGGAAGGGCCTGGTTCTGGCAGTCACGGCTGGATTGGTATCTGCAATAAGTTACAACACGGGTTCTCTTTAACATGCAAAGCTGTGTGTTCATCTCAGTCTCTGAAACATCCGTTGACTTTCCTCAGCAAACACGAGCAGGGAACAGTAGAGCCACACGCTCAAGGGCGATGCCCTTTGAATCCACATTTGTCCCCCCAGCCTTCTGGGCTTTGTGCTGTGTCGTCCGGTGGTTCTGACGAGTCGAGAGATGTCTTGCTGTCCCGCCTGCTTGTGGAGCCTGGGGGAAAGTCAGTCAGTTGCCTAATTTTTCCAAGGGGATCTTCCATTTTGGGTGCCTCAGTCCATGGGGGCTCGATTTAGACAACTACGGGCCTGGTTTTTCCAGCCTTGATGAGCTCTCATATGTCCTCTTCACTTCAGTCGCAGTTGAGAAGGCTCTTTACCTCTGAAAATCTGGCCCTGGGTCCAAAGCTGGGCATTTCTGAAAATGTCTCTTCTAGTTTTCCTGTCTGTTATCCCTCTTGCACAGATGGGAAAAGAGAGCTCACCTCCCTTCCTCACTGCAGGGGCGGCGAAGACTCATTAGCTAGTGCCTGCCAAAATATTTCACTCCTACCAAGTGCTGTGTACATGTTAAGCATTATTATACAAGTGCGTGTCGCTAGCCATCAGTAGGCCTCTGGGCCGTTTGGACCAGTGCTGTGTGCACTGAGCCGACCTGCGGAACTGGGAGAGCCGCAGACATGCTGGGGGAAGGAACGCAGAATGGCCTGTCCTCATAACACCTCACCTTCTCTAGCAGAAGGGTGCGTGTGAATCCCAAAGCAGATGGATACAATTGAGACACGGTGCGCCTTTGCTGAATGTCAGCTGTGTGCGGTGAGGCTAACTCCGGGGCACGGCAGTCCGGAGCTGGTCGCTAGCTGTCACCGGACAACTCTCACTTTCGTAGCTGAAGTACGAAGCCATGAGCAAGACTGAGCCCTTTTCTCTTCGCCTCTTCCGGGATAGAAAATGATGATTTGGCGCCGCCTTCTGCTGTGGTGACAAAGGGCCGTGCGTAGGCCAGGGCAGCTGGGAGGGCATGTTCTATCTCCGACTAACTCCTCATCTCCAAACTAAGACGTAGGCGTGGGTCTTTCCTCGGATGAGATGTAAAGCTAAAACTCCCTCACTAATTACCATTTTGCATGGAAGCAACTCTTGCTCTCCGATGAAGGTGGAAGTTTTGTGGTAAAAACCCTTCAATCCAAATGCCTGGGTCACAGTCCAAGGAGAGGCTTTCTTCCTTACCAGGTTTCTGGGCCAGAGGCGCAGTAATTTGGAAGCCACCTTTGAGAATTGCTTCATTGCAGGCTCAGTTTGTCTCCGAGGTGAAGAGCAGGGATAGAGTATGGTCCAAGTGGACCTAAGTTATTACAGCACAAGTTTTCTGAGGATTTCTGGGTGGGAAATAAATGTGGGAGAGCTAATCCGGACATTAGGAATGCCTCCCCGTGGGACCTTTAACCGGTCTCTGCCTCAGTTTGCTATCTTCAAAGTGGGGGACGTTGGGATTCCAATTCTCTGAAGATGAAAAGCAGTAAATGCTGCGTGTTGTTACTCATCGGGCTTTTAAAATCTTAGCGTTAATAATCCGTGGTCTATTAAGAGCGAGGTAAATGGGTTGCAAAACATTTATCTTAGCAGAGACATGAGGCGGATAAGCTAATACCTGTTAGTGGCCCTAGATTTGTTGGTGAGAGAGATGAGCTTTTCAGCTGACACAGAGCTTTCCTTCAGGTCAGAGAAACTTAGTCAGGCTTGGCTTACGCTACAGACGTATTCCGGGGGGTGGCCGTGTTAGTCTGTGTACAGCAAAAACAACGAGAGTCCCAGGGCACCTTAAAGACTAACACATTTCTTTGGGTGCAAGTTTTCGTGGGCTCCAACCCACCCACCACGAAAGCTGCCGCCTGATGAGATGTGTGAGTCTTTAAGATGCCGCAGATCTCTCATTGTTTTTAACTACAGACTTATGTCAGCATGGTTACATTGCTCAGGGGTGTTTGAGTTCGTTTCCCAGATCTGAGGAAAAGGTCTCTGTAAGCTCAAAACTTGGTCCAACCCCAGGCATTACCTCCCCGACCTTGGGTCTTTAATATCCTGGGAGCAACCTGGCTACAAGAACGCTGCATACGTACATTAAACAGGCGTGTCAGGAATATCGATGCACCTCTGCCATCGTACGAGTCTGTGAACAATGAAACTCATTCCTCTTTGCTGATAGTGTTTAAACACTGAGGTCTCTGTTCTCCAGCTGACTATTCTGGTTCGTGTTTGTGTTTAATTGCAGGGTTGTCGTGTTAGAAAGTAGACCGACGGAAAACCCCACCGCACACAGCAATCTCTACATCTTGGCGGGACATGAAAATAGTTACTAAGCAACCGTCACCCAGCGCAAATAACAAGAGACTGAATGCATCACATACGGAAAAAAGAATCATTAAGGAAATTCAAATACAAGCTGGACTCTAACTTGCTTTTTCTCCTCTTGATATCGTAATTATCTGGTCTGTAGGGTAGAAATTAATACTGTACTTCTTGCAGCTGGAAACAGCTCGTTCTGTCTCTTGCCACCGTGTGGCTGGTTATATCAAGTTTGCTTAATAAAAGCTTTGAGGTAAATAGTCCTTTATTTGTTAATCATAGGGAAACACAGCCTTTAAAAAAAGTATGCAATAAAGGTGCCATGATATGTTAGCTATTTACTTCCTCTGGGTTGTCCTTGTATTGTAGATATAAATATAGTGCTGGCTGGTCCCTTTTCAGACTGAGTCTTAATAAAGATGATTGACGTAGGAAGTGAAAGGATCAGCAATGCTTTTCATTTTTAAATCTGCCATTCTGTATGGCTTTGTAAAATAGACTATTTAATCTTTATTTATTAATCTGCTGCTAGAGAGGGGTATCTAACTTTTAGCAAAGGAAGGTTGCTGAGCATCTTACAACTTTTTATAAATGTAGAAAGGTTTGATTATTCTTCGTCCTTGTAGAGATGTAGTGCATTGTTGAAAGGGGTTCTTCTGCAACGTTAGTTGTTCCTGTATAGATGCAGTTTTGTACAACAAAGTATTTTGTATTCATTTTGTCTGCAGAATTGCCGTAAAAGGGAGTTTATTTACTGAAATAATAGGTGTAGAGTGTATACGAAATGTAATATTGACACCTGAGGCGAGTGGGTGTGTACAGCATACATGTGAGGGCGTGTACCCGCGCGTGACATTGACAGGCAGTGTATATATAATATATACATGCTTTGTTTTCATGAATTAGGGATAACCTGAGTGAAATTAAATGGAAGCATGAGTAGATTGTGCCTGGTCGTCCCTAATGAATGAAAATAACGCATCAAACTGCACACAACATGTCTTTTATTTATACTGTCCCGGAGGGGAGCTTATAAGATTTTTGTACGTATAGCTGCTCAAGTTGTTACTTGTCAGACTGTCATTTCCTGATGGTTATTTCCCAGCTGTACAGTATAAATATATATTCGAAGAAGCAATATTGTATAATAAAGCTTTGGGTCACTTCTCCATTCACCCCTTCCCTGTTTTTTAGTTTGTCATCCATTCTTGATCACCTTGTTCCACCATTAAGTAGTCTCATTGCTTCCTGTTGTCTGTGTTCATTCATTAACGTTCTGAAAGTACCATAGACGGTTAAACACTACCAGATTGGCTGCTGTTCATATCCTATCTATGCCAGACTAACACTCCAGCCATGATGTAAAGAAGCTGATGCAGTAGCAGTTATTTAAAGTTGGAATTAAGTTTTCAAATAACCCCCTTGAGGTGTCACATTCGATCTCAGTTACCTACATAAATAGTTTAGAACCTTCCCAATTCATTTTGATAACAGAACAAAGGAAGTGTCCCAATGCCGAAAGGTTTTGTCGCTAAGCTTTGGTGACAAATTCTAAGGCAAACATGAGTGATTTCATGTCCTCTGATCTGCGAGAGGATAAAGAGCATCATGGGCCTTTTGGAAATCAAACAGCTTGATTCATAATTAATATTGCTGAAATTAACCATACGTGTGAGGAATCAGGAGGGCTGTGTCGTTTGGTACATCTGGAGTTCATATTGTTCTCATCTCTTGGAAGAAAGATTGAACTGTGTAAATTTAAACACTTTGTCCACTTAAGTTGTCCTTCAAAGCTGGTTTTCTAATATTGATTTGACAGTTAAATCAAGTTGCTGTTTCTAGTTCAGAAATTGTACTGAAGTTTATAAAGAGCTTAAAAATAATTCTCAAACAGTACGCTAGAGAGGTTGACATCGAAGTAAGGTGGCTAAGTATAATTGTTTGAAATATTACCAGATTAGCATACAAGTCGTATGTGTTTTAAAGAATTAGTGGGGGAAAGTGTCATATTATAAAAGTTTATTTTTTGATTTCTAAAGCTGTTTCTCTCGACATTTTTGATCCTAAGGGCTAACTTCCTAAACCATGACAGGGAAATCTCAGGGACCGGTCCCTGGATTGGTCATTGAGAAAGTCTTCCCCAGGAATGGTAGGTTCTCAAGTCTCATAGACTCAGACGGGACCAATATGATCATCTAGTCTGACCTCCTGCACGATGCAGGCCACAAAACCTCACCCGCCCACTCCTGCAATAGGCCTCTAATCTATGACCAAGTTATTAAGTCCCCAGATCATGTTTTAAAGACTTTTAAAGTACAGAGAATACACTAGCGAATGAACCGTGCCCCATGCTACAGAAGAAGGCAAAAAACCCCGAGAGCCTTTGCCAGTTTGCCCTAAGGGAAAATTCTTTCCTGACCCCAAATACGGTGATCAGTCATCCAATATCTAAGTGTACAAAATGTCCGTGGCTACTGAGATTTTTTTTCACAGAATCCCACATGGCAAAGCAAGCTAGATTTTTTTTTAAAAATGTTTCTGCTAATTTTTTTCCAGTTGTGTGTGCATTTGACAGAGAGTGGATTCATTTGTTAAAATACTTCTGAGCTGGCTTTTCAACTCCAAGTATGAACAGCTGGTGTCCTCAGAATGTCCCTGTATGACCACCTGGATTATTGAGGTAAAATAAGTAACAAACTTTTTCTGAACTGTTTTCTAGTATAGAAATTACTTTGCCATCCATATGCAAAGGTGATTTATTACTATGGTTTGGTCTACACTTAAATATCAGATCTATCAAGCTGGGTTGCTGAGGTCTCTGCAAACTTTCATGCCCTGCGTGTTGTATTTAGGTTGACCTAAACGGTGGCTTAGTTGTCAGAAATGTTCTTCTATCATGGCACAGCTCCAGGGTCGCAGCTGGATCACTCTAGTGCGTTTAGTGCAGTCTGGCCTTATTCTAACTGTGTTAGGAGTAGGACATAGCTATAGCATGGGATGCTTTAAAGGGAAAAGAGAATGTACAGCTGTAGAAATGCCACACAGCAAACATCACTTAACATAAATCGTTTCTTCCCACGCAATGTGTAATGGCTATAGACATTTTAGTCTGTCTAATATTGGCTATACCGTATATGTTTTGTAACCAGGATAAAATACCCGAGAATGCTATTAATACCACCATTAGAGAAAGTTAGCTCATCTCAGTACCGTCGAAAGGTGTCAAAGTATTATTTTGTGAACAGTTCTGTGTATTCAACCTCAAAATCTTAAACAGGCCTCCAGAGTTCTTTGAAATGCAAACAGCGTTTGAAATGTAGCCTGCAGATTAGAAAATCAAAAGAGGTTTATGAATTTAATCCAATGCATTGGAAACTGAGAAATACATAACGGTTTCGACATCTGAGGCAAGGAGCCACACATCAATGAAGCCTTAATTAAGGCGATAAGCAGAGATGTGAGTCCTGGAAGGATACTTTTATAGCTTCCAGAAACAACTAAAGGATAGCAGCTTGCGGCTGAGGGAAGGAGACTTTCTGACACGATGCTTGTTTTTAAACGCTTGCATTTCCACTAGATCAGTGGTTCCCAATCTTGGGATCACGACCCCATTTGGGATCGTACCAATAAAAAATAGGATTACAAAGACACTCAACAGTGTTATTCACATTTTATTTTTTTCACTTGGCATGTAATTGATGTACCATTAGTATAATGGCTAACCAGTCTATTCAACAAATGTTTACAATAAATTTACAATACCACTTAAAAATGTGATCACTGTTTAATCACTGAATACGCTTCCTGTTTATAAATATGCAGTTTTGCATGGCAGTTAATTCTTCACTCGTGACAGTCGCAGCTCTGTCGCAAGACCTGTACGTCACAGGAAGCTGAGGTAAAATTAGGATGTTGATCCTGGCTAAGTGAAATACATTATCCACCCCAGAGATATTCAACATGGACACTTTTCTCCAAAAAAGTTCTGCTTTGGACTTGAGCGGTAAAAGTCATGATGAAGATGATCCCAGGAACCGAAATGAACTCGGGACATGGAAGTGTAAGTTTACCAAATTCTTCACCAGGTTTGGATTTACAAGAATGGAGTTTGGATTTACAAGAATGGAGGTGAAAGGGCAAGAAAGGCCACAGTGTGTTTTGCGCCAAGTTGCTTTGTCTGCAGAGATCATGAAACCAAATTAACTTAAACATCACCCGAATTCCAACATGGGGAACATGAAGGAAAGTCGAGATAATTTTTTGAACTGCCTTCCCAGAAATTAATATTCAAGACCACTATGTCTGCTGTGTGCAGTCCCAGACGACCTCGTTTGAAGTCGGTGCAAGAAACCTCACACAACTGGAGAAACATTAGTGTTGCCCCCTGTAATTGACGTGG
Organism: Pelusios castaneus; assembly: GCA_007922175.1. Lineage (NCBI taxonomy): Eukaryota > Metazoa > Chordata > Testudines > Pelomedusidae > Pelusios > Pelusios castaneus. The sequence goes on from ML685781.1 coordinate 17,842,648, forward strand.
TCAGAATTCTGCTGGGGAAAGGGCAGCAAATAAACTTAAAACAATACTGCTTTCTAATACCACAGTCAAGCACAGAAAAGAAGCAATTGCTGCGAATCAAGAAGAAAATCTGACGAAACGCAGCAAACACAGGCATTTGCTCTTCAAGTTGCCGTAAGCACTGAGAGATGTGATGCACGCTTCGCTCCCTATGTGCGCTACATCTGGGAAGGACCAAAGGGATTAGTCTAGGTCTAGCAAAACAAAGCATCTGACAAAGTGGGATTTTCTCCCACAAAAGCTCATGCGATAAATAAATTTGTTAGTCTTTAAAAGTGCCGCAGGACTCCTTATCTGGGAAGGAGACATTTTTTGAGGATGTACTTTTTTGCGAGCTTTTCCCCAAAAATGAAACAGTGCAAGGAATGTTTGATGTGCTCCAGGATTACATGCAGGAGAAAAAGATGCCTTGGGATAAATTGGTGGGATTTTGCACTGATGGAGTGCCTCGCGTGGCTGGGTACAAAGCAGGCTTGCATGCCGTGGTAAAGAATTTTGCACCTGCTGCAGTATGGATACCCTGCCTCATCTGCAGAGTTGGCTTCCAAGGAACTGAGTTAGGAATTGATCGATGTTTTACAAAATGGCACTTCAGTCGTCAATTGCATTAAGGTTCGACCCCTACATGTTCCTCTCTTTGCCCAGTTGCGTGGTGAAGTGGGGCTCCAGCACGATGCTCTGCTGTTCCCTACTGAGTTTCAAGAATTTGTGAACTTTCTTTCTGGTAATGACCAGACATATCCACTGGCATACCTGAGTGACATTTTTATAAAGCTAACAGAGCTAAATGCCAGTCTTCGGGGCAAAACCACAGACATTCTCATGCTGAATGACCGTATCAATGGATTTATGAAAAAAATCGTTTTCTGAGGACAAAAGCTCCTCAAAAGGAATGTGAGTTGTTCCCTTGGCTGTTCACTTTCCCAGCTAAGAAAGGAATTGAGATGGCGACGCAGGTGATGACTGCCCATCTTCACTGACTTGAGGAGCAGATTCGGACATTCTTTCCATGCACACCAGACACATCCGTAATGGGCTGGGTGTGTAGCCCATTTCTGTGTTAGCCTGATGTGAGGAATCTCTCATCAAATGAAGGTGAACAGTTCGTTCAGCTGTCCTGCGGTCGTTGTCTAGAGTCTTTCTTTTCTCATAGCCATAGTTCAGTGAGCAAACAGACTGTCCCGCCCTGTTGACACGTGACCTTTGCCACAACTTGCTGGTGTGAAGCTGGATTCACAGTTTCCATCAAGACGCATTATCACGCTGCTTTGGATGTTACTTCAGGGCTGCGGTGTGCAGCCTCTAGCACTGAAACATACGTTGACAAGTTGTGTCGGGAACCTCAGGCCCGGGTGTCGCGCTACTTAATAGTAAAGCTTTTAAATAGCCCTGGCATGGAAAATTGAAACAACATGTTCATCGACTAAATAGTCCTACACTAGATTGTCCATTTAACATTCTGAGCTGCGTCTGCTGGCCTTTAACACTGTAGTCAGAATTAATTATTTCATTGATAAACTAATGCATATCTAGGCCATATTTATTTTCTCATGGAACGGCACCCATTGTTAAAAGAAAATGTTCTATTACGTCAGATTGCTTCATTTTTAGTGGCAGTTTCGAGGCAGTTGTATGAGGCAAGCCCAACAATAAATGTAATGGCGAGTTTCTGAGGATTATACACTTTTCAAGTCTCAATTTAGCAATCGTGAAATCTAGGGTTTAACAGTAAATATAATCCGCAGTCAAAGCAAAAGTAATCAGTGTCAGATAAATGGATTAATAGCTATTTTAGGCTTTTTATTCAATGTTGTGGTTTTTATTTAAAAAAAGATAACATGTTTTAAATGAAAACTATAGATGCCACAAGCATTGAGGGTTGCCAAATATTTTCGGTGTTTAAATGGGGTCCCGCTGCGTAAAAGGTTGGGAACCCCTGCCTAGGTTGTAACTGAGGCTGGGTGTGTAGCCTGTCTAGCTGGGCTTTATTGTGCTTTTATTTTCTCGGTTAAAGAGACAATGGTGACTGGGGTAATATTTTTTACTGGACCGGCTTCTGGTGGGGAGAAACAAACAAGCTTTTGAGCATGGCCGGAGCTTCTCTGAAGAAGAGCTCTATCTATGTAAGCTCGAAAGCGTCTCTCACCATATTACCTCACCCATCTTGTGTCTCTAATATCCTGCGACGAATATGGCTACTGCATTTATGTTGTACTTCTCTTCCTTTTCAGACCCATGCCAAATGCACTTTATTTGATATCTAGAAGCCGTGTGCTAGATTGGGTTGGAACAGGGCCCAGTAAATTGATACCTGACTTCAGGGAAGGCACCCAGCGCTTATTTTCTTGGATGAAAGCCAGGTAATTGGAGGCCTCTCCCCAAAAGATGCTTACGGAACTGGGAGAAGCTATCGGCCAGAGGTGGGAAAACTAGGGCCCACGGGCCACACACAGCCCACCTGAGCCTGTCATCTGGCCCACCAGATGAGCCTGGCTGGCAGCCACTCCCCCCTTCCAGCCAGGCGGCCCCACCCGTCTCCCAGCACATGGGCTGCTCTCCAGTCCCTCCCAGCTTCATCCCTTCCCCCCACAGGACCAAAAAAAGTGGAACCCCCCTCCCCCCAAAAGAATGCAAAAAAAGTTGAAAAAAGTTTTTAAAAATCTTCCCATCTCGTGGCTGCATCCCTTCTTCCTCCCATGGTACCAAAACCCCCCAAACAAACAAAAACCCCAATGATGGGGAAAAAAAAAAAAAGTAGTCAGTGCAAAAAATCTGCAAAAAAAAAATGGAGAGTTGAAGTAAAAGAAAAGCGATGGGTGAGCAGGTTTTATGTTTAGGTTAGCAGTAACAGGGTGAGGAAGGGGCAGGGCTGGGAGGGGTGGCTGGTCCCCCCTTCCACCACCACTCCCCCGTGGCCTGTGGCCTGTGGCCTGCCATAGAGCGGCTGTGGCCCTGAGGCCAAAAAGGCCAGTGTGTGGACAGGGAGAGCGAGAACATCGGGGTGAGAGGCGCGTCTACACAACCTGCACCTTTCTTCTTCTGTGTCCCCACCATTCAAACACCCGCAGACACCGCTCACCCCACCCCACCGAGCGCCCGGGATCGGCTGCTTTTTGAACAGTCTTGAAGGGTAGGTCTGCCCCGCAGATCGGAGCACGCTGGAGAAGGAGCTGTGCAGGCCACACTGAGGAAATGACGCCCATCCTCTCATCCCCGATCCCGCTGCGTCAGAGCCCCAGCTGCACTTCCAGACTCTCTCTACGCTCTCCCCGCTGTTTTTAGGAATCCTCCCTGGCCCAAGTCCATCCGTCTGCGCCCCTTGCTCCAAATGCTGTCAGCCACCCCCTAGAGCAGTGGTTTTCAAACCTTTTTTCTTGGGACCCAGTTAAAAAAAAATGATTCATGCCCATGACCAACAGCTGCATCGTGGAGCGATGTGTTCCTGTCTCTCGGTGGAGGCAGCAGGGGCCTGACCCGGAGTTTGAAAACCACAGTCGTAAAATTCCAAAGGGGGAGCCGTGTTAGTCTATTGTAGAAAGACAACAGAGTCTTGTGGCACTTTTAAAGACTAACAGATTTATTTATCGCATGAGCTTTCGTGGGAGAAAATCCCACTTCGTCAGACGCTTTGAAGATGGGAAAGTTACAGACTGGGAAAGACCCGGCGCGGGTCAGCCACGCTCTGTTCCTGGTGAAGATCCAGCGCCTGCCCCTCTCGTTCCCAGCTGCTAACCGGGCCGGGTCCGTCTTTCTCTGATTGGCGCCTTTGACTTGATCACTGTGCAGTGCTTTTCACCCCACGAGCTGGGACCCACGACTAGGCCGCGGACCCCCTGGGCCGCAGCGCCGACTCATGCCGCCGGCAAACACCGCAGGTGTTGCTCAGAGATCAGATTCCAAAGGGAGCCGTGTTAGTCCATTGTAGGAAAACAGCAGCGTCTCGGGGCGCTCCCACGAAGTGGGATTTTCTCCCACGGAAGCTCCTGCCATAAATAAACCCGTCAGTCTCTGAAAGGGCCCCGGGCCTCTGTTGTTTCACTCAGAGATGAACCTGTTGGGTCGTGGGGATAAATCACTTTTTTCAACGGGGTCCCGGGGAGAAATGTTTGAAAACCACTGGCCGAGGGCGCACGGCTCCACAATCGGGCTGGCGGGGGCCAATCTCCGTCCCCAGGGGGGTGTCCATGCCAGGGCCAGCCAGGCCTTCTCAAACGAGGGCAGGAAATATTCCCCCCCCCCAACCCGGGATCCGAGCCGCAGAGATGCTCCTGGGTCCCGGCTTAGCCGGGCTCTGCGGAGCCGGGACCCCAGAGCTCAGCGAACCGCGCCTGCTCTGCGGGAGCATCCGCCCGGCTCCCCCCGCCTGGGTCCGGGGCGGGGCACCCGCGGGCGGGCTGCGGGCTGCAGACGCGGCGCCGCAGGGTGGTGAGTTCGCGTCCCCGGCGGGGGCGGATGCGGGGCCGGGCTGCCCGCCCCGCTCTCGGCGCTGGGAGGAGGAGCGGGCGCGGACCCAGCCCTGCCCCTCGGCCGCCGGCCAGGCATGAAATGTTAATGTCCCGGCGGGCTGGGGGATCTGCTCCTGCTCTCAGGTCCCAGCAGGGATGCGGGGCCGCCTGCCCTAGGGGTCTCCAGGGACCCGCACCCCCAGGCCCTGGGCCATGGAGAAGTATGAGAAGCTGGGCAAGATTGGGGAGGGCTCCTACGGGGTGGTCTTCAAATGCAGGAACCGGGACACGGGCCAGGTGGTGGCCATCAAGAAGTTCCTGGAATCGGAAGACGATCCCATTATCAAGAAGATCGCCCTCCGCGAGATCCGGATGCTCAAGGTGGGTTCCTCGAGAGATGGGGGCCCCCGGGCTCTCCTGCGGTGTGAGGGCACGGGATCCCCATTTGGGTTCACACTGGCAAAGGCGTTGCGCGGCCTGATCCGAATTTGACGCCTCGCTGCGCTAACCTGCCCGCGCCTCGGTACGAATTTCCCATTCGCTCGGTATTTTCCAAGGTTTCCGAAGGGAAAGGGAGTTAGGCGCCCGCCTCGCGCAGACTTCCAGTGGGATGTGAGGAGCTAATTTCCTTCTGCTCTTTGAAAATCGCACAGCCTTTGTGATTTTGAAAATCTAGCAAATATTTAGACTCTGCGCACAAAAGGACTGAAATCTCCTGGGCTTTCCGAGGATGGAATAAATCTTCCCTGCTTACAAACGACGTGTATACTTCTATAGCACCCCAGCTATTGTGTACAGTGGTGGCAGCATCTGTAATCACAGCTTTTGTGAACAGCCGGATATCTTTATTATAAACCATGTTTGGGGGGCAGCGGGGTTTTCAGCTGTTACCTATAAATATCCCAACAGAGATGAGTTTAACTCTGGAAAGAAAAGTACCACAATAATCTTTTCTTTTAACTATAGTTTTTATTAGAGGAGGGGAAATGTGTATTGTTCTTGTGGCTTTACCTGATGATTACATTGCTCTTCAGAACAAAATAGCTTAATTTTCCAAAAATTCATTTTCCTAAGCAGTCTTGTAAGTGGGCGAATCAGTTTCAGTAGCCGACAAACCCCCACTGAAAGAGCTGAGCTTTTTACGCCAGGGTTATGTGACCGATTTCCGTGAGTGACTTCCCTAGTCACATTTGCTAAATAGCCATTGGTTCGGTTCAGCCATGCTGAGGAGTAAACCTCACTAGCGATTGTGTGTCGTGTGAAAACACACAGCCCTGCTGATGTTAGTGAAGGTCTGGGAGATAAAACTTGGAGCACAAGAAACGAAATTCACGGGAGATCTCGGTCCAGCCCGAAGATAAGTATCTCACTTAACATGTAGATTGAACTTGTGCTAAACAGCCACGAATAGATGAATTATGTCAATGGAACATTCCTCTGCCTGCTCTGGCACTGTACGAACCCATCTCTCTTTCCTCAGATCTACAGATGAAGCCCGAGTGGTCCCACCCGTAGGGAAGCCAGACTTTTGGCCCGTAGCTGGTGTATACATCCTTAGAAGCCCTCCAGTGTTCTGTAGGTTGGCCAGCAGCAGCCCAAGGAACTGTCTTCTCTGTCCCATCCGGGTTGTTTCTTCCTAGAGTAGCAATGATCTCGGTAGATGCCCTAGCTGGTCCTTGGGTACCCCCTGAAATGTCCCCTTCTCCACCATGTTGGTTGTGGAAATGTTCCTTGCTGGGCCTTGATCCTGCAGGCATGCTCTGCAGGCACGCTCATGCAAATAACATTCCCTTGAACCCACTGTGTTGGAAAATGTTCGTGTGCGGAAGGGCTTACCGTGTTGTGTCCTTATTCAGAGACACCTCCATGCTGCTGGTCACTAGTTGGCCAGGGAGTGAAACGGGGCTGCAGAGGTTCTGTTCCTCAGGTCTCTTGGGGAGCAAACTTGTGGTGCTGTGGATCCTGCTTTGACACACCCGTCAAATTCAGGTGTGTAAATTTAGAAGGTTTATTTCCCTCTGGATGTTCACAAGCAGATGCAATAAACACTTTAAAACAGTGTGAGGAGCGATTAGAAACGAACTTGTTAGTGTGCTTACATATGACGTATTAAAAAAATAATGGGAAACTTGCAGACAAAAAACCCCTTTCTTATTAAGATCTCTAAGCCTGAAAATAGACATTATAGAATGCTGTCATTCATAGAAGCTGCTGGTCTGAAAGTCAAGAATTAAGGTTGTTTAACCTGAAAAGCCTGACAGAAAACATGGAAATATTCAGTGACGTGCCTTCTTTTTAAAAATTAATTTGATTTAAATATATCACCGCTTAGAGATTTCTTTCCCAGTATTAGCATTTTCCCCAGTCTCTGGTTTCTACCTGGCATTTTTCCCAGGCTCCACTTTCTGCTTGGCATTTACGTAGTGGTAGGAGACCATTATCTGCTTCACTGTTCTTTTCCATTATCTTAATTTGCTTGTTGGGAACCAAGTAACGTTCCTTGTGCTGTAAGTATGAGATTTCAGTGGGTCACAGCCATTTTGAAAAGACGCCCAGAGTTGTTCTTGTTATAAACCATGTTCCGTTTTGGCATTTCATTGTATGTTTTGGTATAAATCTGCCTGGTCCGGCTGCGAGAGAGGTTGAGATAAAAGGAATATTTGAGGTCATGGTAGCAGATTCATTATTTCAGCTGAAGCAGGATGGGATCCCTGTCGAGGGTTACGGTGATGACGCCAGAGCCATTTTAGGACCAAGGCCTGATGGTACAGGGTCAGATTTGATGGGGAAAATGGGTTTGTTGCCCTATCAGGAACAAACTGGGAACCTACAGGGCTATCTGTTGGGACGCATATTTCTTCCTAGCAAACTGATGTGTATGCTGCCTTGAGATTTGTGTGACTGTTAAAGATTTGGAAATGAATATAATAGTTTCAGAAGCCATTTGTCGGGAACGTGGATGATAAACGGGCTTTCCCTATGACCATCCCAATAAAGAACCCCTCCGACTGCAGTCACCGCTGAAAGGTCTGGGTTTGGAGTTACAAGCAGCGACTTGCCCCGCTATCTTTTAATCATTTTCTCTGTAAATAGTAACAGATTGTTTGTTTGTTTGTTCGCTGAGCTCTTTCTCGGCTCCGGCAACAAACTGTTTGTCTAAGATCTAATGGGATTATGTTTCATCAGTGAAAAATGTAGGCCCTGATAAATGGTCCTTCGGCCAAGTAAATATTTGGTGGACAAAGGCCTGTGTAACTAACGAGCTGCAGTAGCGTGGATCAGAAAGATAGCCGGAGTGTGCAGAGAGATTGAGGGAGTGCCGCTGTGTGGAATACAAATTGTGTGGGATGGCTTTGAAACATACAACAGGTACTTCTGTGAAAACAGGGTCAGTCTTCATATAAACCGTATCCCAGACAATAGAAACCCGACGCTGTTTCTAGAAGGGTGAATTTTAAATGCTGCCAACTGATACAGTGCTGTGCCAAGGGCCGCAATTCAAAAGGTTGTCAAAGGCATACATTATAAAACCATGGAAGGTGGGTGTGGCTTTGAAGCCCAATCCAGCTCTGTGGGGCGTACGTCTTCTGCAGGGGCACACGTTGGAGGGAGAGCCAGCCCCTGACAAAGAGCTGCGTGAGCACATTCATCATTATTATTTTGTGTTACAGAGGCCACAGGCTGTATCCTTTCATCAGGCCTCCAGCTGGGTCTGTCCGGAGGCGCATGGCAGGTCATTCCCTCCTGTTGTACCGCCTCTTCTCCCTGCTCCTCTCCCACCGTGTGGCCCGCCAATCCGCCATACAATTTCTACACGATGTGGCCCGCAGGCCACAGGTTTGCCCTAACTGGACGAGAGAGATGAACGAGGGATTAGAGGAGCTGGAACTTGCCAACGGTCAAACAGCCAGGCAGCTGTCATGTTGTCTTCATGTACAATCTGTCCCACCTCTGCTGACTGCACCGATATTTGTGTGTGGTCCTCTTGGCTCCAGAACCTTTACGGAGTCTTCACATAGCAACCGGGCTGCCCGTTAAATGGTTTATAATTACTTTGGAAAGTGCCTGTAGCAAGTACAGGGGACTTTGTCTGGTGGAATCCCTGGATCCCCAGGAACTTCGAGCCAGTACCTGGTCCCAGGAGTACTGTGCTCTGGTGAACCCACCAAACTGATTAGAGCTTAAATAACGGCGGGAGGAAGAGTTTTGGGAAAAGAGGGGTGGGAAAGCACAGCAATGGACTGAACAAGCGGTGTGGGCTCGTGTGTGCTGAACGTCTGCTTGGTTAGACATACAACAGAGTCCTGTGGCACTTTTAAAGACTAACAGATTTATTTATCGC
>ML685781.1:17851873-17893925 GCA_007922175.1 Pelusios castaneus
GCGATAAATAAATCTGTTAGTCTTTAAAAGTGCCACAGGACTCTGTTCTCTTTCTACAATAGACTAACACGGCTACCCCTTTGGTTAGACATAGTCAGAGGTGGGGAGTTCCACAGGAAAGGACCTTGAGTCAAGAAGGTCCTGCCCTGGCCTGTTCCAGGTGGAGCTGTGGGACGTACGGCAAGGTCATCTCTGATGATTTCAGGGTCATTGAAAACTTTGGACCTGATCCTAGAAGCTTGACTCCAGCTGACTGAAGTGGACGTTGAGGTTGCCTGCAGGAGGACCTTTCAGGAGAAAAAGGCATCAGCTGACTAATTTTGCTTATGGGTGAGCAGTGCAGTTCGTGGAGAAAGGCTGGCCCAGGCCCTGAGTTCCTCTACTGAGTTGCAGACAGATGTCCCAGAAGAAGATGACGAACTTAGAACGGAATTACTGCAGCTGAGTCTTGAGGGTGGAGATGGGAATGATCATGGCACAGTTCCCACTGGAGAAAAACTCAGACTTTCCGGAGATCGGGTGATCAGATTGCCCTCTGGGATACTGTGGCCAGGTAGCCCTCCAAGATGAAGGAGAAATCCAGGGATAAACCTAAAGTGTCTCTTTTGAGGTAGTGACAGTCTTGCCACCTGATGAATTTCTGAAGCTTATGGGCTGGGCTGCCTGGTTCTGGGACCTTTCTTGAGGCTGGGTGTAAGCCATGGCATCTCAGTCAGACGCATCGTCTGCCGTCAGCACTGAACTGTGACGGAGCCCTGCCGTCTTTGGTGGAAGAGTCTTGGCCGATAAGTACTGTCCTCTGGTCCGCACTGCTAGAAGCGTGCTGTGCTGGTGCATTACAGATTCCAAAGAGGTGTGTGTGTGGGGTCTCCAGAGCAAACCAGGGATGGAGTCTTTATAGCTCTGGGGAAAAGATGCCAACTGCTGGAGTAGTTCAGCTGAGAACTAGACAATACATTGAGTTTAAAGGGGTGAAGAATTTCTCCAAAGTGGCTGAAATTGCTCAGAGCACGTCTCTATTACCACTTACGTTGATTTAACTCCCGTCACAGAAAGCTGTGAAAAAGCCACCCGAGTGATCCAAGTGCCATTGTGGATAGTGCTGTCTTGGTGGGAGACGTTCTCCCGCAGACATGGCTACGGCCTTCCACGGAGGTGGAGTTGTGATGCTGAGAGGCAAGGTTTCCCACCATCCTAGACCTTGATAAGAGGCTACTAATCTTTCCTGGAGCAACAGGTGTGGCTAAAGATTCATGAGCCGTTTGTGTGTCATCGATATTGCTAAAGAATTGTCCTGAACCAAGTTTTTGCTTTTTTTGTGTGTTTATCTGTTTTAGATTTCCCCCCCGTGAGCTTCTGACAGCCCGTAGCTTTTTCTGTTAGACTTTAGAATAGGTGTGTTCTGTTTCTTCACTCCCGTTTGGTGTTTGTTTGCTACGCTAAGGAGCAACGCAGTAGGGTGAGGGGAGAGGTCTAAGAGGGCACCCTTCAGAATGCGCTGTTATCACATCAACAAAAGCTTCAGGGCAGCCAATCTCCTGAGAATCTGAATACACAAACTAGAGATTAATTTGGTCCCACCCTGTCTCCTGCTCTATCTTCCTTCTGAAAGGAAACACCCAATCCCCAGGTAAGCTTGGCCAGGGCATGCAGGAACTTGCATTGGCATATCCCCTTCGAGGACTGAGCTCAGTCGCCAGAGGACAGATCTACTGGGGGGGGCCACACACCAGCCCCAAATTGGCTCCCAAGAATTCTTGACGGATCTAAATCATTGTAAGAACTGATTTCCGTGGGCATTTATCCTTCACCACATGGATCAGGTCATGAGCTGCTCTGAATTTCCAGAGAAGGAGGCCAGAGTTTCCAGCCTGCCCAGGTAGGCTTATCTCTGCATAGCCATCGCCACCTCAATGTCCTTTCCCGACAGGGAAGGGTGGAACCTCGCCAGAAGCTGAAAAAGGGGCTGCTCCTCTTCCCCTCCCCCACACTTGGAAGGGCAAGCGCGGAACTTGGATGCCAGAAAAAGACCCATAACGTAGGGCTTGACAAACCAGGGTGCCAGGGTGCCCGGGGTCCGTAACACCGGCACTCAGTGGATTCAGTGGCATTTTGGTGGCAGTGGGCATCCCAGCTAGGTGCTTTAGTTTGAATCTGGGCGCCTAGCTGGGTGGTAATTTTGTCAAGCCCTGCCTTAACCTCTTCTGCCAGCAGTGAGCCCAGCCCTTCCCCACGGCCTGGAGACAGTCCTATAATTGTGTGTGGGGAGGGGAAAGCAACCGAAAAAGCCAAATTAGAAAGGCATTGCGACCCCATGCGCCAGATCGCGCCACCACTCGCTGAAATTTGGCCTAACTGCCTCCCCTCCGACAGGGCGTTTCTGTCAGTGCATCAGAACGTGATGCCACCCAGGGTGGCAATTCCACTCGGATTTGTCCAGGCTGCCCCTCCATCACATCTGCAGGGGAAGGAACCCCACCTTTATGCCACCCTGTTTTAGTCAGCAGGGGCCCTCTCTCTTATCACACTCTTCTCAAGTTCAGGTTCTCAAAAGTGGGGGTCAGTGGCCCTTTGGGGCCCCCATCTCCAGCAGTCCTGGCTTCAAATTTAGGGATGAGCCTTTGCATCCGGGTTAGGAGCTCAGACAAAGCACCTGGCGCCCAGCCTGGGCATTTCTCGTTTCCTACGCCATCGATATGGCACTCAGAGCCAACCTGCTTCTGATCGGCTGATCTCACCTGGCGGCAAGGGGAAATCGTCACTGCAAGCAGCTGACCGGTTTGTCCCAGGTTTTGGGGAGGCGGGGCTAATTATCTGGGGCCGCAGATGATCCTGTTCACTCTGTGGACGAGCTGATGTCGTGGTGGCCAAAAGCCCCGTCGATGAGTCTAATAGTCACGTCACATCAGCCGTAGAGTGTGCCTGAAACCAATCTCGGCGTACGGACCTGTAGAGACGGCCGCTGTACATGAGCTGGGTTGCTGTGAGAAATGCCGGGACTGTGGAACAAAACCGACACGATGGCTGTGACTGACATCCCATTCCTGTCTGTGTCAGCAGCCGACTACTCCCCACCAGCCGTGTCGTAATCGGCCCTTAATAGGTCATCACCTCCTCTTGGGCCGGTGCATCCCAGCGGTGGGAAATTACTGACCCCCGGGCACGCTGAGCTTTGTCATCAGTGCTGTCTTCAGAGTGTTCGCTAGCACCCGTCCATTCCCCACCAGTCTGAGCATTTCCCACGTGTGTTCGAGGCAATGTCCTCACTGAGTTACCTCCATGCTGGTTAGTTAGCCCATCCTGGTTGGGAGTGGCCCCATTCAAAATAGCCCCTGGGTTACTGCAGGGGTTAAAGTAAGGGGGAACGCACTGGAACGCAGTTCCGGGGCCCACAGAAATAGAAAAATCTGGCGGAACGCATGTTTCACCCTGTCCTGGCTGCTGGCAGGCCCTACGCCCCACTGTTGTTAATCACAACACTTATTGTGTGATGCTTTGTTTCCGACAATAATTGCTATAGACATAAATACCATATAAAATTACAAATATTTTTATGGAGTGATAACGTATGAATGTGAAGTGTTGCAAATGCCTACCCGGGCTGGGGCCCGCACATGCATGAAGGGGGCCCAGACAATACGGGAAGGGGGCCCGGAGATTAGGAAGGTTCCAGGGCCCATCAAATTATACTTTAACCACTGGGTTACTCTGTCCACAGTGGTGCGACAGTCCCTGTGCTGAGGCTTCTGGTGCGCCTCGTCGGCTTCGTAGCATTGCGGTGAGCTGAGACGCCCTATGAGTGTTTTCCCGGCAAATTGGACAGACATGTTGTCTCACTTCCTGGTCGCACGAGGGTTATTGTGGGCGGGCAATGGAGATCTAGCTGTGCTCGAATGGAGCTAGCCTGCGTCCACACTGCACGATGCTTGGGTTAGTACCTGTCAAATTGTGCTCAGACTCTACTCCCTCTTGGACCAGCCAGTTCTGTGTTATGAACACCACCACAGGGCATTTCTGTGTGGACAGGACTCAAGCGGGCGGAAACCGTGGGGTTAACTTTGCAGCGAAGACCAGTCCTGATTTCGCTATTGTTTCAGTCTGCTTCTCTGGTTGTTTTGTGTGTCCCTGTGTTTGGGCTTTACTTGGCTAAGCAGGTCTGAGATTTGTTGATAATGAACAGGCAGCACACCTCTTGCATGGCTAACGTCACCCAATTTAGAACCTGGGTCCTGTAACACCCGCTAAAAACTGCAGCTGTGTTCAGAAATGTCCAAGACGTAGGGTGCAGTCTGCACCGTAAGGTGACGAGTAAAGATGTCATTGATGAATCGGTTGTATTAACATTATGCTTTTCCCTAGAGGGCAATTCCTGAAGCTGCTGGCATTGCAAAGGGAGTGAGGGGAAAAAGCTCAGTGCACCCATTTCTCAGAAACAGAAGGGAAAATAAGATCTTTTCCCAGTCGGATTAGTAAAGTGTATAGCTCGAACATCTGTGCCGCCACCTGACTCTAGCATACGTTGCGACAGGTGAACAAGAACAATAGGTTAGGATTAGCAAGGGGAGAGAGGTAATGGCAGATGTATAGTGCTGCGGAGTGCACGATTCTGGCTGGGAACCGGCTGATGCATTAAAGGCCAGAGCCGTATTGTTCACCGTGAAATTAATGCTCTTCGTTGCAGCCTGCTAAAATTCTGCACCCGAGCTGTGATTTACTGGCTGTGTTTATTCACGGACTCCTTCCTTCTGTCTCCGCTCTGGAGGCCGTAGTGCTTGGGAGAGGAATAAATATCTGCAGGGCCGGCTTTCAGAGTTTTGCTCTTCTGGTGCATTCTTAGGTCTGTAGGGAAAATAAACCTCATGACATGATATTAAAAATATCCCGGCTTTTGATTCAAACGCAAGTGCAGACACATACCGTGACTGTTCCGCATTTAGGACGATGGGTGGATACGCCCCTTTGAAACGTCTCACTTTAAAAACCTTGGTGACCACTGCCGAATCAGTCTCCCCTGCGTGTGTTGCGTTGCCACAATTGTCACTTATAAAAAAATCTCCTTGGCTCTGTGATTCGCGGCCACGGAGGATGCGTGGGCATGGGTCAGTCTGACACATGCAAGCTGCTTGGGTTTTTAAAGTCCGCTGCAGCCTTGCATTTCAGCAATCTGTCCCTGTGATTGTGAGAAATGCTTGGCCCGGTAGTCTTATGGGAAGAATATTAATCGCTGGGCAAGAGCTGGGCTTTCTAGCAACCCCGTAGGCTGTCTGTCATCTACCTGTACTCCTCTGCGTCCAGGAGCAGAAGCCGGGTTACAGAATTCACACCTCCCAGCTATTTTCCGGGTGTTTCTGTTAGGTAATAAAATACCTTAGAAATATGAGACGAGGCTAACGCGCGCATGGCTGGGAAGGAAAATTCCTGAAAGATGAATACATATTTTTCAGTTAAAAATCCTTTTGGCCATGTGGCACTCCCTCCAGTAGCCCTCTTCCATTCCCGTTCCCCACTCTGCTCTCCTTCCTCCCTACTGCTCTGCAAGGGTCTTGCTGCTGGAAGGACTTAAGCCGTGGTTTGGTTTAAAGTGGGTCTCGGAGCCAGACTGGGAGCGAGGGTTGGCAGTTCTTGCCAGAGGCACATCTAGGCAGAGGCGGCTTTTGGGGTGGGCGAAGCAGGCCCCCGCCTAGGGCCCCAAGCAGTAAGGGGCCTCTTCACTACCCCGAAAGCTGTGTCTGCCTCCCACCCCTGCAGGACACATGGTAGACAGCCAGGAACTGGGGCCCCTGGGGGTGTTCGGGGCCCTCAGTGGGGTGCCAGGGGCATGGGGGTGTTTCAGGGCCCATGGGGGGGATCGGCCATGGGGTGTGGGGGTTCAGGGGCCCTGGTGGGGTCAGTAATAGGGTTCATATAGGGGGCCCTGGAATGGACCTTCGCCTAGGTCCCCAGATAGCCTAAGGCCGTCTCTGCAGCTAGGTAGTGCACCCTCCGGGCTTTCTGGCTCCTGAATGAGAGAAACCCTAGAAATCTCCATCAACTCCCAGAGCCTTGGGCCTTTCTGCTCTAACAATCCCAGTGTCTGAGCTTAGATCTGAAGGTTGTGAGTTCTGTGCCGAGCACTCGTAACTCACCCGGGGCATTGTGTTCCATGCTGCAGTTACCCTACAGAGAGGAGCAGGGGGTTGGTTTTTCCTATGATTTGACATCCCGCTGTGATATTTCTCTTCCCTCCCCTCTTTTTTTTACACACATTTTGATGTTGTTACTTCAGCTGAAGGGTTAATGATTGGAGGATGGCCAAAGCCCACATACAGGTCACCACAGAGGGACGAGAAAGGGAGATTTAAGTTCACTGGGTAATCGTCAACCCACCCGGCGCCCTATAGCCATCCAGAGCGTAGCCGTTTGTATACCTGCAATCAGCTGTGTGTCCATTATTACCTGCCCTACCGCCCTGCAGTCTGATTGGCAGAAGAGTGTCATGACCCACCTCGCGCCGAGGCGTGATCCGGTGGATGGCTCATGAAAGGTAACTGTTTGTGTGGCATGTGAGCAAAGCTGGCTGAAGGGCCGAAGAGTAGCTGGAGGTTTGGTAGAAAGATACCCAGGGCTGCCCTCGGGTGCGTTCTCTCCTGGCTACGGCGTGCAGAGACACCATTATTCGAGACGGCTGATGTCACCTCTGCTATCTCCTGAAGTCCTCGCAGTGCCTGCGGGAGTGGGGGAGGTTTCCAATTCTCTTGATTTCAGCCGGCCAGATTTCCATCCTCTGTCGGGGGCAGGAGTACAACTCAGCCTTTGGGGGCAGGGGTGAGTGTATGGCTTTGTTTTGATAAAGGGCGTGTATTCGCATGCAGATTGGGTGTGGTTAAAATGGAAACCGCTCCTCCCAGCACCTCGGTTTCACCTGTCCCTGGGCGACCCCTGACTTTTATGTTGTGATCGGAGTCCCATGTAAGCTTTGCTACATGGCTCATCATCACATTTGCTGTCTCCCCCACACCTGCCTGGAATCTCAGCCCTGAACTTCTCAGCCTCCCCCTCACACATCTTTTCACGACCTTTTCCAGTCGGCTATGTCCTTTTTGAGAGGAGATGAACACACTCACCAGAGTGTTCCAGGTTCATTTCAAGTTATTGCCCCATCTAACGGCATTATAATTTCAGTATCGTTCTGAATCGTTTCTTAATATCATCTAGCAGCTCTTCTAGCGGCTGCTGGACTTTGAGCCGATGCTTTTACTGAGCTGTCTGTGGTGCAGCTTGTAACCTGCATGGTTATATAGAATCCATCACATTGCAAAGAACTGTTCACACTCATCTTTACTTGCACTTTCCTACTTACTCTGCAGTTCATTTGTCTGGTCAGCCTAGGCCTTTCTGTATGATCTCCTTCAATGTTGGCTAATTTAAATCATTTTAATCTACTGTCTTGCTGCTCATTCCCTTTTCTGGATCATTTGTTTATATATTAAAAGATGTTCTTGGAGATGCCTCATGGTCAGTTTTCTATGTTGAAAATTCATTGTTTCTTCTAAAACTCAGTCCAGAAAAAAATCGCAAGGATGTCCCATCTTTTTAAGGACATGAGTAATTCCAATGAAATCAATGGCCCTGCTCATCTGATTAAGATCATACAGGTGTCCTCTGCTGGACTGGGGTGGTTCAGTTCTTTTTTCTGTTCCTTTGCCAGTTGCTCTTCCATACACCTTGTTAAAAAATAGATTTAAAAACTATGTAGAGGTTACAGTAAATACCAGGAAATGGAATAACAGTTTTAGACTGCAACATAGAACTGAAAGATCCAGATGTGCCAGATCTTAATACACATGTCAAGAATCTTGGTCTCGAGTTCTTCGGTAAGGAAGCCCCTGATACCAAGTGAGACTAAGCCGTGTGAATTGCATAAAGACGAAAACAATTTAAAAAATTGTTTCCTAACGAAACCCTCCAAAGTTCTGACAGTGAATTAGCACAGCGATGAGGTTTCACCGTGTCATTGGGAGGGACTCCCCGTGTCTTCCTCCAACGAGTGTTCTGACATTGAGATCAAGTTTTTTCGGCAGCTATAAGTTCTTATTGTGTATTTCAAGCTGTTGTTGAAGGGGACTCTCTTCCACTTGGGTAGTCAGGGGTTCGGTGCTGGGTGATGAATGATACAGAAATACCTGTGATGATAGAAATCATTGCTGGCCTACCAGCCTCTTCTCTAATCAGGGGTTGTTAAAGCCAGGCTTATCTGTGGTGTCTCCTAAAAGAACTAAACGCTAGTCTCTTTCGGGCTGGTTTTCGGAGCGCTGGTCTCCTTACTGTCCAGCCAGATAATTCAAGGTGTTTTGTGTAAGAGGTGTCCTTTCCCCCAAAGAACCAGAACTTGCATCACATGGAAACTTTCATTTCCTTTCTCTCCCGCCCTGCGTTTCGGCTCCACACCGCAGGAAGGGCCAGGATTACTAACTCCACCGCTCCACTTTTGTGTATTCACAGCAACTGAAGCATCCCAACCTGGTCAACCTGCTGGAAGTCTTCAGGAGAAAACGAAAGCTTCACTTGGTCTTTGAATACTGTGATCATACGGTTCTGCATGAGCTGGACAAATACCCGCGGGGGTGAGTAGCCGGGCGTGGGGTGTGGGAAAGGGGGCGGAGGGTTGAAACAAAGCCCCGGAGACAGCAAGGGAGAATTCATGGGAGTCTTTTACGGCTCCAAGGCGCTCGGAGGAGAATCTCATTAATAACTGCCCGGCACAGTGCGCTTGACCCCCACTGTTACTGTGGTTCAGCAAAGCTGTCTGAAAGAATTACCCTGCAGCCCGGGAGTGCTGCTCTGCGGAGCTTCTCACCAAGGAGATGATGTCGCTTAGCCTGAGCATTCGGAGGAATATCAGGCTTGCTTGACAGGTGCAAACTGGAGCAGAAAGAAGGGCTACCCTGCAGGCCTGGAGGGAGCGATGGGCAGCCGGCAGCTTTCACTTTGTGCACGTCCCTCTCCGCAGCTGCGTGCGATTAGCAACGAAATCAATCTGTGACTGGCTCGGGAACTGCCCAGACAGGTGTCCATCAGCCTCCCCACAAAGCCGCCTTTCCAGTCACCTGCCTGTATTATTGTGGGTGTTCCCCTCGGGGAGAGGTGCCCAGCGTGTGCCAAGTGAGAAGAAACAACCACCCAGCTGGCCCAGAGCGTCAGCCAGCGTTTCTCTCCAGTTGCGCAGTGAGGGTGTCCGGTGCGCGGGGGCCAAGCTCACATTTGTGCTCCCCCAGACACCCTTCGCTCCCAAGGCTTTGCAGCTCCCTTCCCCCCCACACAGGGCAGGAGGGGGTCTCAGCCCCACCCCAGGTACCCCAGGGAGGGGGGATCTATAGAGGCCAGGACCCCGGACCCTGCTGAGGGGCTGCAGTGGGGTGCCAGGCCAGCCCCACACCAGAGCCGGATTAGCCCCCTACCCCCGTCACTACACCACTGTTTCTCTTTTCCACCCCACCGAGGCAGATGCTCCAGGTCTGGGTTTGAGCTGCGTGTGGTTGACTAGACTCAGAGAAGATGAGGGTTGGCAGGGACCCCAGGAGGTATTTAGTCCAACCCCTGCTCACAACACAATCAATCAAGCCTGACTAAACCCCCCAGCCAGGGCTTTGTCAAGCTGGACCTTAACCACCTCCCTAGGTCACCCACTCCAATGCTTCCCCACCCTCCTAGTGAGAAAGTTTTTCCTAATATCCAACCCAGACCTCCCCCACTGCAACTTGAGACCATTGCTCCTTGTTCTGTCCTCTGTCACCGCTGAGAACAGCCTAGCTCCCTTCTCTCTGGAATGCCCCTTTTTATTTTTCTAATGGGCCAAGAAGCAAATATTCTGCTTTGAGTTTCCTTCTTTGCTGTCTTGTGGTGTCTACAGAAACGTGTACAGCTCTGGAAACTGAGGGCTTTTCTGGCCAGGGCTATGTCCACTCTCGTGCCTGTGATAAACCCGGCATCCAATTCCTACCTAGAGATTAAAATAATCTCTCGCCCGGTTGATTGATCTCAACTTTCCTTTTGCTGGGTCCCATAAAATCTCCCTCTGGCCCTGTCCTTGCTGGGCTGTTATTCACTGGTTAAGATGGATTATGAGAACTCGCAGCAGCTTTGCTATTACCTCTTCTCCTGGCTCGCCAGTTCTACTGAGCAGGGTACCTTGACTCGGCTGAATCTGAAGCCTGGGAGATCCGTTACCCAATCCGTGTGCAGTCTATTAATCATGTCTTTGACACGATCGGTCAGGCAGAACTCATGGCTTCCTGCGGTCTGGCGCGCTCTCCAGACAAACAGAATCAGGCATGAATTTGGCAGTGAACTGCCGTGTCATGTACCTTGGGCAGGCCACTGTATTTGTGTGAATGACCCTGGGAACTCATCACAGGTCAAAAGCACTTCTCTTCAAACAGCCACCTACACAAAACAGGAGCCGTGTGCCCAGAGGAAAGAAACCATTCTCCATTCTGGTGTCTGTTTGTGTTTTGACATGATATAATCAAAGCTCGATTTAAATGCATGACCCGTGAGTGATTCATGTTGAACCTGGTGCTATGGAAATGCTCAATGTAAGTTTATAAATCCTTTTGCAGGCTTTACAGTAGACGAACGGCCTGTAGGAAACAAAGGGCCGGGCTGTACGTGGCGTAGCTTGCATAATTCCTGTTGACTTCCTGACTTCCCCTCATCTGGCATCTTCACTGTGCTGCACCAACAGGAAACGTGTTCACGTTAAGGCAGAGCTACATCACTTGAGGGGGTGGTTTTCTTAAGTCACTTTCTGAATCGACTGCGTGAGTCTTTACTGACTGCTGAGTCGCTCCGGAAAGATCGATCTGACGGTGGTGAATTTGCCGCCATCCGTGTAGACATGGCCTAACCGACTGGGTGGGTCGGCGGAATGAGATCTGTTGTTCTCATGGGCGAGGAATGCCAGCAGAAGCCTTGGATATGCCTATAGGAGATAAGTTTTGTAAGACAGGCAGCAACTTCCCTATCACGCCAACTGGAGTCTAGGACCTTAGAGTCAGGAAATGGGATGCGTAGCCCCCGTGAGGGAAAATAAGTGAAATTCACTGTCTCTTCATTCCAAATAACTCCGGTTTGAACTGTTAATTTCACTGGAGGGTAAATAGATCATCTTCTTTACTTAGAACGACCTTGGGCTTTGTTACACTGAATGGATGGCTCTCCTGAGAACAGGGGCCATGTGTGTACAGAACAGAGGTATGTGTTTGTAGGGCATTTAACACAGTGGAGCCTTGATCCGGCCTGAGGCTTCTGTATGCCTGGGGCTTCTCTGTTGTTCAGGGGCTAGCCCTACAGAGCCCTAATCCACGACTGGAACTCGTACCACATTACGAATAATAACAAATATATCACCGTCAGTAAAGGGTTACAGAATAGGACTATAATAAATGACAGTCAACATGCTTTTATTGAAAATAGGTCTTGTCAAACCTGATTTCCTACTTTGAGGAGATTACCAGTTTGACTGAGAAAGGTAAATACATAAATGTGATGGACTCAGGCCATGTACACACGATCACTTTATTGCGTGATAAGGCTCCTTACCGTGCAATAAAGCTGGTAGCGTACACACGAGCATTTTCCCTCTAGCGCACAGCCCCTGCCGCCACCCGAAGCCCTGCAGCTGGAGTAGGGGGCTGGCCCGAACCGGCGAGGGAGCTGGTTCGGGCCAGCCCCCTAGCTCAGCCCCAGGGCTTCGGGAGGCAGCAGCAGGGGCTGCACGCTTAACCCCTGCCCTCACCCAAACCTCTGCAGCTGGACTAGGGGGCTGGCCTGAACCAGTGAGGGCTGCCAGTTCAGGCCAGTCCCCGCTCAGCCCCGGGGCTTCGGGAGGCAGCGGGGGCTGCAGCCAGCCCCCTAGCCCAGGCTGGCTGTGGGCGTGCATGGTGGAGCAGGTGTCCGGGTGAATGCTCCTTTGCGATACAAGACTTACGTATGTACACATAAAAGCGCTATATTTATAGCGCTTTCCTTGTCCCGCAATAGCTTATTGTGGGACAAGTTTGTCATGGGTACATAGCCTCAGACTTTGGTAAAATTTGATTTAGTGTCACACTGTGTTCTAATTAAACACCTAGCACTGCCCAGAAGCAATAAAGCACAAGTTAATGAAGTGAGAAATGGCTGGCCGTCATCTCAGAAAGTTAGTTGTCGGTGGTGAATTCCTATCAAAGGGGATGTTGCTAGTGGGTTTCCCCATCGGCTCATTCACCTGCTCACCCACCAATGTGATACATGCCATCATGCGCCAACAATGCCCCTCCGCCTTATATATTGGACAAACTGGACGGTCTCTGCGCAAAAGAATAGATGGAAAGAAATCTGACATCAGAAATAACATTCAAAAAACAATAGGGGAACATTTCAGTCTCCCTGCTCACTCTGTGAAAGACATGTTAATTGCCTTACTTAAACAGGCTAATTACAAAACAAAGCTTTAAAGAGGAACCACAGAGTTAGAATTCATTTGCAAATTTGATACCATTACCTCAGGCTTGAACAGAGATATGAGTTGGCTTTCTTATTACAAAAGATGATTTTGCCTTCTCTCTACCTCCTCTCCTTCTGATACGCTGTTCCACACTGTTTGAATCTAAACACCTGCCTTGATTTGCTGTTTCAGCCTGACCTGATCCTATGACTTGCATTTCCCTGCATTTATTTTGCTCCCAGTCTGTAAGTTCTCTATCTTCAAGCATCTGGCAAAGTGGACTTTTCTCCCACGAAAGCTCATGTGATAAATAAATTGGTTAGTCTTTAAAAGTGCCCCAGGCCTCCTTCTTTGTTTTGCTGAACACAGCTACCCCTTTGGAACGAGGCGTGATAATACGCACCATTTTAACCAGTGATCTGTAAGTGTTATAAAATCATTGCTGATGAAATTTGCGCGTAACACAAAGATCGGGGGAGTAGAAAGTATTGACAGGACAGCTATACAGAGTGGTCTGTGTTGTTGAGTAAGCTGGGCTGCTTAACACAGTCCAATATCAGGTCATACGTCGAGGCACAAAGGATGCAGACCTCGCCAACAGAATAAGGGACTGTCGGGCAAAGAAGTGACTCTGGAAAGGAGTTAGGGGTCCTGGAAGATGAGCAACTCATTTTGAGCTCTCTGTGCGGTGCTGTGGCAAAAAGGGCTAACGTGATCTTTGGGCGTATTAAACAGGAATCGTGAGCAGGGACCAGGAAGCAATGCTGCCTCTGGACGTGGCCTTGACGAGACTCACACGGGAGCAATGTGTCCGATTCCAGTAGCTTCATTTTAAAAAGAATATTGAAAGATTGGAGAGGGCGCCGAGAAGAGCTACAGAAAGTATTTGGAAGAGGGAGAAAATGGCTTGCAGTGAAGAGCCTAGACAGCAGCCCGATCTGTTTGGTTTACCAAAAGAAGACTGAGAGATTCGAGTGTATCTGTGGCTACACAGACAGAAAATACTGGATACTAAAGGGCTCTTTAGTCTAGCAGAGCCAGGCAGAACAAGCTACAGTGGCTGGATGTTAAATCCAAACAAATTCACATTTATAATAAGTCACAAATTTTTAACCATGATGGTGATTAGCCACTGGAACAAACTACCAAGGAAAATGGGGGATTCCCCATCTGTTGATGTCGTGAAAGCAAGACCGGATGCCTATCTGGAAGACATGCATTAGCCAAACACAAGTTATTGGGGGCTCAATACAGGGGTAACTGGGTGAAATTTAAGGCTGTGTGATATTCAGGTTAGACTCGATGATTTATTAGTCCCTTCTGGCCTTAAATTCTCAGTCCATGAATCAAGAAGAACAATGTATGGCTTCCCCAAGTAGCCAGGACTGCAGTTAATGAGGTTATTTGTCACTGCTGAGTTCCTTCATGTTTGTTCACATTAAAATACTTTTTACAGCCTTTTCCAGGAATCTTAGCTGAGGCTTCCATTCACCTAGAGCAGTGGCGTAAAGGGAACAGTTGTTTATAACAGTGATGGGTTCATGTAGAAGGAAACCTAAGTTTTTAAAAAAAATCCTCTCCCATTTGACTGTCCTGTTGCAGTTCTGGCCCGGGCTGGTGATACTGCCTGTCATGAAGACTTCCTGATATAGCCAGTTAAGACTAGGTCACTAGACGTCACTATTTTTATAGAATCCTGGAACTGGAAGAGACCATGAGAGGTCATCGAGTCCTGTCCCCTGCACTCATGGCAGGACTAGGTACCCCCATTAAACCATCCCTGACAGGTGTTTGTCTGACCGGCTCATAGAAACCTCCAATGATGGAGATTCCAAAACCTGCCGAGGCAACTTATTCCAGTGGTTAATTGCCCTGACAGGTGGGAGCAGGGGCTGTAGTGCTCTGGCCAGCGCATCCGCTGCTCTCCCCTTGCCGCCTCCCTGGCCAGCGCTGCACCTCACGGGGCCGGGGCCAGTGCTGTGGAGCTCCGGGGCCAGCTTTCCCTCACCCCTGGCCCTTCCGCCCTCCCTCACCCCCGGGATGGCTCTTCCCCCACCCCATGAACTCCCCCGTTTCCTTCCCCACCAACTCACGCTCACCGGCTCTCCCCCCCCGGTCGCGTCCCCCCCACTCCCTCACCCGCCAGCTCCCCCCCACTCCACCCAGCCCCATGCTGGTTCTCCACCACCGGCCCCCTTCTCAATATTATTGCCCACCTCTGAGTTAGGGAGAATAATTTTTCTCCCTCCTCCTTGTAACAACCTTTGAGGTACTTAAAAATTATCATGTCCCCTCTCAATCTTCTCTTTTCCAGACTAAACAAACCCAGCTCTTTCAATCTTCCCTCATAAGTCAAGTAGTCTACACCATTAATCATTTTTGTTGCTCTTCTCTGGATTTTCTCCAATTTGTCCAAATCTTTCCTAAAACGAGGCACCTGGAACTGGGCCCAATACTCCAGATGAGGCCTAATCAGCGTGGAGTAGAGCAGAATTACTTCTCTTGTCTTATAATATTCCTGTTAATACATCCCTGAATGGTGTTTGCTCTTTTTTTGCAGCAGCAGCAGTGTTACACTGTTGACTCATATTTAGCTTCTGGTCCACTTTGACGCCCAGATCCCTTTCTGCAGTACTCCTTCCTAGGCAGTCATTTCCTGGCCATTTTGTATGTGTGCAATTGATAGTTCTTTTCTAAGTGGAGTACTTTGCATTTCTCCTTATTGAATTTCATCCTATTAACCTCAGACCATTTCATCAGTTTGTCCAAAGCATTTTGAATTGTGATCCTATCCTCCAAAGCACTTGCAACCCCTCCCAGCTTGATATCATCTGCAGACTTTCTAAGTGTGCTTTCATCTAAATTGTTGATGAAAATATTGAACAGAACCAGACCCTGAACCGAACCCTGTCGTACCCTGCTTGTTATTTCCTTCCAGCATGACTGTGAACCATTGATAACTACTCTCTGGGAGTGGTTATCCAACCATTTATGCATCCAACTTATAGTAGCTCCATCTAGGTCGTATTTCCCTAGTTTGTTAATGAGAAGGTGATGCAAGACTGTATCAAAAGCCTTACTAAAGACTAGATATACCACATCTATCACTTCCCCTCTATCCACAAAGCTTGTTACCCCATCATAGAAAGTTATCAGATTGGTTTGACATGATTTGTTCTTGACAAATCCATGATGACTGTTACTTAACACCTTATTCTCTTCTAGACGTTTGCTAATTGATTCCTTAATTATTTGCTCCATTATCTCTCCTGAAACAGAGGTTAAGCTGACTGGTCTATAATTCCCTGGTTTGTCCTTATTTCCCTGTTTATAAATGAGCACTATATTTCCTCTGGGATCTCTCTCGTTTTCCATGACTTTTCAAAGATAATAGCTAATGGCTCAGATATCTCCTGAATCAGCTCCTTGAGTATTCTAGGGTGCATATCATCAGGCCCTGGTGAAGACATCTAACTTATCTAATTAATTTTGAACTTGTTCTTTCTGTATTTTAGCTTCTGGTCCTATCCCATTTTTACTGCCCTCCCCTACATCAGGCATCCAATCACCACCAGCCTTCTTTGTGAAAACTGAAACAAAGAAATCATTTAGTTCCTCTGCCATTTCCACATTTTCTGTTATTGGTTTTCCCTCCTTATTGAGTAATGGTCCTGTGCTGTCCTTGATCTTCCTCTTGTTTCTAATGTATTTAACGAATGTTTTCTTGTTATCCTTTATGTTGAAGAATATTTTCTTGTTGCCCTTTATGTGTTTTATAGGGACAGTCCCAATATTCAGGAATTTTTCTTATATAGGTGCCTATTACCCCCCACCCATCCCGATTTTTCGCATTGCTATCTAGGTACCCTAATTAAGGCCCAGTTTTCAGTTATTTATAACACTGCCAAATTTTAACCTGATGTCTGAGCCGAGAGCAATCGGAGCGCAGCACTCTTTCTAATATCATTCTTAGGCCATTTCTTGAATGAGACTCTAGCATGATACTGCAGAAGAGCCTTGAAGGTGACAAATCTTTTAACAAAGGATTTGTTACAAATTGGGCATGTTCCCCCTCTTTTCTTGGCTTCTTTAAGACGGGTAAAAAAGGCCCGAAAGGCATAAAATATTTGTATTGGACCTTTGAACCCTCAGATCTGTCCGCTGTGCCCTGCCTGATGTTGCCGGGGAAACTGCATGTCTGGGGATGTGTATTATGACCCATAACTGTGGGGATGGACATTTAACAAGGTTGACCTTTCTCTAAAATGTTGGTTAGCCATTTGCGTTAAATAGATGGGTGGGAAGATACCAAATCCCTCCCCTCTCATTTGCTCAACTTTCACTCCCTTGACGTTGGTGATCTGGTGATGTCACCAGTCAAAGACGGCACCAGCGTTCTAATTTTTTTCGCTTCCTCCGTCATCAGCGGCAGAGAGCTGGCGTAGACCAGCCATTGGCAGAGTAGTATAATGTCAGAAGAGTTAATGGTACAGGACAGGAGGCGCCATTAACCAGCCTGTTTCAGTGTTTGGTTGCCAGGGGACAGGATGCAACGTCAGCTAGATGTGAATGGCCCCAAAAACCTTGGATCAGGCTCAGCTGTTGTAAATCTTTCTGTCTTGTCATCGTAAACTGAAATTGCACGGCCCTTCTGCGCTGTGTCTGAAGGTATCTGGGGCTTGGAATAGCCCTGGGAAGTCAATATGTAGTGCCCTTCAGAACAGACCTTGAAGCTGCTATAGACTTCACAGCTGTGTTTGACACTTCACCTTATAAAAGAGGTTCCCAGGCCAGAAGGGTCTCTATAAAGCGCTGGATAGAGTTTCTGGCTGGCTGTAACATAAGAATGTGGAGAGAATAGTTAGGCAACAGATACAAAAAGTCTCAGTTGTCAGTAACGCGGGTTGACTTTTCTCTGGGTTCCTGTACTTACAGAGCAGGTGGGCTGAGTATTAAATCTGTATGGTTTGTAACTTGTCTTGGTTAAGTGACATTTGTGATGTAAATGGTCCCAGAGTGTTGGGTTGGGGGGATCCGTACTTCCTGATTGCTTTGGATAGAGACAGCGTTCAAGTTTCCTGGCACATTAACTTCTTTCTCCTCCTTTCTCCTAACTCCATTTTAAAAAAATAATAAATGTTTTATTCCTTGTGCTTTTTTTAAACAGGGTCCCAGAGCATCTTGTGAAAAGCATAACTTGGCAGACTCTCCAAGCTGTCAACTTTTGCCATAAACACAATGTAAGTCCCGAACAGTCTAACGCAGGGTTGCTTTGAAGCAGGTACCAATTCTGTTATAGTCTCCCTGGTCTGATGTCCTCTGTGCAGGAGAATCAACGGGATCTTTGTGATATTTTTATAAAAAACACCTGTTTTAAATGTTACGATGGGCTCCTAATTATTTTATTCATTATTTCGGTGCTTTGAGTTCATAGCTGAGTGATCTATGCAGAGGTATTGCTGCCCCCCAAAACCATTCGGGGCAGGGGCCCGAACCCCCTGGCTCCGGCCCTGGGCCCGAGCCACCATTGGCTCCAAGCTAGGCCGGCGGGATTCGGAGCTCTGGCTGGGACACTCAGGGCCAGTGACACCCCTGGATCTATGCTAATAACTTCAGGTTAGCTTCCTGCCTGAACATGCGAGCGCCATCACCTGTCAGAGCCATAGCTGCGGAGAACAGACCTGATATCCAGTAATTCAGGTTCTGATTCAACCCCTACTGATTTCAATGAAAGACCTTCTGTTGGCTCCGTTGGGTGTTGGAGCAAGTCCCTCGTGAGAAGTTGCAAAAGTGGAATGTGCTAAAACGTTTTAAGGGCCTTGCAAACCCTCTCTGCTTTCGTTGGGTGGATCGTAGCTCTAGGCTGAATAAAAATTGTACAGGAGGCTGTGTACGAGGAGGTGGGGGCAGGAGCGTCGCTTATCAGAGGTCTTGTCAGTGTGAGCGTAGCTGTTCTTTTCTTTGTTTTTGTACATCTGCCGAGGGCTGATTTAAGAGGTGGGTGGGAGATCTCTTTGGAATGGACGTTTTGTTTCTACCAGCAGACCTACGTAAGGCTGAGCCGCGGGAGCTTGGCTGCCTGCCAAGGGGGTTTGTCTCTTTCTCTCTCTTCCTTCCAGCCCTCCCCCATTAAATTGATGGATTGTATTTGCTGCTCGTCATAGTAAACCTTGCCCGTGTAAAGAGCTCTGTAAATGTCCATCACGCCGCTCCATTATTTCACACTAGGTCTCTCAAGTCGAATGGGTGTTGTCTGAGTGCTGCAGAATTATGCCCCTGACATTGTGGCCACGCACAGCGTCCTCTCCCAAATGGGACGTGAAAGACCAGGCCATTGCCGGGCCCAGCAGGACGCTGCCTTAGCAGTTAAAGAAGTCTGTCACATTCTGTTCCGTTAACAATGCGGATCAGGCCGAAGCCTGCGGAGGTCTCAGCAACATGAAAGTGGCAGAATTAACCTGCTCCAGATTTAGACCCTTACTCCTGATTCACTTGTCTCTGTTCCCAGTGCATACATCGAGATGTGAAGCCGGAAAACATCCTCATCACCAAGCACGCTGTCATTAAACTGTGCGACTTTGGATTTGCTCGCATCCTAAGTAAGTGCTGCTAACTTCTTCCAGGGAGGACGTGTTTAAAGCACAGCGGGTTTTTATGGTCTCTTAAAGGCTCTGGCTTAGGGCAGCCATGGCTGGAGTGCCCCCCTCTGGCAGGTTTTTGCACACGAGAGCAGCTGCCTCAGTTTCCCCTCTATTCAACCCATACAAAGAAATACTCTCGCTCGTGCAGCAAATTCAAACCGTTTCATTAGGTCGAATTAACCGTTAAGTCAACCTAAAGATTAGTAATTATTAAGTCGACCTAATGAAAGCCAGGTGTGGACGCGGCGTTCTGTAGGTCGACTTAAGCGTCCTTAAGTCGACCTAAGTTGCTAGTGTAGACGTCAGCGCTGTCCCGTGGGGGGAGTGGGGCCCAGGACCAACTGGCCTAGGCGGGCCCCCCCCCCCATGCTGGAGGGGAGTCGGGCCACTCCACCCCCCCAGGGATCCAGCCTGGGTGGGGACGCTGAGGCCACCTGCTCCGGCCCTGGCCCCAGGCTTAGTGCTCCCTGCCGAAGGCAGTGGGGAGCAGGGAAGAGTGTGGCCGTGGGGGGGCCATGGTGAAGGCACCGCATTGCCCCGCTGGGAGCAGGACAGTGTGGGGCCCGCGTAACCGTGGGGCCCGGGGCGATTGCCCCGTTTGCCCCCCCAGCGATGGCCCTGGTAGAGGTACCCAAGGGCACCAGCCTTCTTCCTCTCCAGGGGCCGGGCCACGTAGTGAGGGGCGCCTTCGTCTTCGTCACACCTGCACTTACACGAAAACCCTCCTGTTTCCACAGAGAACTTCCAGGAGAGGTTGTTCTCACGGGACAGGCCTTCCCCTGGGAATGGAGGCTTCATGTTTCCATAATAACTATAAAGAAACAAATCTTGCGACCCTTTCGTGTGACCAATTCTCAGGATAAACCCCCGGGGGCCTTGAGAGCTGACAATTGGCAACACGCTTTTGGAGGAAGATGCGAGCCAGGTTTCAGGAAAAGATTGTTTGGCTTTCCGTGGATCAGCCCCCCCGCGAAGCTGAGTTCTGAATACGTGCAAGAACATTTTATTTCTGCCATCTAGTCCAGGAAGGGCGACTCTCAGGGCTATCGCCGAAGCAGGGTCTGAGAGAGATGATAAACAAAATGTGCCTGTTATGCTTCCTTTAATAATTCTGAGCCCAGATCTCTCTTTATTTTCTCTCCTTCCTGGCCACAATCTAGCTGGACCCAGTGACTATTACACAGATTATGTAGCTACCAGGTGGTACCGATCTCCCGAGTTACTTGTAGGAGATACACAGTACGGCCCTCCTGTGGATGTCTGGGCAATAGGCTGTGTCTTTGCAGAGCTGTTGTCCGGTGTCCCCTTGTGGCCTGGAAAATCAGATGTGGACCAGCTGTACCTAATCAGGAGAACCTTGGGTAAGTTTCCCCTGTGCCGCGAGATTTCAGCCCTGTTCCTCTGTAACCTTTTGCTATTGGGCAGTAAAGGAGACAGCGCTCAGCTGGTTATGAAGCGAATATGAATCCAGCCAACCCTTGTACGTTAGGAAAGCCTTCGATGATCCGTTCAGCGCTCAGAGCAAACTCTGCCTCAGCTGCGCTGCTTTATTTCACGTGAATAATCTGGTTCCCAGCCTTTTTGGCTCAAGGGCCGCGGATCTCATTTTTACAGCCCAGCAGGGCCACCGGCCTCTGCCAGCAGCCTCGTTCCCTCAATCTGCAGCCAGATGGAACAAGTTCAGCGAGGAGGAGGCCTACTTGCGGATCTCCCATCCCATTGGCTGCAGCTGGGGAACCACACGCGTCCTGTAGCCCTGTGCACTCCACCTGGGTTCCTAGGCAGTGGTTCCCTTCTGCAGCCAGGGGAATGGGCGATCAGTGTTCCCCTCCCTCTGGCTCCAGCAGGGGCCCTAGTGCTTAGGACCCAGGCAGGGTGCTTTGCTCTCTGCTGGAGCCAGGAGATGGAAGCACTGATCTCTCGTCCCCTTGGCTGCGGCAAGGAGCCTGCACCTGTCTTGTGGCCCTGTGCCAAAGTTCCACCTGGGTTCTTCTGCAGCTAATGGGAAGGGAGCGGCGGGCCATTGTGAAAGACCTCGTGAGCCACGGGTCGGGAACCATGAATGCAATGGTTACTGGCTTGTTTGGGGTCAGAGAAGTAAACATTATGTCAGAGTACAGCACGGTAATCACTGTGAAAACAAATTTTAGGTCCTCGGCATTGCCAAGGAATTGCACTCGAGTCCAAACTGAACAGCAGCCAGGGGAATGCAAATAAAGAGAATGTAAATAATGTCTCAGCTATGTCTGTGTCTGCCCCATGCAGGATGGAGATGGGCCTGATCCTGAGGGCAGCCCAGCTCCACAACTCCCACTGGTGTAAATGGGAGCACAGGTTTCTCCCCAGATCTGGTCTGGTGTGCCGCTGTGATCCCTCAGTCTCCCCTCCTGAACCCTGATTCGCCCCGCTTAGCCAGGTGCCCACTGAGTCCACACCAGCCTTATGCATGTGATCGATCCCAAGCAGTGGGCATGGGCTTAGCAGCCACACATGGGAGGGCCCTCCTAGTGAGCACCCTTAGCCCATGACACCCTCCAGCAGCCACTGTCCTACAGGTATTGGGACTTTTCCCCAGTCACCAGAGACTCAACTGTGACCGGGGCCTCCTGTGATACCCTCCTGGACGTGCAAAAATCAGGGCAAGCTGCAAAACCGGGAGCCAAACTCCCTACACACTGATGGGTGGTACTTAAACCAGTCTCCCTATCAGTCACTACCAGGCTTCTGGTTCCCCACACTGGGTACCAAGAAATCTGCCCAAAATAGAAACAGCTCCCTTTATTGCACTCCAGCTCCTCTGACTCCCACCTAGCCACACGGTCCCTTAAAGAAATAGGTTCTCCTGACCCCGAAGGGCCAGCCACAGCACACAGAACAATATAGGTTTGGATCATACCCAGAATACCACACTGGGAGCCAATCCTTTAGCAACTACAACTAAAGGTTTAATATAAGAAGAAAAGAAGCAAAATATGAGATGTTAAAGGGTCAAAGCGAATCACATACGTACAAATGATTTAAAGTTCATGGAAAGCAGTTTGCAGGTTTGTTCCTCTGGAGTTTGCAGGCTTGTTCCTCTGGTAAACACCCAGCAGCTGGGTGGGCCTCAATCCTTTGTCCAGTCTCAGAGGAATAGTTCCAGAGATGGGTGTTGGCTGTAGACTGAGGACTTGAAAGCAAGATGGAGTAAGGGCTGCTGCCTTTTATCACCTCTGGCCTTCTCCATGCTGTGCGCAGGTCTCTCCAATCAAACTGGAGTTGAGTCACATGTTCAAGTCCTAGTGGCTCAACAGGTTTCTCCCTGGGCCCATCGTACCTGGGAGCTTCCTTAATGGGCCATTAAAGAGACAATGGCTGTAGACATCCTGTCTGGGGAATTTCCCAGAATCACACAAGTTAAAGTATAGATATAACAACCATATTCCTACCTTCTAATACAAATACAATTCCTACACATAAACTATATAATCATTCCCAGCAAATTACTACCTTTCTATTGATACCAAACATGACATAGTTCCTATGGATTATAGCATTTATGAGATATTAATACAAAATAATATCATAAATGGTTCCCTAAATCCAGACAGTGTCACATCAAGTTCATCCCTTTACCATTGAAGGGAATAGGCCTAGCGTTCCTCATACACACACTCTAAAGTCCACACAGCTTTAGTAAACAGACACTAGTTTATTGATCAGGATATGATTTGAAATGACAAATCAATGCACAATCGTTTTGTAAATGAGTCAGGAGTGACCACTAGCAAATAAAAGGTGTAAACCGCATACTAATCATAGATACCGGAAGGGACCAGGAGAGGTCATTGAGTCCAGTTCCCTGCATTCATGGCAGGACCAAGGACTCTCTTAAACCATCCCTGACAGGTGTTTGTCTAACCTGCTCTTAAAAACCTCCAATGATGGAGATTCCACACCCTGCTGGGGCAATTTATTCCACGGGTTAATCACCCTGACAGATAGAAATTTTTTTCCAATGTCCAACCTAAACCTCCCTTGCTGTAATTTAAGTCCATTTCTTCTTCTCCTATCATCGGCAGTTAAGGAGAATAATTTTTCTCCTTCCTGCTTATAACAACCTTTTAGGTTCTTGAAATCTGTTATCATGTCTCCTTTCAGTCTCCTCTTTTCCAGACTGAACAAACCCAGCTCTTTCAATCTTCCCTTGTAAGTCAAGTGTTCCAGACCTTTAATCATTCGTGTTGCTTTTCTCTGGACTTTCTCTGATTTGTCCACATCTTTCCTGAAATGAGGCACCCAGAATCTAATATCTCTACCTAAACTGACCTCATAGTCCAAGATTACGCGCAAGGTGTTTGACTGTTGAATGTTTTTATAGCCATTCCCTGCCTATTACACTAGATGCTCTGGGACCCTGTTTTTAAAAAGCACAAGGAGTAAAGGATTATCCCGTTCCTGCTATTGCATTTCAGCCCATTCTCGTACGACTTTTTTCTGCTCAGGACTATCCAAAAGGATGGTTAAAAATATAAAGTCACATTTTAATAAGAGAGCGACGGTCTTCCTTAGCCATGATTCGCAAAGGGAAGGGCCCGTTGTCCTGAACAGCACAAGCAAATCCCCTGTTTTGAAAACGCTGAAACACAGCGTTGATCTGAGGCAGTGGTGGGTTGGCATAACCTTTCTAGCCCCCGTTGTGAACAAAGTGCGGCCAGCGGATGATACAATGAAACCCAAAACAAACAGTAGCTCTTGCCCGTCATTCATTACAGCGGTGGACTGTTCCATCCTGTTAGATTTGGGCAGGGGAGTTGCTTGGTGATCCGTCTTGCTTAAAAAACGTACACAGCTCTCCAGTGTTCCCCTGTGGGTTTTCGAGTCCGGCAGCCTGAGATGACATCTGTTCATGCAGCACCCTCTAGCTCTCACGCTGGGACACACACACCAGAGAATCGTCCTTGGAATGCTATCAACAACACCAGTTTCGGCGCTGACACAGCGCAGTTTTATTGATGTAAAAAGCAGATGTGCCATCGTTCTTACTCGGTACACTCCTTGTTGTTATAGTAAGGGGTCCTTGAGGCTGCGGACCTCAGAATTTGCCAGTATGTTGTAAACTGCCAAACCGTGAAGGGAAAAAACAAACCCGATGTTAATACTGAGAAACAAATATCCAAAGTAACCAGTTGGGTGATTGCCATTATGGCATGGAAATTAAGAGCCGGATGGTAGCAGAATTGGGATCTCTTGCTCCAAAGGCACAGGACCGTATCGCTTTTGCTAAAAGAGAATCTCCATTTGCTATTAGCCATATAGAGCCAGTGACACACAGTTGAGAAGCTCTGATTCCATCTAGCAGAGTAGCGTGAACTAGCCAGTTCATTGCAACATAGGGATCATTTAAAAAGTGATCAAGACTTTTAATCAGTGACGTCAAGGTGGATGGTTAGCTAGGACAGCTATTTAAAAAGCTTCTCTAGGGCAGTGTTAGCCTTGCTACAGGATAAGCTTGTAAAATGTGGGCTAGTAAAATGTCTCGTTAACCTGACTGCTTTTTATGCTTGATCTAAGGCGATCTTATTCCCAGGCATCAGCAAGTGTTCAGCACGAATCAGTTCTTCAGTGGGGTGAGAATTCCTGATCCAGAGAACATGGTAAGAGTGCCCGGCCTACACGCTTACTTGTGTCCAGCCCTAATCCGTGGCGTGCTTGCTATGCAGATGAGCGGGTCGTGTTTTGGATAGAGAAGTGTTCTTGCTTTGATTCTCCTGGGATATACAGCCAGGCGGCTCTTCAGGGGGCGACACTGATGCCCTCACTGATTGAGATGCAGGCCATATCCTAGGGATTAATGACCTGATGGAAGGAGCCGATGGCCATTAGTTCCAGCCAGTTGGTGTTCTGCATGCTATTGGACACACCTAATGCAAGTCACAAACGTAATAGGCCCCAATCCTGCAAAAACTGAACATGTGCTTAACCTGAAGCATGTGAGTCGTGCTGTCTAGCTCACGAGCATGAGTCTTTATAGCAGAGGTCTTCAGGGGCTTCATTTTTAAACCCAGCAGCACCCAAGCCGGTCCTGAGAGGGGCAACTCATTTTCTGACGCAGCCCTGGCCCTTCCCTGAACTTGACTCAGTTCTGCCGCTGCCTCCTGCTTGTGGGGTTGGCGCGGTGCCCACAGCTGTTTGCGTTGTTCCTGCCGGCTGCTGCCCGGCCTGCACATCATTTTTATCCTTTCACCCCAGCCTCACTTAGCTGGACTTCTAAACAATGTCTCTGTTCGGTGTTTACTGACGTTGGATATTTGCCGATGGTTACCTTATTTCAGTTTCGTTATTGTTATACCATCAATACATGTGTGACTACTTCAATTTAATTTTCCTCATGGCCTGATCCGCACAGACCTTTATTTTGTTGTTCCTTGCCTTTAATCCTCTATAAAATTCCTGTCCGTTTATCTGACACTGGATATACTGGATTCAGATCACTATTAGCCTGTGGTTGCAGAAAATGTGTGTGCTGGGAGCAAACACAACAGAACAATGGGCACATCATTGTTCGATAACTGTGTGTTTATTCAGACCTGTGCATTCAAGTACCTTTACAGTACGTTGATTGTGAAATAGGCTGGGTGGGGAGTGAAAAGAGATGATGAGTGCATCACGTGGAGTGGAAAATGTGTTGGTCATGGCACCTAATAATGGAAATGTTCAACATCTTCATTAATGATCTGGAGGATGGGATCGATTGCACGCTCAGTAAGTTCATGGATGACACCAAGCTGGGGGGAATGGTAGATACTCTGGAGGGCAAGGACAGGATTCAGGGAGACCTAGACAAATTGGAGCATTGGGCCAAAAGAAATCTCATGAGGTTCAACAAAGACAAGTGCAAAGTCCTGCACTTAGGACGGAAAAATCCCATGCACTGCTACAGGCTGGGGACCGATCAGCTAAGTAGCAGCACTGTAGAAAAGGACCTGGGAGTTATGGTGGACGGGAAGATGAATATGAGCCAACAGTGTGCCCTTGTTACCAAAAAGGCCAATGGCATATTAGGCTGCATCAGTAGGAGTATTGCCAGCAGATCGAGGGATGTGATAATTCCCCTCTATTCGACACTGGTCAGGCCACATCTGGAATACTGTGTCCAGTTTTGGGCTCCCCACTACAGAAAGGATGTGGACAAATTAGAAAGAGTTCAGCGGAGGGCAACAAAAATGATTAGGGGGCTGGGGCACATGACGTATGAGGAGAGACTGAAGGAACTAGGCTTATTTAGTCTACAGAAGAGAAGACTGAGGGGAGATTTGATAGTAACCTTCAACTACTTGAAGGGGTGCTCCAAAGAGGAGGGAGCTAGGCTGTTCTCGAGGGTAACAGAGGACAGAACAAGGAGCAATGGTTTCAAATTACAGCTGGGGAGGTCAAGGTTGGATATTAGGAAAAACTTTCTCCCTAGGGTGGTGAAGCATTGGAATGGGCTATCTAGGGAGGTGGTAGAATCTCCATCTTTGGAGATATTTACTGTTTGGTTAGACAAAACCCTGGCTGGGATGATTTAGTGGGAGTGGTCCTGCTTTTAGCAGTGGGTTGGACTAGATGACCTCATGAGGTCCCTTCCAGCCCTAAGATGCTATGGTTCTATGAAAAATTTACTAATATAAATATACTTTATTTTTTCCAGGACCCACTAGAACTGAAATTCCCTGGCATTTCATACTCTGCTCTAGGACTAATGAAGGTAGGTGAAGTACAGTCTGTGGTGAAATACTGAGTTCACACTTAAACCCTACTCAGCTCATCCAAGAGAAGGGTTACTCAGAGTTAGGCACTTGTGTGTGTGATGTGGCTTGGGAAATTCTGAGTCCTGGAAAACCTGGAAATACTTTTTTAAAACTCTCAAAGCCCACAGATATCCACTAAAACCAGCTGCTTTAATAACCTCATACAGAGAAAGACCCTGTGTGATCGTTAGCTGTATTACACTTTCTCAGGGCTGCCTTAATATGGATCCTGCTGAGAGGCTAACATGTGAACAGCTACTCAAGCATCCGTACTTCGACAGCACGAGAGAAGCAGAACTGGGAAAGGAGCACGAAAAAGCCGCTCGGAAGCCAAGCAGACCAACCCGAAAGCACATGCCAGGGGTAAGTCTGACTTTGTAGTGTTTAATGTTAATGAGAAGGATCTTGTTTTCCTTCCGCAGCATCCTGCAGGTGGAGTTGGAGTTCTTACACCTGCCGTTCTCAGGGAGATGAGAACATACATAAGAACAGCCGTGGTAGGTCAGACCAATGGTCCATCTAGCCCAGTATCCTGTTTTCCGTCAGCGGCCAATGCCGAGTGCTTCAAAGGGGATGAACAGAACAGTGATCATCAAGTGATTCATTCATTCCCACCTTCTGGCAAACAGAACTAGGGATGCTTCAGAACATGGTTTTCCCATCCTGGCTAGTAGCCATTGATGGACCAATCCTCCATGAACTTATCTACTTCTTTTTTGAACCCAGTTATAGTCTTGGCCTTCACAATGTCCTCTGGCAAGGAGTTCCATAGGTTGACTATGTCTTGTGTGAAGAAATACTTCCTTTTGTTCATTTTAAACCTGCCTATTAATTTCATTTGGTGACCCCTAGTTCTTGTGTTATGGGAAGGAATAAATAACACTTCCTTATTTCCTTTTTCCAGACCAGTCATGATTTTATAGACCACTGTCATATCCCCCCTTAGTTGTCTCCCTTCCAAGCTGAAAAGTCCCAGTCATTAATCTCTTCTCAGATGGAAGCTTTTCCAGACCCTTAATCATTCTTGTTGGCCTTTTCCAATTCCAATATATCTTTTTTGAGACAGGGTGACCAGATCTGCATGCAATATTCAAGATGTGGGCATACCATGGATTTATAAAGAGGCAATATGATATCTTCTGTCTTATTATCTATCCCTTTCCTAATGGTTCCTCACATTCTGTTAGCTTTTTTGAGTACTGCCACACATTGAGTGGATGTTTTCAGAGAACTATCCACAGTGACTCCAAGACCTCTTTCTTGTGTAGTAACAACTAATTTACACCCCATCATTTTATATGTATAATTGGGATTGTTTTCCAATGCACTTTACTTTGCATTTATCAACACTGAATTTCCTCTGCCACTTTGTTGCCCAGTCACCCGGTTTTGTGAGATCTCTTTGTAACTCTTTGCAAAGGCTTTGCGCTTAACTATCTTGAGTAGTTTTGTATCATCTGCAAATTTTGTCCCCTCACTGTTTTCCCCCTTTCCCAGATCATTTATGAATATGTTGAAGAGTACCATTTCATTCCTACCCTTTGTTTCCTATCTTTTAATCAGTTATTGATCCAAGAGAGGACCTTCCCTCTTATCCCATGACAGCTTACTTTGTTTAAGAGCTTTCGGTGAGGATTCTCGTCAAAGGCTTTCTTGAAGTCCAAGTACACTATATCCACTTGCACCCTTGTCAATGTCTGTTGACTCCCTCAGTGAATTCTAATAGATTGGTGAGGCGTGATTTATTAAAGCTGTGTTGACATTTCCCCAATACATCATGTTTATCTGTGTGTTTGATTGTTCTGTTCTTTACTACAGTTTCAACCAATCAGTCTGGTACTGAAATTAGGCTTACTGGCCTGTAATTGCCAGAATCATTTCTGTAGCTTTTTTTAAAAAAGATGTCATATTAGCTATCCTCCAATCATCTGGTACAGTAGCTGATTTAAGTGATAGGTTACATATTTCACACAGTAGTTCTGCAATGTGATATTT
The DNA here is from genome assembly GCA_007922175.1 of Pelusios castaneus. Lineage (NCBI taxonomy): Eukaryota > Metazoa > Chordata > Testudines > Pelomedusidae > Pelusios > Pelusios castaneus. The sequence continues at coordinate 17,880,748 of ML685781.1, forward strand.
GAGTTCCTTCAGAACTCTTGGGTGAATACCATCTGGTCCTGGCAACTTATTACTGTTTAATTTATCAGTTTGTTTCAAAACCTCTTCTACTGACACCTCAAGCTAGGACAGTTCCTCCGATTTGTCACCTAAAAAGAATGATGCAGGTGTGGAAATCTCCCTCACATCTGTTGAAGTTCAGACTGATGGAAACAATTCATGGGTCAGATCAACTCTCCTGCCCTTTGCCATGTGATTGACAGGCTGATGATAACACTAGTATTTTATCTTGCCTATCAAAATAAATTATTTGCCCATGATAAATGGGTTGAGTAAAATTTTGAAGAGCTGTTCCAAGTTGTAGAGACACGTGAATAAATGCATATCTGAACTGGATCTCTAAATATGCAAAGTGCGTATCTGGGGGGGGGGGGGTTGTAGTGCGAATATTTTTGAATGGGTTACTGTATCATTTAGAAAATAAAATGCATAAAGTTACTTCAATTTTCTAGGAAAGTGTAAACTGTGATTTCTGCTTCAGTTACAGTACCTGCCACAATTAACCAGCAGTAACATTTTACCGGCATTGGATAACAAGAAGTACTATGGCAACATGAGAAAATTAAACTATCATTTCCCCAACATCTAACAAGATGGCCAGTCACTACTGAGAGAGAGAGATTTATTGTTCAGAGTGCACGTCTCCCAACGATTTCCAAAAGGAAGATGTCAGGTGAAAACCGAAATGAATGTAAATTTTACAATAGATATGTAAGTGATCTTTGAAGTTAGTTTTTGATGGGTCACCAATGGAAGGAAGCCCCTGCACGGAAAGCTCAGAGCTGCTTGCTAATCAGTATTCGATGTACAAAGGAAAATACATGTGTTTTTGTTTTGTGATTATATTGTGGTTCACGGTTCCCAAGAACCACAGCTTTTAGTGTGTGACTTTAACAGATTACATCAACTGCCTGTCCCAAGACTTTGCAGTGAAGTCCATAGCATGCCAAATGTTTGTTTCCGAAAGTCCCATTGTGTCAAAGCTTTAAAAAACCATTAAAAAATTATACTGTATATTACACAGCACAAAATAGTTGGTCCTGCAAAACTTATGCATACGCATAATTTTATTCACACGAGCAGGCCCAGCCATGGGACTCCCTATGTAAGTAGAGTTACTTGTGTGAGCGTCTAAGAATAGGGCTGGCGGCTGTTCCACTAATTGGATCAGTTGCTCAGTTGGGTGAACTGGTGAAATATAAATATTTTTCAAGTGTTAGGTGCATTGGAAAAGCCTGCGGGACATGTAATGGAATGGCCAACAGACTACAGCACGGTCATTGATCGGGGACAAGAAGATAAATACACACACACTTAGTAAAACCTTGCTTTTGCTTTAGAATATTTTTTTAGGTTTCCCCCACCTTTCTCTTTTTGGCATTACCAAGAGATTTCTCTTATTTGCTCAATACCAGAAACGACGCACCTGTGGTTTGTAATACTAGAAAGGAATGGGCAGGAACAGAAAGATCTCCTAAATAGCTATGTTTAGGGTCAATCTCATTTCTTTGTGTAATCTCAGGATGTAATACTATATTGGTTTGGAATAAAATTAATGTAGCTCACCTTTCTATTTGCGTGTTGATGTTTGAGAGCAGTGTGTGTCAGTCACGGCTGTCGCGCAGCCTCTGAAGTATTTAATGGCTGTTTGAAATCCAAAGGAAGAGTTACTTTTGTGAATACCATCATAGATATAACGCAGTTCAAAAACTTGATGTTGTTATAGTGGGGCAGGTATCCGGAGGCACAGTCTCAGGAGGATAGATTAACTCATTTGTTTTATACTTTAATGTTCATGTAAGTGGACTAAATCATTTGATATCATTTAATCTCAAGCATTATCCCCTATGTATTTGTCTGGTTATGTCTGTTTTGAAGGGGAAAATAATTAAATGTCAGTGTTTTCTGTAGGAACAAGAAGTCATCCGTGCTCATATTTTTTGATAGAACAGAGCAAAGAGGCTGGATAGTTCAGTAGCATGTAGGCAGATCTTGTGAGCTGTGGCACGTTCAGGAGGTCCACATTAGAAGCGCCGTCCCTGCCAGGCCCAGCCTCTCAATAGTCACCATATAGGTTTTTCTATTGCCGGCCTGGATCAGCCCTAGTCTGGAATCTCGTGTCAGAGGCTTTCGGAGGAAGGGGTGAGAACTCCCTAGTCGGCAGATGTGAGATGATCTGCCCCCACCTCATCCTGGTCTCTGATAGTCAGACATTGGCCTAAACCCAAGCGCACAATTTTGCCTGTTTGTGGGATCTGGACCCCAAGTGAATGCGCAGGGCCTGATTCTCCTCTCACAGGCTATGTGTACATTTGTTAATTTAGGTCGACTTAGCATGTCTACACACAAAGTTTAAATTGACTTAGAGGGAACCTTACAAAATCGACCTAGAGTGTCCTCACTGGACGCCTAGGTCGACTTGTAGGGGCTAGGTGGACCTGGGACGGGTCCACAGTGCCAGGGGGCTCAGCCTTTGCCCCATTGTACCTGGGTACAATGGGGCAAAGGGGGACAGGGACCCTGGCAGGGCATAGGGGCAGGGTGGCCAGGGCTCTGCCCTGCCCTTTGGGGGAGCATGCCAGGCTGTGGCTATGCCAGCCACCCTGGCAGGGAGGGCAGTGGGGAAGCCCTGGAGCCCCCTAAGTCGACTTAAAGTCAACTTAGGGCTACTCCACGTCTACACTGGCTTAAGTCGACTTAAAATGAGGTTTTATAAAGTCGACTTAATTTTTCCTTAAGTCGACTTAAGCAGCTGCTCAAGTCAACTTAAGGAAAGTGTAGTGTAGACGCAGAGTAAATTAAGTAGATTTAAGCAAGCTTAAGTCGACTTAATTTGTAAGTGTAGACGCACCCACATGTACTGATGAAATGTGAGCAATTCTGTGAAAGTCAATAGATACATCCAGAAACTAGGACCACTGCTGAAACCAACCAGTTGATACTAGAGGCTCCCTCACCAACCTGGTGAAATGCCGGTATACTTCACCTCACTGTAGATTAGTGGGACATTTCAACTGCATCTGCTTGTGTTTTCGGCTGTTGTTCTCCATAACAGTCTCTTTACTTTTCCCTAATTACTGTACATCTTAACGAAGTCCCAAAGCCAGTTCCAGTAGAAACACCCACTCATGGGTAAGGAAAAAATTAAAGAGCAGAGACTCTGACTCGCCTGCCATTGATAGAATCTGTGTAGAGGGCTTACATGACAGCCAGTTAAAAATTACACGGCTAACATGTTTCCTTGGAGATTCGCTCTTGGCACTCAGCAGTCTGGAGTGGCTACATTTCTTTCTCAAGAGCCTGTCACCCCTGGTCCTTCTACATGAATAACAGTTCACTAACGACACAACCTGTTTTGGAATCATTATTATTTATGCAGGGTATTACCACAACACTGATTTAACCAGGAGTTCCTTTATTAAATCCAAATGGTATTTATACAACTGCACTAAACATGTCTAAATAATAAAGAATTTCTTGCATCAAACACTTATCCTTTCATCAGGATATTTATAAAAGGGGTAAACCCATCCTGGTTGGCTCCCCCATGCTCAGGCAATGAAACTTTTCAAAATTTGAGTTTTTATGCCCTTCAACAAACAATTGATGCCCTTCCCAATTCCTGATTTCTGCGAAAAACAATTTGATACACTTCACCCATATTTCCATTCCTAGGACTTAAAGTATCTCCAAGGTCTTTCCTTCCTCTCTTTTCCTCTCCTCCTTGTTAACCAATAGTTTTTCTTTTGATCTGGCTTCATGTAGGCCCTAATTTTTAGGTGACCCTGGCATGTGGGATGGGAAGGGCCCCAGTGGCTCATTTTAAGACAGATCTCTCTGTCTTATTTAAAACCATCAGCAGTCAGTCTTGTTGGTCAGAGGCCATTTTAGTAGCCTTTATTTATCTTTAGTTATTCTGTGAACCAGACATCCTCCTTACTCCTTATCCTCCTCATTCCTCCTGGTCTCGTCACCAATTTTCAAGGCCTTCTTTCTCCTTGCGAGTGAGGGCCTTTCTTTTACAACACTTTTCCTTCACCAACCCATATTCTTTAATTTCGTATTTATCCTAAAATAGATACCTGCTCAACTTTATTGTCCCCGAATTCCTGAGCACATACCCCTCAAAATACAGGTCACTGAGTCTTGCAGAATGGACAGGTTGTTCAAATGAGATGTTCTCCATTCTGCTGTGCATTACGTGAGGAAAAGAGGATCTAAAGGAGAGGAAAAGCGCAACAGGTGCAACCCAGAGAAAATTCCCAGAGTGTAGGAGACTGAATAGAGGTTTGCACTCTCCCCTTCTAGGAACTCTCAATACATTTGAAGCTCTGTTGCACTTGGCCGAAATCTAAAATATTGGTAATTAAGTCATTTCATGAAGAGAAGCTGAACCTGTTCTGTGGTAGGTAAAGGCCTAATTCAGCCCAAAGTGCTTTCAACCAATGGTCTGTACAAGGGCATACACCAGAAAATCTGCTTCAATGGAAAAAAAAAAGTGTTTGGCATTCCAGCTGCAGTCCTTTGGAAAAGTTACACAGCTTGTCTTTGAGAAAAGCTACCCTTCATTTCTTTACATTTGGACTTGACTTAGATTGGTTTTCCAGAGTGTTTACTGAAACTTCACCATACGCATTTGGTAACGTTCTCCAACAGACTGTGCACAGCTCTCATTTAGGCAGCAAGTGAGACTTGGCCCATGTTCAACACAGTTGTATGGTGTCTAGTTCTTCAGCAATACTCAATCTCTTCTCCAGACTCATCTGGTAGTCTGAGGCACATCTTAAAACAGCAAATGTAATTCTATACATCTGTGCCAGGAAAAGTATTTAGTTTTTACTTATTTCCCCTGCTACTGCGTAAGTCCTTTAGTTAACTTCTTATAATTAGTCCACAACTTACAAGTATTTACAGAATTGCCTTGGCTGTAGTTACGTGAAAGTACAAATTAAGCTGAACTACAATTCATTAAGCATATTTTTCTAAACTTGCTTCAAAGCCATGGATGAAAGATCTTCTTCCCTGAGGAAACACAAGCATAGCGACAACTGAACCATAACCCATATAATTAAGGATAATAAATCTGAAGAAATAAGACACCTCGCAGTAAAGATGTCTTTATTCTAAATCTAACTCCAGCTCCAGGGATGGCATTGATTTCTTAAGGATCTGAACTGTAGTTTCTTTCTCTCTTATCCCAGGAAGATCACTCAGAAATAAATATTCAAGGTTCCTATAAAAACATAAAAAGTTAATTAGTGGCTACTAGCTAAGGCAAGGTGTGATTAATTTAAAAAGCACAGATACTTTCATGCCCAAATTATACACACGTGTCGCTGAGACTGTTGGGTAAAGCTGTTTCAAGAATTTTTAATAGGAAGCCAGTATTTTCCAAACTGATTGCCTGAAGTTTTCAAATGTTCTTAGCAGCTACAATCTTCAATTGATTAATTTCTTAAATTGTGTGAGGTGCTTTACTGACATGAAGGCAGGACCCCTGCCGCACACTGCAGCCTGTTCTCTTTACGTTACTCATTAGAAGTAAAAGAAGGCCTCCTATTAAATTCCTAAGGCCATGAAAGCCAGAGAGGTGCTTCTTAACGGTTAGGAACGAGTTTGTCAGTGTTTATACTCCTGTAAAATAAACACACTAGATGGTGCTGCTTCAAGAGCTTTGCTGAATAGGGGCTTCACTCTCACTGCCACCCAGGCAGAGATAAAAAAATCAAACATGACCTCTGTCCCTTACGAGCTACACCAGACACAGATAAATGAAAAGATAGGAAAGTGGTTAAAATAAATAAAGATCGCAGCGTATTGTAAATGCTAGGGTTGTGGGGGTTTGTTTTACGTTGAGGAGGAAGGCTATGGGGTGGCCAGTGGCTGTTAGTTCCCAAACAAGATCCTGAGGGTATGTCTACACTGCGATAAAAGACTCACAGCTGGCCGGGATCAGCTGATGGAGGCGCACAGAGCTCAGGCTGCAGTGTATGGTCGTACTGGAGCCCTGCCTCCGGGACCCTTCCCACTCCTGTGGTGTGTCAGTCCGGTCTCCAATGCAGTTTTACTGTGCAGTGTAGTGTAGACATACCCCTGTCCTAGAACTCAATAGGTGACAGGCAAATGTATTAATCAGCACACTTCCAGAGACAATGGCTCAGCACAGGGACAGCATGATCTGCTATAGTCTGCCGACATTTCTGAATGTGACATACAAATGGGAAAGGTTAACTACGTGGATACAACCAAGCTGTGGATTCACACAGTTAGGCTGCCTACTTTCAGGGCTGATGCCTACGGTTTTACAGACTGAATTATTGTTAGAGTTAATGGATTTGTTAGATTTCTGTGTGTGTCAATTCAAACTACTAATTTCTCAGGACAGCCCACTCTGTTTTGCTGTACATCAGAGACTACTGAAATCTAATATAAACAAAAGGAAAGAATTTCAGTGATCTAAAGCAATTCTAAACATACAAATATGGCAAGAGCTAGAAAATTCATATTCTGCAAGATGTTCCCTCAATGGCTCACGTTAGTTTGTGGAGAGCTATGATGCCTTTATCTGTCACGTTCCCACAGGAAATGATCATCAGCCGCAGAAGACTTTTCTGTAAACTCTCTGTCTCACTGATCCTTTGCAGACATTCATCCTGGATATAAATACACTTGCTCAGCTTAATTTCCTCAACGTGTTTGAGACCATCTGAAAAAGAGAAAAAGGAGCAAACTCTACGAGGTGCCACTGACAGGCCAGCAGTTCGTAGTCTCGTGCTTCCATGAACTGGTTGCAACAAATGCCTGCACATGAGAGGCCATAATGCATCATGAATTAGCTTATGGCACTGTACGCTGTAGCCGCCGGCTTCACAATCACAAAAGCATGACTAAGTTTCTAAGGGTTTTTACATGGAAGTAGGCAAATGAATGCACACCATGACTGAATAAATGAAATCATTCAAGAAACGTAAGGTGACTTGCAAAGAAAAAATGTGCGGGTGTCCCATTTTTGTTTTCTTGGGTAAAGAAGGACTGAAACAACATGTTTTAAAATGTTCTGCTTCTTTAAGTTAGAATCTCAGAGCTCGCTTATCTAGCTTCTCCTGAGGACATTATGGAGAATGGAGAACTAAGAGTTGTGTGATACCAAAAAGATAATTGGATTTAAAGGAAGTATTTTTATTCAGAACATTTAAAACCCTGGTTTGTATTAATGCTTACTGAACTATGAACTCATTTTACTAATACATATTTGTTACAACTGTTTAATGCTCTTCCCTCTTCAAGTAATGGCTGAGAAAGCTCCCAATCCATCTCAAAGGAGACCTCCAGCAAAAACAGAGGCACAATCTGATATTTCTCAAGAGAAACACAGGGGTAATTTTTCTTTTGAAATCAAGCCTTCTCTATTAGTCACAAAGGGGGCGTCCACACTTAAGCAAGCTGCTTAAGTCAACTTAAGGAAAATTTAAGTCGACTTTACTAAACCTCATTTTAAGTCGACTTTCTGCTTAAGTTGACTTTCTAAAGTCGACTTAAGCCAGTGTAGACGTGGAGTAGCCCTAAGTCGACTTTAAGTCAACTTAGGGGACTCCAGGACTCCGCCACTGCCCTCCCTGCCAAGGGGGCTGGCACAGGGAGAGCCTGGCATGCCCCCCAAAGGGCAGGGCAGAGCCCTGCCCACCCTGCCCCTATGCCCTGCCAGGGTCCCTGTCCTCCTTTTCCCCCTTGTACCCAGATACAATGGGGCAAAGGCTGAGCCCCCTGGCAATGGGCAAGGGGTGCCCCCCCTGCCTCCATGGACCTGTCCCAGGTCCATCTAACCCCTACAAGTCGACCTAGGTGTCCAGTGTGGACGCTCTAGGTCAATTTTGTAGGGTCCCCCCCAAGTCGACTTAAAATTTAGGTTTGGACATGCTAAGTCGACCTAAATTAACAAGTGGAGACATAGCCAAAGAAACAAAAAAGGACACAGCCGCTCGGGCTTTGATGCAAATGGCTTGATTTTTAAGGACAATTCAACATCTAATTTGCAAAGTTTACCCAAGTAATCAAACCCCCTGTGCATGATGCAGGACTCGGTGGCATCGATTGCCTGTATTTTGTATTTTCCCAGGGGCCCTGTCGGGAGCCCATTGTAGTCTTGTTGCCATTTATCGTAGCCTTGATAGCGCACCAGCGCCCCGCACCGCAGAAGCCATTCTGACGCTGCTCTGTCAGGGCCAACAGCTTTTATACGCTCAGAGTCCACCCTGTCAACAGAGAAGAAACGCTGAGATCTTCCTCGACCACCGTGCAGTTATCACATTTGCAGCCTTATTACCACACAACAGATATTTTTAAGTGTACGATGCAAAGAAAAGTCCCAGGGAAGTGATTTCCACCTACTTATTAAGTCCGCACTATTTCTTTTTCCAATCTGCTGCTTTGTGCTCATTTATATGTACGTATCTCTATTTGAAATGCAAATTAAATGTTGGTAATATAACGAAGAAAAATCTTGCTCGCGGAATGGGCACTTGTTTCCCTCTGTGGCTTTGTCTCCACTAGTGCTTGTGTTGCTAAAACTGTTGCTGATCGGGGTATGAAAACCCCTCAATGACTTAAGTTTTACCAACAGAAGCACTGTCCTGCCGGCAGCTACCACTCCTTGTGGAGGTGGTTAATTATGCGGATGGGGGAAGCTCTCTCCCGTCAGCATAGAGCAGCTACGTGGGGACTTTCCAACAGCACTGCTCTCTAAGACAGTGTTTCCCAGCCAGTGTGTCACGGCACACAGGTGTGCCACAGAATTTTTAGAAAAACGACTCAAAGAGTTTTGGATTGGCTCATTGGCTCATGAATATTCATGACTTCATTAAGAACATAAGAACATAAGAAAGGCCGTACTGGGTCAGACCAGAGGTCCATCTAGCCCAGTATCTGTCTACCGACAGTGGCCAGTGCCCAGGTGCCCCAGAGGGAGTGAACCTAACAGGCAATGATCAAGTGATCACTCTCCTGCCATCCGTCTCCATCCTCTGATAAACAGAGGCTAGGGACACCATTCTTAACCCCTTTCTGGCTAATAGCCATTTATGGACTTAGCCACCATGAACTTATCCAGTTCCCTTTTAAATATTGTTATAGTCCCAGCCTTCACAACCTCCTCAGGTAAGGAGTTCCACAAGTTGACTGTGCGTTGTGTGAAGAAGAACTTCCTTTTATTTGTTTTGAACCTGCTACCTATCAGTTTCATTTGGTGACCCCTGGTTCTTGTATTATGGGAGTATTTAAACAACTTTTCCTTGTCCACTTTTTCCACATCAGTCATAATTTTATATACTTCTATCATGTCCCCCCTCAGTCTCCTCTTTTCCAAGCTGAAGAGGCCCAGCCTTTTCAATCGTTCCTCATACGAGGCACTCTCCAAACCCCTAATCATTTTAGTTGCCCTTTTCTGAACCTTTTCTAGTGCTAGAATATCTTTTTTGAGATGAGGAGACCACATCTGTACACAGTATTCGAGATGTGGGCGTACCATGGATTTATATAAGGGCAATAATACATTTGCAGTCTTATTTTCTATCCCCTTTTTAATGATCCCTAACATCCTGTTTGCTTTTTTGACCGCCTCCGCACACTGTACGGACATCTTCAGAGAACTATCCACAATGACTCCAAGATCTTTTTCTTGACTCGTTGTAGCCAAATTAGCCCCCGTCATATTATAGGTATAGTTGGGGTTATTTTTTCCAATGTGCATTACTTTACACTTATCCACATTAAATTTCATTTGCCATTTGGATGCCCAATCACTTAGTTTTGTGAGATCTTTTTGAAGTTCTTCACAATCTGCTTTGGTCTTGACTATCTTGAGTAGTTTAGTATCGTCTGCAAACTTAGCTACCTCACTGTTTACCCCTTTCTCCAGATCATTTATGAATAAATTGAATAGGACTGGTCCTAGGACCGACCCTTGGGGAACACCACTAGCTACCCTTTTGCAATCTGAGAATTTACCATTTACTCCTACCCTTTGTTCCCTGTCTTTTAACCAGTTCTCAATCCATGAAAGGACCTTCCCTTTTATCCCATGACAACTTAACTTACATAACAGCCTTTGGTGAGGGACCTTGTCAAATGCTTTCTGGAAATCTAAGTACACTATGTCCACTGGGTCCCCCCTGTCCACATGTTTGTTAACCCCTTCAAAGAACTCTAATAGATTAGTAAGACACGATTTCCCCTTACAGAAACCATGTTGGCTATTGCTCAACAGTTTATGTTTTTCTATGTGACTGACAATTTTATTCTTAACTATTGTTTCAACTAATTTGCCCGGTACCGACGTTAGACTTACCGGTCTGTAATTGCTGGGATCCCCTCTAGGGCCCTTTTTAAATATTGGCGTTACATTAGCCGACTTCCAGTCTTTGGGTACCGAAGCCATTTTAAGGGACAGGTTACAAATCTTAGTTAACAGTTCCGCGACTTCACATTTGAGTTCTTTCAGAACTCTTGGGTGAATGCCATCTGGTCCCGGTGACTTGTTAATGTTGAGTTTATCAATTAATTCCAAAACTTCCTCTAGTGACACTTCAATCTGTGACAGTTCCTCAGATCTGTCACCTACAAAAGCCGGCTCAGGTCTGGGAATCTCACTAACATCTTCAGCCGTAAAAACCGAAGCAAAGAATCCATTTAGTTTCTCTGCAATGACTCTATCATCTTTAAGCGCTCCTTTTGTATTATCATCATCAAGGGGCCCGACTGGTTGTTTGGCAGGCTTCCTGCTTCTGATATACTTAAAAAACAATTTGTTATTACCTTTGGAGTTTTTGGCTAGCCGTTCTTCAAACTCCTCTTTGGCTCCTCTTATTACACTCTTGCACTTAAGCTGGCACTGTTTGTGCACCTTTCTGTTTGCCTCACTAGGATTTGACTTCCACTTTTTAAAGGAAGTCTTTTTACCTCTCAGTGCTTCTTTTACATGGTTGGTGAGCCATGGTGGCTCTTTTTTGGTTTTTTTACAGTGTTTCTTAATTTGGGGTATACAGTGTAGTTGGGCCTCTATTATGGTGTCTTTAAAAAGCGCCCATGCAGTTTTCAGAGATTTCACTTTAGTCACTCTACCTTTTAGCTTTTGTTTAACTATCCCCCTCATTTTTGTATAGTTCCCCCTTTTGAAATTAAATGCCACAGTGTTGGGCTGTTGAGGTGTTCTTCCCCCCACAAGGATGGTGAATGCTATTGTATTATGGTCACTAGTTCCAAGCGGTCCTGCTACAGTTACCTCTCGGACCAGCTCCTGCGCTCCACTCAGGATTAAATCTAGAGTTGCCTCTCCCCTTGTGGGTTCCCATACCAGCTGCTCCATGAAGCAGTCATTCAAAGTATCGAGAAATTTTATCTCTGCAATATGTCCTGAAGTGAAATGTTCCCAGTCAATATGGGGATAGTTGAAATCCCCCACCATTATTGGGTTTTTAAATTTGATAACCTGCCTAATTTCCCTTAGCATTTCATCATCGCTCTTACTATCCTGGTCAGGTGGCCGATAGTAGATCCCTAATGTTATATTGTCATGGAAGCATGAGATTTCTATCCATAGCGATTCTATGGAACAAGTGGACTCGCTTATGATTTTTACTTCATTTGAATCTACATTTTCTTTCACGTATAGTGCCACTCCTCCTCCCGTACGACCTGTTCTGTCCTTCCGATATATTTTGTACCCCGGAATGATTGTGTCCCACTGATTGCTCTCTGTCCACCAGGTTTCTGTGATGCCTATTATATCAATATTCTCCTTTACCACTAGGCACTCTAGTTCACCCATTTTATTATGTAGACTTCTAGCATTTGTGTATAAGCACTTTAAAAACTTGTCCCTGTTTATTTGTCTGCCCTTTTTTAATGTGCCAGATTCTTGGTCATGTGGCTGTTTATCATCGGATCCGGCCCCCTCACCATCCTTTTCTGTCCTCTGTTCCTGACTATAACTATAACTATAACCTGGAGATTCCCTCTCGTCAGACTCTCCCTTAAGAGAAGTCTGTGTCCGATCCAGCTGCTCCTCTGCAGCAGTCGGCTTTCCCCCATCCTCTAGTTTAAAAACTGCTCTACAACCTTTTTAATGTTTAGCGCCAGCAGTCTGGTTCCCTTTTGGTTTAGGTGGAGCCCATCCCTCCTGTATAGGCTCCCCCCATCCCAAAAGTTACCCCAGTTCCTAATGAACGTAAACCCCTCCTCTCTACACCATCGTCTCATCCACGCATTGAGACTCTGAATCTCTGCCTGCCTACCTGGCCCTGCGCGTGGAACTGGGAGCATTTCTGAGAATGCCACCATAGAGGTCCTGGATCTCAATCTCTTTCCTAGTAGCCTAAATTTTGCTTCCAGGACATCTCTCCTACCCTTCCCTAAGTCATTGGTACCTACATGTACCACGACCACCGGCTCCTCCCCAGCACTACACATAAGTCTGTCTAGATGCCTCGAGAGGTCCGCAACCTTCGCACCAGGCAGGCAAGTCACCATACGGTTCTCCCGGTCATCACAAACCCAGCTATCTATGTTTCTAATGATCGAATCTCCCATTACTAACACCTGCCTTTTCCTAGCAACTGGAGTTCCCTCCCCCGGAGAGGCAACCTCCGTGCGAGAGGCAGCCTCAGCATCATCTGGAAGGAGGGTCCCAACTATGGGAAGGTTCCCCTCTGCTCCCGCTGACTGCTCTGCTTCCCTTGGGCATTCTTCCTCCTCAACAGCACAGAGGCTGTCTGAGCGGAGGTGGGACAATTCTACAGTGTCCCTGAAAGCCTCGTCGACAAACCTCTCTGCCTCTCTCAGCTCCTCCAGTTCCGCCACCCTGGCCTCCAAAGCCCGCACGCGGTCTCTGAGGGCCAGGAGCTCCTTGCACCGAATGCAGACATACGACACCCGCCCACAAGGCAGGTACTCATACATTCCACACCCGGCGCAATAAACTGGATAGCCCCCACTCTGCTGCTGGGCTTCTGCCTGCATTGTCTCCCAGTTAATGAAAGGGTGGTTGAAAGAAAGGGGTTTTAGAGTATGGTTTTGAAGTATAGGTTATATGGGGACAGGGGACCAAGGAGGACCTATGGGGCCCCGCCCTCCCTTGAAACTCCCTT
>ML685781.1:17898925-17926145 GCA_007922175.1 Pelusios castaneus
CGAGGCTTTGCACAAAACAGACAGTCCCTGTCTGTGAAGAGCTGGCAGTCAGTGTGCGAGGAGACCACGGTTAGGTGCACACGGGTGGAAATGCAAAGAAACAATGAGACGATATTAAATCCCGATAATCTCAGCGTTGGACTATGGCCTGTGGTTGCGACCGCATCATTCTAGTGTACTCGAACCTTCCAGCCTGGCTAAATGGTGGGTGTTTTATGGATTCGGCCTCGGAATCTGGATTTCCTAAATGCCACTGAAAAAATGACGGGACACTATCAGGTTGGAGCCTCGAACTTGCTGATTCCAAGTTATCAAAGGGAGAATTGCATCTATCAGAATAGGGAGGAGTAAACAGTTTGATGCAATCTGCGGTATTCTTAGCATATTTATTAGCTATTGTGGTAGCACCCAAAATGTATTAGGTACTATCCAAACACAGACAGATACAGGCCCTGTCCTAGAGAACGTAACATCTAAAATAGTAAGATGAAGACTGCGGGAAATGACAGGGTGAATATAGACGTATGCCTTGTTAGGTACACATTTGTTACACTTTTATTTTTTCACTGAACCATACATTTTCTTGGTGTATTATGTTACCATTCAACTCCCTACTCTTCCTCACACAACAATTTCTAGCTCCCCTTCCGGGGTTTTTAGCACACCGTTCTCTCCTAACAGTCCCACACTTTACTCCATGTGAATGAGCAGGGGATGGGTTACTCAGCTGGTTTCTTGTCTGCGTTTCAGAGGAAGGGAGTTTTCAAGAAGACGTCTGTAAAGGTGTCTAAGGTTCATTTGCTAAAAGGAAATTCTTTCCAGGTACATGTGAAGCATGTTACGAGTGATCTCTGACATGACTCCCCCTTTTTTTTTTAACAGCACTTTTGATGTGGTGATTGTTGGCGGTGGGATTGTGGGCCTTGCATCGGCCAGAGAGCTCATTCTGCGACACCCAACACTCACATTTGGTCTCCTGGAAAAGGAGAAGGAGTTAGGTAAGATATCCACGTCACTGCCTCCAGGAGTGACGAGAACGTTTTCCCTTTCTTCACTTGGTTATTGCTGGTTTCCTGGCAGAGGTGGTTTTTGGGGTAGGCGAAGCAGGCTCACACCTAGGCCCCAAGCAGTAAGCGGTCCCTGTGACCGGGGCCTCCTGGGATACCCTCCTGGACGTGCAAAAATCAGGGCAAGCTGCAAAACCGGGAGCCAAACTCCCCACACACTGATGGGTGGTACTTAAACCAGTCTCCCTATCAGTCACAACCAGGCTTCTGGTTCCCCACACCGGGTACCAAGAACTCTGCCCAAAATAGAAACAGCTCCCTTTATTGCACTCCAGCTCCTCCGGCTCCCACCTAGCTGCACGGTCCCTTAAAGAAATAGGTTCTCCTGACCCCAAAGGGCCAGCCACAGCACACAGAACAATATAGGTTTGGACCTTACCCAAAATACCACACTGGGAGCCAGTCCTTTAGCAACTACAACTAAAGGTTTAATACAAGAAGAAAAGAAGCAAAATATGAGCGATGTTAAAGGGTCAAAGCGAATCACATACATACAAATGATTTAAAGTTCATGGAAAGCAGTTTGCAGGCTTGTTCCTCTGGTAAACACCCAGCACCAGGGTGGGCCTCAATCCTTTGTTCAGTCTCAGAGGAATAGTTCCAGAGATGGGTGTTGGCTGTAGACTGAGGACTTGAGACAAGATGGAGTTGGAGTTGCTGCCTTTTATCACCTCTGGCCTTCTCCATGCTGCGTGCAGTTCTCTCCAATCAAACTGGAGCTGAGTCACATGTTCAAGTCCTAGTGGCTCAACAGGTTTTCTTCTTCGGCCCATTATACTGAGGAACTTCCTTAATGGGCCATTAAAGAGACAATGGCTGGGTAGACATTCAGTCTGGGGGGTTTCCCCAGACTCTCACCAATTAAAATATAACAATCCTATTCCTAACTTCTAATATGAATACGAATCCTACACATAAACTATATAATCATTCCCCACAAATTATTACCTTTCTATTGACACCAAACATGGCATAGTTCCTATGGATTATAACAATTATAAAATATTAATACAAAATAATATAAATGGTTCCCTAAATCCGTCACAGCCCCATCTCCTGCTTTGCCTACCCCAAAAGCCGCATCTGCCTCGGTCGGCAGCAGGAGGAGGAGCTGGCTCAGGAGGCCAGGGCCATGTGGAGGGGAGCTGGGGCTGGAGAGGGGAGGGGGCTGGGGGCGGAGGGAGCGGGGCCACAGAGGGGGGCCCTATGGGCCTATAGGGGTCCCCACAATGGGCCTTTGCCTAGGGCCCCCAATAGCCAAAGGCCACCTCTATTTCCTGGTGTCATTCTGTAAGGTATTTTCATGCAAAACACAAACACACTAAAATAGCAATTTAAGGATATTGAATTGAGAAAAAATTAACCAAAAATGGGAGGCTCTTTTAGTGAGAGAAAACCAGCATCTATCTGCTGAAAAGAATGAAGGGTGCAGTTCTGTCAAGGGATTATGGGGGGGCATAATGCTCATTTGGGTGACTCTTTGCTCTTGTCTTGACTGGGAATTTGCCTTAGTTAGTCAGAAGAACATAAATGGGTCAGACAAGTGGTACCTCTGTCCCAGTAGCCTGTCTGCCGGCCGGGCCAACGCCAGATGTTTCAGAAGAAATAGGACAGGGCAATTCCCATTGATCCATCCCTGTCATTCAGTCTCAGCTTCTGGCGGTCAAATGTTTAGGGACATGGTCACCCCTGCATGGGGCTGCATAATAGCCATTCATGGACCTGTCTTCCATGAACTTCTCTAATTCTTTTTTGAGCTCGGTTATGCTTTCGGCTTTCACAACATCCCCCGGCAACAAATGCCATAGGTTGACTGGGTGTGAGGTGAAGAAGTACGTGCTTTTGTTTGTTTTAAACCTGCCGCCTGTTGATTTCATTGGGGGTTTCTATATTATGTGAAGAGGTAAATAACATCAGTGCTGCTGAATTGATGCGAAAGGTGACGTTGCGGGTTGCGTCGGTGGGACTTACCCCTGTGATTCACCACTACATGTGCCACAGTGGCTGGAAGCTCATCAGTCTAGGAAGGCTTATGGCTAGGTACGCAGGTTTGTCACAATGGGGGAAATGTCATGGAGACCAGGATTTGTCTGTGACTTGTCTGTGTCCATGATTTTAGTAAACTCATCCTGTAGCGGCAGCCCCTGTCCCATGGAGCCGGCCCCAGCACCCAGTGGCATTATGAGCTGGCGCTGCTCACGTTTGGCCCAGCTGCTACTCCTGGCCAACTTGGAGTGAGCAGCATTGTGACGTGGTATCATTTTAGACTCCTCCAGTCCCTGGGTAAATCCAGAGCAGGTTCCCTCTCAGCTCCCTTCCTTCTCCTGGGAGCCATCTCTTCATTCATCACGGCGTTTTTCATGCCAAACCATGAAAAATGAGACTTTCACTAAATTTACTGTGACCGCTCCATGATTTTTCATTAAAAAATGCCACGACTAATCTGTCGGCCCATCTATGGCACCGCCACAGACAGCTGATTCTCTCATCTTCTTCACCAGTTCCCTGGCTCTTAATACACGTGGCCCATGCCGTAGTCTTGCTAAAAATAATAATCCCAATGACTGCTCAGAGGGTTTGGTTAGTGCGGCCAATGGGACTTTTTACCTGTTTACATCACAGACCGTTACTTTGCCTGTGTTTAGGGACATGTGGGATTTTGAGATGCACCAGGGGCTGTTGTCTGTCCAGACTTTGAAACAAGACAGACTAAGCACCCTTGTGTTGCTGTTTGTTCTTCAGCTAAGTAAGAACTTGCAAATACAGCCGCATTGCTAATAATCGATCTCCTGCCAGTAAGTGCTTCTGCAGAACCCCCAAACATGTAGGACAGGGCATGAGGAATCCCACGAGAGTAAATCAGACTTAGAATAGCATGACCTGTGTGGTAATGCTGAAAACATCTGAATGCTTTACAGAACTACATCAGCTGTTGCTATATAGGCTATTTATATATTCAAGTATTGAATACTCTTGTCTTACCATTAGTCTTAAGAGAGTAGGCTGTCAGTTGTGTGGGTAAGTGAATGGGAGTAAGATACAGGCACTGACATTTTAACGGGGAGGTTGTGTAACCTTTTCCAAATAAGTTCCAGAGCGGGAGCCGTGTCAGTCTAGTTCAGCAAAACAAACCAGGAGATCTGTGGCACTTTTAAAGACTAACCAATTGATTTATCACATGAGCTTTCATGGGAGAAAATCCCACTTCGTCAGATGCTTTGAAGATGGGCCCCATCTGATGAAGTGGGATTTTCTCCCACGAAAGCTCATGCGATAAATAAATGTGTTAGTCTTTGAAGGTGCCCCAGGACTCCTTTTTTAAATAAGAAATTAAATTTGGCAAATAAAAGTACTCTTGGAACCTACCTCTCTCTCCTCTGTTTTGTGTTCCAAGGCATAACAGTCAGGGCTGGCTTACCATGGATTGAAAACCTTTCACAGAGACAAGCAGGGCTCCCGGTATGCTGAGGCATTCAGGGTCACACTGGCAATAGAGTGCACTGGGGCCATTCCCTTTTCAGGATTCGTGTTGACGTATAGAAAGTCTGGACTGTGGCTTCTTGGAGAAAATCTTGAATACATGTTCCTGTCAATTCAGTTCATCATACACTGCAGGGTAGTTGTCTAGGTATCAGTATTTTCTGAGCCATCCTGGAGGAAGGGAGGAATCTCCTGGAGTGCTACGTTATTGTTTTAAGATACCTTATTGCTGTAGAATCTAATTAGGGCACAGCCGTCGATTGATCTTTTTTTCGGGGGGGTGACTGAAAGAATGAAGGTAGCATGGAGCGTGTCTTTTAACAGCACAACTTCTCTTCTTTAGCCTGGCACCAAAGTGGACATAACAGTGGCGTTATTCATAGTGGAATATACTACACACCTGGATCTCTGAAAGCTAAATTGTGTGTGCAGGGCGCCGCCCTCTGCTATGATTACTGTGACCGAAAGGGAATTCCATACAATCGGTGTGGCAAGGTACAGTAGCTGCCTCTCTAACTTCAGAAACTGTGACTGTAAGATGTATGCGGCGTGACATTGATCTACGCACTGTGGTGGGAATTTCACCAAGGGAATGCTTTCCTGTGGATGTGGACACAATAATGCCTGTCGGGTGAGTGTGTCCTTGCTGCCTTTTTGCTGGAACTCAAGTTAATCCTTCCCTGGCCCCAAACGCTGCAAGGCAATGATTGACGGAGGTGAAGTGGCTACATCTGTAGTTCGAACAACAAAAGTTCTGGGGCACCTTAAAGACTAACAGATTTCTTCAGGCGTAAGCTTTCGTGGGCTGCATCCACTTCATCAGATCTGTAGTTCTGATTCCATATTAGGAGACCCCACTGGGTGTCTTTCTTTTGTTCTTGTCCATGTCCATCTCAAAACGCTCTTGCTGCTGGGTTAAGTTAAACTTTATTTGTAAATGGATCCCCACAGGACTTAAAACCATATTCCTCTGCCTCCTTCACACTCCAATCTTTGACACTGCTGATCACCTGTTCTGTTCATTCCCTCTGAAGCACCTGGTATTGGCCACTGTTGGAGGACAGGACACTGGGTTAAGTGGACCATTTGTCTGACCCAGAATGGCCGTTCTTATTGTGGAACTAATTTTAAATGCCTTCCGTGGAGGGTCACTTAAATTGTTTCTAACTGCCACTTTTTCCACATTTTCCTAAAGGTGGTAGAGCTCTCTGAGTATTGGGAGATGTTTAGTAAGGTCTTGTGTTCATTACTGCGTTCATTAAAGCACTGAATAGTAGCTTTTCCTGTGCATTTTCGTGCCCTTCAAATATATTTATTCCTTTCTGAAGCTAATCGTAGCTGTTAAACTAGAAGAAATCCCAAGACTGAAAGCACTGTATGAAAAAGGGTTGCTGAACAATGTCCGAGATCTGAAACTGATAAGTGCAAAAGAAATACAAGCTAAAGAGCCCTTTTGCAGGGTAAGTTGCCTTATGATTCTTAAGTGGGATGAAAAGTGTTAATTTATTCTAGTGATCTGTTCTGCACAAACCTTTTGTGACGCTGCCCATGTGGCAGTCTAAGTGGGTGAGCTGTGCAGAGGAATGCCTGATCCCAGTGGTATAAGCATTTCCAGCAAAAGTGAATTTCTTCATAGTACAGAAATATTTAGCACAAAACCAATCCTGTATATGTATACCCCTTTCAAGAAATGATACTGGCCTGATTTTAGAAAATGTTCTTCTAGCCCAGTTTTAGGAAATGCTGCAAAATCTTCTTCTTTGAAACCTCCAGCATTGGCATCTTCATGCACTAAACACTCCCCCCTCCCCCTGCCAAAAAAACCCCCAAACCCTTCCCTAACTAGAACTTTTACCCTAAAAAGGGAAAAGTGCCGGAGATTCCATCTAGTCTGCTTGGGACTTCGCTCTGGCTCATGATTTTATATGAAGGCTCTCAGATGCTGTGGTGATGCATGGAAATATAAACCCTTAAGATAGATAGACAGGCTTGTTGGGGGTGGAGAACAGGCCCTGACGTCTCCCACAACCTTCTCCACCAGTCTTTGGGCTTCTGATTCTTATGCTGCCCTTCAGAATATTTCCTTCCTCCTTGGGGGAAGGAATCAAAACCCTTCTCCAACTGCCTCCCTCAGTCCATAGATCAAATGTCTCTTAAAGAAAGAAAGAAAAAAGTTAAAAGGGTTAGATCTCTGTTGTGCAAATTGTTTGCAGGGTTGTCCTGCCAACATGGTGCCCCCCAGCTACTCCAGCTGGGCCCTGGACTTCCTGTTCCATCTTTGGAGATTCCCAACACATCTCTCAGCCAATGAGGAGACAGGATAATAAAGAAACAAAACCATCAGTGAGGGCACCATTGGGGATGAAAAAATGTTAGGGTGGTTACTCAGTTGCTTTCTCTCCCCCCCTGAATTTTAAGGGGTGGGAAGGACCTGCTCCTGTTCTAATTGTAAGCAATAGACCTCTTTCCATCACAGAATGCAAATAGTATGTCACATTGTGTCACTTCCCGGGGGCACCAGGGATTGGGAGACACCTCAACACCACCTGTCCTTAGCATGAGGACACCTTGTCTTTACCTGTTGTGGGTCAGCATCCCAGCGCCATCGGCCTTGGGAAACAGGCATGTCCCTCCAGGCATGTAGGCCCCGCTCTACTGGTTACCGGTGGGCATACTCCAACCAGCCCGCTGCACTGTCCAGTCCCTGCTCCCGTGGACCTTCGCCGTATTCACTGCTCCCGAGGAAACAGGACACTCCAGCTGCCCAATCGAACCGTGGATCATCACTCCGTTAGGGTTTAGCTATGGTTAGCGTGAAAACATTTAGGTATGGTTAGAGTGAAAACAAGAGAAGGGATGTTTTTGCAAAGATTACAGATTCAGAGGATAACAAGTATCATTACTGGAAACAAGTGGTTACACATAAATTAAAATTTGTAGCTGTCATTCTAACACCTAGACTTAATTAACAAGGAACTCTCCTGTCTAAGTGTTGTTCACCCAGAGATCCTTACAGCCACGTTGCCTGTGACCCTCCGTTCATGAGGCAGACATACTGGCAGCCTGCTTCCTAGGTAAAGAGCCCTGCGTGTCTCTGTAATCCCAGCTGTATCAACACAGTCCTCCGGACACCTTCCTGCTTCTTGTGCCTTCCTCTAGATTTCGCAGTCTCTTGTTGATTTTACAAACTCGATTAGCTTGTGGCTCAGTATCCACATTAGCCTCCCTTGTGAAGCAGACAATACACATGTGGAAATATGTGTCAGTTAGCCCTTAGCCAGAAAGAAAACTATCTGAGGCATGTTCCAAAGGGGTAGCTGTGTTAGTCTATTGCAGAAAAACAACAGAGTCCTGTGGCACTTTTAAAGACAAATAAATCTGTTAGTCTTTAAAAGTGCCACAGGACTCTGTTGTTTATCTGAGGCATGTCGCCCCCGGTTGCCTGGCTCAGCTCCAAAGACTTTACGAACATGATTTCCAGTATAGATACGTAGCTTCTTAAATATTATCCATACCATACATTTAGCCACTGGCTCCAGTAGACACCTTACGTGCCAGTCTTTGGAGAAGTAATATTCATATATCTGACTATGGGGATCCCTGTAAAACCCTGTGCATTTCCTATGCCCTCTGCCAGCTGGCACACCTACAGCCTAAAACACTGAGTCTCAAATAGTGGCTTGAGCTGAACTAGAAGCTTCTATAACATCAGATGTACCCAGCGCTCAACAAAGTCACTCACGGGTGGAGATTTATAACCGAGAGGCATTTAGAGAAGCATCTTTTAGTTACCCACCCAACTATTTTTTTTTCTGTAACTCATCCAATACCATTTCAGGGTGTGATGGCCCTTGATTCCCCATATACTGGCATTGTCAATTACAAACAAGTGGCCCTGTCCTATGCTGAAGATTTCCAGGAAGTGGGAGGGGCAGTCTTGACTGATTTTGAAGTAACAGACATGGAGGTGGCTAAAGAAAGTCCTTTGGGCAGTGAAGAAGGTAAGCGTTACCTCCTCTCTTTTTCCTAGAATGTTGCAATCTATTTTCAGAACAAATTTTGTCCCAAGGCTGTTATAGTAACTAAGCGTACTTGGAAATGCAGTAACTACTTTTCTATCATTTTGTTTTTGAAACTCTTTTTTAGTAATGATATATTTACCCCAAAAACCAAATGATGGTAGTTGGGATATTTCCTCAAATTGACCAAAGCCCACTGTTTTCCGGGGCAGGTCACCTTTAAGAAGAAAAGTTATAATTTTCAAGTGGACAAAGTAAAAATTTCCAACAAAATAGGACTCTCTTATGTGAAACAAATTGTTCTGTCACGATAAAGCTCGCAGCAGCTGAATATAGGGTGCATATGCTTATAACAGTGTTGTTTGCTTCTGTTTTGGAGAGTAAACTGTGTCTACTTCAGAGACAGACCACCGAATGCGGAAAGAGGCAATACAATACATGAAAGAAACAGAAAACGGTTGGGATTCATCAGTGTAAACCTATCAGAACAAAGCTTGCTCCATAATCTCAGGGATCCCCAGTTGGACTCCAGTTCTGAAAAGTTGGCCGTAGCATCAGTCGTCTTTTTCTAGCACATATTCTGTTAACTCTTTTTATCTAATTATATTGCAGGGATGAAATACCCAGTTGTTGTTAGAAATTCAAAGGTAAGAACTAAGGCATATATTTAATTGAGTAATAAAAAAAAAATTCTGCTTTTTTTCTTCTTGGCAGTTACTAGCATGCTGTGAAAAACGAACCAAATAATTCAGCAAAGCCCTAGAACATGGATAATATTGGCTGTGCCTTGCTAGCTAATGCAACAGCTGTCTATAAAAGCAAACTAACGTGGTACACAGATTAGTAGGGTCACCTTACGATTTTATTGTTGTTGGGTAATGACATTCAAACATGTTGCATACTCTTTGTTTCATTCAATTGACTGGCCTATATTTGATCAATTAGCCCTTCTGCCTTGTTTGCGTCTTCCACTCACCACATCTTCCTCACTGGTCTTTATCTGTTGAAACTGCTTCTGAATTATTTTACCTGAAGGATCATTGAGTTTCCCTCTTGTCAGATTCCTTTGCTCTCTGGTTGTTTATTTCCTCTGGTTTGTTCTTTGTTATTTTTCAATGTCTTCTACTTTACTGTAATGCATCATGCTTCGTTTCCAATAGGTGCCTTATCAACCATAGAAATAATCACAAGATCTTAATTCTAGCTGATAACCAACTTTAGAATTACTGTTTAATATGTAAAGGCTCTGGGGCTAAAATTTGGAGTGCTAATCTGCAGCTGTCCCTTTAAAGACTTCTGTCTTGGGTATTATTTTTGGGAAGTCTTATTATGAGGTTTGGTTGCTCAGAAATTTCTTTTTCAGGTTTGCCCTTCAGCTTCTGCCTCCACTATAATCAATTGAAAATTAAAAGGAAATCTTTTTTATACCCAAACAAACAAGGAGTCCTGTGGCACTTTTAAAAACTAACAGTTTTATTTATCGCATGAGCTTCCGTGGGAGAAAATCCCACTTCGTCAGACACTAGAAAGTCACACGGTACAATACAAAAAGGGCGCACGTGTCGCAGTTATAAGTGTGGCTCCATCCATGCTGCTTGTAGCTGAGACCCTTCCATTTTCATGAGTTAAAATACAAACAAACAAAAACTATTGAAGTAATTGGAACTTTTTCCCCCTCACTTCAAACCTTCCTCCCCTCCCCCCAAAGGTTTTCTCCATCAATATCTTTAAAAGTGACAGTGTGAATTTTTAATGTAATTAAGAATAAGAAAACCTAGCATTTGAAAACGAAATGATGCCAAGTTACTTTTCCTTTACACAGGGTTCAATCTGCAATCACATAGAGCTCTTGAATATGCAAGTTACAAATTGATACTGCCTTTAGAATTGTAGCTTCTCCCAGTTCGTGGAGTGAAGTTGGTTTTTGAGAGTAAAGAGATCCTTAAAAAATAAAAAAACAACCCAGCCTTATCTAATCAAAGGCATGATGGTTGGTTAGATATACCATCCTATAGTAGCCCCTAGCAACAAAACCTGGCAGGGAGTTGCAGGCTGGAATGGCACCAGTATTCTGGGTGAAATGAGGAAATTCCCAGGGAAGAAGTTCGGTTTCCTGGAGGATCTAAATCTCTTATCTAGATGTGATGGATCTTTACGTACTATATGCAAGCACGTTTATTTTACAGGGCAAAGCACTCTGTTCCATGCTGGATTCAGAAAGCCAATCCAGCTACTGATGAATATGCATTAATTATTTTTTTCTATAAGGACTCTTCCAGTTTGCTGTATTACCCTTTTAGGAAGCCAGATAAGAGGCACAGTACTCTCTTTCAGGGTGGGGAAGGAAGGAAGAATATATTCTCAAGAGTTAAATAGAAATAATTTATAAAACTGTTATCCATTTCTGCTGTGCAAAATACCTGATCTTTCAAAGGCGTGATAGTTCTTCTTTCTAGTCCTGGGTTGTTCATAGATTATTTTTCTTTATCTTCTTCATGAATTGAATTTCTAGTTATGGATTTGGGGGTTTTGGCAGGGAGAGGAAATCCGCTGTCAACATATCGTGACCTGTGCAGGACTTTACTCAGACCGCCTGTCCGAAATCAGCGGGTGCAGCCGTGAACCTCGCATTGTGCCTTTCCGTGGAGACTACTTGATGCTAAAGCCAGAAAAATGCTACCTGGTTAAAGGAAACATTTATCCAGTATGTAACATTCTGTGCCTTTCACAGTTAGAACCGAGTCTTGCAACAATTTCCTGGGTTTGGGTAAACTTTTTTTTAAAAATTAAGTTTTGTACTCTTTAAATTAGAATTGTTGCCATCGACTTTCAGTAGTGATATCCAGGTACATGATATTCTCCCTTGACTTTTACCTGGATGACTGAAGACGAAAGGACAAATGATAGCTTTATCATCCATCAGACAGAATGAGTACACACTACCATTATCCAGTCAGAGGGGAATAATTACTCACCCAGCATGAGGGATAAGCTTGAAAGGTTGTAATAAACATTTTTTCTCTTCTATTATTATCTTTTGACTAGTTTTCTAAATCCACAGTAAATCCTAAGTGTTTTCCTGTGTCTCCTGGAAAGTGACTCACTTGCACATTCCTGAGAATTTTACTGGATCAAAAAATTAGGTTGTGTCTCAAATCTGTTTTGAAGGGGGTTACAGTTCTCATTTTCTGCTGTAGGTTCCTGACCCTCGGTTTCCCTTTCTGGGAGTTCATTTCACACCGAGGATGGACGGCAGCGTTTGGCTTGGTCCTAATGCTGTGCTGGCCTTTAAGCGAGAGGGTTATAAAACGTATGACTTCAGCCCCAGAGATTTTCTAGATGCAGTTGCATACAGGTAATATCTTCATTGCAATTGTTCAGGTGTGGGCCTTTTTTATTTTTGTTTTATTTTTTCCTGAATGAAGGGGTCCATCACTTCTCTGTCAAAAGGACCCAACTTTTGTCACCCTCCCCCACTGAGAACCCTGCTTCTCAGTTGCCTCCATTGCAAGAGGACTGGATGAGACTGTCCCTGATGGAGACGAGGGGTGAGTGTTGAGTGACACAGGTAACACACCCAACCGAGACCTGATTGTGTTTTCACTGAACTAACTGGCAAATAACAGGCCCTGTTAGAGCGCGCCGTCCCCAGCATCTGCAGGGAGCTCCGCAGAAGGACCAAGTGTGACTAACTTTCCTGTCTTTGCGTGTGTAGGAACAGGCAGTGCTTACTGGGGCCATGTTGACACTAACACTTACGTTCCCAGGGGTGTGAAAAAACGTACCCCCAAACCACGTGAGTTTTGCCAGAGTAAGTGCTCCTGTGCATAGGACCATGTCTGCGGGAGTTGCTCCCCCGCTGACAGAGTTCCCGCCACTGGTCACACTGGTTTTATTCTGTCAGTGGGGAAGCTCTTTCCTTCCGGTGTTACACAGCTACATGAGTGCTTTACGGTGGCCCAGTGTTATTCTTTCACTCGCATGCAAACCAAGCAGAGGAGAGGTTCCAAAGGGGGAGCCGTGTTAGTCTATTGCAGAAAAACAAACAGAGTCCTGGGGCACTTTTAAAAACTAACAGAAAAAAATTAGAAATGCACTCTCAAGCAGAGGAGAGACACCTTCCCCTCCTCAGAAGCTCATTTTTCTTTTGCTAATGGTATGGCAGATGTCTCTGGAGTGATTTCTGTCTCCTCCTTTAAACACCCGTAGGATTTTCCATCCTTTGTCATTGGATCCCCCCCAGAAGGATCCCAAGTTATCTCTGCACGAGTCCCTCCTAACATCCCAGAAGGAGTTTCATTTCTAAAAACTTAAATGAGCTTGTAGCAGGCTTCACTCCAAACCTGGAGACAGCTTCCAGGCAATCCGTAGACCCGGCAGCCACACCACAGCTTGTCGCCCTCACAGAGTCCTCTGGGATTTCTCAGGAGGCCGGTGAACCTGGGCCCTTCTCCTCCACAGGGTCTCAGCTCAGGACCCAAATTGAGAGCGGCTCAGTCCCATCTGGGATCAACCTTGCCTGGGCCACTTCCTACTTCCCTCTTTAACTTCAGTTTGGGACATGGCCCCAGTCTCAGTAGTTCAAAGCATCAGCTGAGGAACGAGGTGCTTCCCAGTTCACCCTCGGAGTCCAGTTCTCCCCTCACTTAGTTGGGAGAAAGAGCCTCACTCATAGTCCTGACCTTTCCCTTGTTCGCTGCTGTGCCTCAGCGGCTGCAGCCCACCTACCTTCTTGCAGCTGGTCTGTCCTCCACACTCTCCCCCCGCCAGACTGCCAGAGCTCCCTTTTAATCCGGTCCTCCAGAGGAAGCATGCCTGGCAGCTGCTAAGCAGTGGGGATTTCTTGTCCCAATAGTGCTACACCCTCCTTGGACCTTAGTGTGGGTGTAAAGCCCAGCCCAGCCCAGAGCTCTGACTAGTGTAGGGAAGGAGTCCTACACGGGAGGAAAGGGTGACCTCCTTAGACGCAGAAGGAGCCAGTAGCATTCTCCAGTACCAGGAGGGAGTTGGGTGGTGGGGACTTGAAGCTGATTACACAATCCACATATGATACTCGTGTGTAGGTTGTGGTGAATTGTTAGAGTACTTTAGCAGGGGTGCATGTCAGCCCTGCCGTTCTGTTCTTTACCAATACTGTTCTGTCTCGCTCTGCAGTGGCTTGTGGAAGCTGGTGTTCAGAAACATCTCGTTTGGAATGAATGAAATGTACAGAGCATGTATCCTTAGTGCACAGGTGAAGCAACTTCAGAAGTTCATCCCCGAACTTACCGTCAGCGATGTACTCAGGTAAAAACACTGATGAGCATCTAACCGTCAGGTAGAGAGTGGGCAACAAAATGGCAGCTGGAATTCAACGTTGATAAATGTGACGCAGTGCACGGGGGCAAACCTAATCCCAACTATACACACAAAATGATGGGGTCTAAATTAGCTGTTATCACTCACGAATGAGATCTGGCAGCCATTCTGGAGAGTTCTCTGCAAACATCTGCTCAATGCGCAGTTGCAGTCAAAAAACCAAGCACGATGTTAGCAACCAGTAGGAAAGGGATAGATATCAAGACAGAAAATACCACAATGCCTCTAAATCCATGGTGTTACCCACACACAGAGGTCGGCACCCCAAAAAGATAAGAATTCCTTCAATAACCAAGTGTTTTGAGAGCTGCAAAGGGTGTAGTTTCCCAGTGGGGGTTGGGACCTGAGCCAGGGCGCCTGCCGCAGGGTACCCCGGTGGCCAGAGCCTGGCACAAGCTCCCTACAGGGTCCCCCAGTGGCAGACGGGAGCCCGGAGCCCTGCATGGGCCGCCCACAGGGTCCTCCATTGTCAGGGGGAGCCTGGAGCCCAAAGCTGCAAGGGGACAGCCAAAGAGCTGCGGGTTACAGACCCCTGCTCTAGGGCATCCCACCTTTACCTTTCTGTGGGCTCAAGGTGTAGCCTGGTTAATTTAGGCACCCCCACTCTTTCCCAGTTGTAGGGCTCTGGGCAGAAAGACACCAGTTCCTGGGGCTCTGGGTGTATTATCCTGTGGGGTTTTTGCCCTTTTACCAGTGAAAGAGCCTTAAACAGTAATATTCTTGTCCTCTGTTTATTGACAATTACCAAGCAGGATACACACGCCAAATGTACAAAGATCACGCGGGCCGACTTCCCCGCTTGGCCAGAGAACTGGGTTATGGTCGCTGCATGTCAGGGTTGTGCAGAACACTCTAGCAGCTCTGATATGGGCTGTGTCTTGCAGGTGAATTCTTCTCTCTGGTCTTTCCTTCATCTTATTCTTTGTCCAGCTAAACAAACAAGGAGTCCGGTGGCACTTTTAAAAACTAACACATTTATCTTTCGCCTGAGCTTTCATGGGATAAAATCCTACTTCATTGAAGATGGGGAGCTTACAGAATGGGAGGAAAATAAATGAAGGAAAGTGTAGGTCATAGGATCGGGTCAGACTGTTACAGCAAATCAAAGCAGTTGTTTAGATTCAAACAGTGGAGAACAGCATATAGAGGTGAGGTCAAATCATTTCTTGTAACAAGAAAAAAACCGGAGATCCCTATTTAGCCCTAAGCCTAGACTGATTACAGTCAGAAAGCTGTAGTAACTACTTTTTGCCACAAGAGGGTTTTGTACACTAATGTGTTTTGGAGGTTGGATAATCAAAACCAGATCAGCTGTGATTTTTTTTATTTCAAAAGGGCAGATTAGGGGAATTAACTAAAAAATAAGTCAGCTGGCATGAAGAGCTCATGAACTTAAATGAGGAAGAGGCTTAGAACTTCTTCAGAACAACTGTACCTAAACTGTCTGACATTTGCATCCCAAATAAGGGGAAGAAACTTGTAGGGAAAAGCTTTAGATCCTGATGGATGAATAACCACTTCAAAAGGTCATTAGGAGTAAGCAGAGAGTCTATTAGGAGTGGGAAAAGGAGTTGATTAGAAAATGACGGAATAAAGTAAGAATTGCTAAAAGTCAAGCCGAATTAGCTCTTGCCAATGAAATTAAACAAATAATGACAGCTTTTAGTTATATAAATAGAGGGAAAATAAGGAAGGATGAGGTAGGACCACTATGCAGTGTGGACGGGATGGAGATTAAAAATAATTTAGATATGGCCCAAAAACTAAACAAACATTTTGCATCAGTTTTCAATTATTTTGGACCCCATCTTATGCAATATTTTTATTAATAATCTTAACACAAGAAATTACAAATGTGCTGGTATGCTAAATTAGGAGGCTTCATCAATATGGAGGAGGCTGTGAACATCCTGCAGGAAGATCTACATGACCTTGAAGACTGGAATGACAGAAATGGGATGGAATTCAATAGTACAAAGTGAAAAGTCATGTACTTAGGGTCTAATCATAAGGATTTCTGCTACAATCTGGGGGCTCATTGGTTGGAAGCAACAGGGGGGGAGACCTAGGTGTGTGAGTTGATCAGAGGATAACTATGAACGTCCAATAGCGATTTGGCTGTGGAAGAGACAAATGTGAGTCTAGGATGTATTAGGTGCGGCATTTTTAGTAGAGACAGAGAAGTATTAATGCTGTTGTATAAGGCACTGGTAGGAACTTATCTGGATTCTGTTCACCCATGTTCAAGAGAGCTGAATTTAACTGGAAAATATTCAGAGAAGAGCTAGTAGGATGATCAGTGTAATGAAGGGCTCGTCTTATGAGTGGAAGAGCTTGGCTTGTTTAATCTATCAAAAAGAAGGCTGAGAGGAGAGTCAGATTGCTCTCTAAAAATTCATTCGGGGGATACGTGCCAGGGAGGGTGAAGAGCTATGTAGAATGAAGGACGACCCTGGCACAAGAACAAATGCGGATAAACATGCCATGAACAAATTTAGGCTGGAAATCAGAAGAAGGTTTAGAGGGGAAAGGTTCTGGAACAGCGTGGGAGTTTTGGGACCAAACCGCTTAGTTTTGGGAGAGCTCTGGATAAATTGATGAGTCCAACCGTATGAAGGATTGGTTGTGATAGTAGGGGACAAGGCTCAATAGCTCTGGACTCACTTCCAATCAACGTTCCCGCTAAGCTGCACAGGGGTGCAGCTGCACAGCGGCCGTCGCATACCTGTGCATCTAACACAGAGACCCGCGCACTTAACACAGAGACCTGCACAGCCCAACCCTACGTCTCTTCTCCCCAGCCTGATCCCTGCGTCTCTTCTCCCCAGCCCGATCCCCGCATCTCTTATTCTCTCCAGTCCGCTGATCCCGCGTCCCTTCTTCTCTTCAGCCCGATGATCACCATGTCTCTTCTCCCTTCTCCCCAGTTGGGAGATGAGCTGCCGGGCTGTAAAAGCTATAAGTAATAGCTCAGTTTGACACAAATATTTATATTTGTCATCTCTAAAAGTGTGTATACTCCAGAAAATATTTTCAAGAGTTATTAAGAAATATCTTCAAATTGCTGTTTTCCAAAATTATTTTCTTGTGGTTGTTTTGATTTATTTATCTTATGAATTGATTTATCTAAAAATAATTTAAATATTTTTGTGCATGTTTATAGTTATATGGATAATACTGGGTAGCAAAGTAGCACAGTTTAACAATTTCGTCATCATATTCCAACACCATCCAACTTTTCTCAAAGTTACAGTAATGACAGTAATGTAAAAACAAAACAAAAAATCCTCCCGCTAAATTAAAAGGCATGGGGCAGAAGGGAAAACTGTTGCCCATGCGGCACCATGCCTCACAAATTGCCACTCAGCGGGTACCATAACTTGCTCAGCTGCATCATCAGCTGAGAGGGAACGTTGCTTCCAATGTATGTCCTGTGTCCCTAAAACTCATGGTTCAGGATTTCATCTGGCTACTGGCACGAGGCAGGAAGGGATTTCACCCCTACCAAAGAGGGCTTGTTCAATCACCTTCCTCTGAAGATGGCCCCAGCTGGAGATGGGAGA
Organism: Pelusios castaneus; assembly: GCA_007922175.1. Lineage (NCBI taxonomy): Eukaryota > Metazoa > Chordata > Testudines > Pelomedusidae > Pelusios > Pelusios castaneus. The sequence goes on from ML685781.1 coordinate 17,916,413, forward strand.
AGAGGGCGGGGCCAAGCGAGGGCTCTGAGGTCTTTTTCTCTCTCAGATGCTTGACTGGCCGGCTCTTACTCCCACGCTCAGCTGATCGTCATATGTGGGTTGAGGAGGAATTTCCCCCAACGTCAAATGGGCAGTAACATTGGGGATTTCTGCTTTCCTCTGCAGCATGTGAGTGCAGGTCACTTGCCAGGATTATCTGGGCATATCTTGCTTTATCATTTCCCTGCTATTGCGGTGACCTCGGGCCCAGATTCACCTCGGTCCCTCCTGTTCTCTGCCGTGGCACATAATTGTTGGGATAGTGTGTAGGGGCTGGGTGGTGTTAGTGGACTGTAGTATACAGGGCCGACTAGATGATCTGGTGATCCCTTCCGGCCTTAAACTCTAGGGCTATGTCTACACTGGAGGCTCTGTTAAGTCGACCTAACAAGACTTTAAGTCTACTTAAAGTCGACCTTGTTAAGTTGACTTAGAGAGTCCACATTGAACACTCCTGTTGACTGCCTGCATCCACACTGGCAGGTGCTAAGTTGACGGAGGAGTGGTGCATTGTGGGTAGCCCTGGGAGGGGGCCTGGAGGCCAGTTAGGTCAACTTAAGGGCTTTCCCCGTCTACACTGGATTAAGTCAACTTAATACGGTCGACTTAAGCATTAAGTCAACCGTAAGAGATGGTGCTATTAAGTCGACCTAAGGCTCCAGTGTAGACGTACCCTAGGAGTCTGTATTAAACCACCCTCTGTGGCAGTGCTCGCTGGATTACCGCCTTGGAGAGCTTTTAAATCTTATTCACTGCTCAAATGCCTGCACCTCTGGGATAAAGTGTGTGAACCCCAAATATACAGATGTCCCCAGCGCTTTTAAACTTCTTAAACATTCCTAACCATCTCCTTGCGGTGTTCGACATCATTTCTAAAATTAGCATCAGTAAAAGATTAATGCTACAGGAGGAGTGGAAGGCCATATGCAAACCAATCTAACTTAAATCCAAACCATTAAGCTATGCGACTCTCCCCCTCCTGCCTCCATCGAATTAGGCCTGTTGATATGCCACAGAAATAATCGGTTCCCTCCCAGTCAAAGAGAACAAATTGTCCTGGAATAGCTGTGCTATAGCTAATTTGGGATAACGCGTCCACACATGGAATTAATTAGGAATAGTCAATTCTCTTTCAATTTGCACCCTACCGTGTTGCAGATTAACTGTCATGTGTAGACAAGACCTAAGACTTGAGGGAGGAAACCCTAAATGGCAATAGAACCAGCACGCAGAAAACGAGCAAGGTGATGTTCAGGATGGAAGTTTTGCCATGTGGCCTTCTCCTGCTCAAAAGATCTCGTAAACGAACATGGCCGTCCTACAGTCATTCTCTGCATCAGCATCCAGTGCACAGACTTCAGGGCAAGCCTAAGGCGGTCCATTGGTTAGGATGCTAGCCTGAGACGTGGGAGACCCAGGTTACCTACTGGTGTAGTCATCCTGGTGCAATTATACTGCTGTACTCAAACCGGAATAACTCCCTGTGTAGACGCTCTTATTCTGGACTAAGGGTGCCTTTTTCCATTTGAGTGGCATAAACTAAACCTGGAAAAGGCACTTTTATTCTGGAATAACTGCACCCGCACAGAGATTTGCCTCATCGTAATGGTACGTATACAAGGCTGGGGAAGGCTAGCCTCAGAGGAGGCAAATGCAGCACGTATTAACTTCCTTTGGAAGCGAGCCAGCCTGCCACCTTTGGAGCACCAGAAATGAAGCTCACTAGAAGTGGGAGGGCCACCTGCACTCTACCCTGAGGCCCTGCCCTCGTTCTGCCTTTTCTCCCTAGATTCCCACTCATTGCTCTCACCTCTCCACCACAAAGAGGAAGGACCAGGCAGAGGGGTTCAGGGGAAGAGGTGGGGAGGAGTGTGGGTGGGAGAGATTTGGGGGTAAGAGGCGGAGAAGAGTGGGGGAGAAGTGGGAGAGCGGGAAGAGGTGGAATGGGGCCATGGTCCAGGCACTCATCCCCCTTCTAAGGAGCTTCCAGAACTGGTGTGTAAGCCTCCCCAAATGGAAGAGTCGTGTTGCCTGTGGTGGAAGAGGTATTTTGGTGGTATTTGTGATAAATTACTTGTCCAAATCTCAGGGGGAGAGTGAGGCTACATCTACAATGATGGTGGCAAGTTTTCCACCATCAGATTGATTTATCTGGTTCTATTGATTGCCAATGAAGACCCGCTCAATCATTCCAGAAATCAATCTATTAAAACCACCTCCAGAAGAAGCATAGCTCTGCGTCAATGGGTACGCATTTCCCATCGGCGCACCGTAATAGAGACGGCATGTGGAACAGAAGTTAGGAAATCAATGCAAGCTACTTTACGTAGCTTGCCTAACTCCCGTTGACTGCAGCCAGATTTGCCAGTCAGTGTAGACCAGAATGTCAGAGCTTGGATTAAATCTAGGAGTGCCTGAACCCTCTAACTGTATTTTTAGACCACATCTCTCTCAGGTTTGCTACGAAGTACCCTAGCTTGGTTCTACTTCCTTGTTTCTATGATCTGCTATAAATACAACCCCCGAAGGTTCCCCATCTTAGCTTGAGGAGAATTCACACAGTGTTGTAAATGAACGTTTTATAACTGACAGTTATGAGTTCCTAGGTCCTCACTGACTTTTAAACGCCCTAAAAGGAACAGCCACTATTCTGCTTAGCCTTTCTTCCAACTTGGCGTGGCTTATTAGGTGATATTAGCCCACGCCGTTTTCTTTCGAATGACCAAATCTTCCTTTGTTTTTGCAGGGGCCCGGCTGGAGTAAGAGCCCAGGCCTTGGGCCCGGATGGAAATTTGGTAGATGACTTTGTGTTTGATGGAGGCACTGGCGATATCGGAAGCAGAGTTCTTCATGTCAGAAATGCCCCATCTCCTGCTGCGACCTCCTCCCTTGCCATTGCTAAAATGATTGCCGATGAAGTGGAGCAAAGGTTTGGCTTGTAGAATGAACACGCCTAGCACTCTTGTTTGTCTGCAGTGAATGAACGGTGCAGGTTGTAATATGAATTCAAAGTCATCCTCTTCAGTAGGCGAACACAAAATTAGCATTTCAGCGGTTTGCCTCCGCAAGCCTGAACTTCTCTCTGAGCGCAGGAGTGGAGATATCCAATAGGTCCTGGGAAACTGGAGGAAACCCCCAAAATATGATTTATTAATATATGAATGAGTGGGGACAAGAACCAGTGAGTGTCTGGCCATACGGGGGAAAGAGCCATCTTCAAAGGCAACAGCAGTGATCTCTCCTTGCCCCGCAAAGAGCTGCCTCTGTGCTAGGCACTAACTGCTGTTCAGCAGTTGCTCGAGAGCTGTGGGAGGAACAGGAAGAACCATGGCCAAACGGGCTGCCCACTTCCGACTGATTTCCCATGATGTTCTCTGCTCTACGCAGGACCTCCCAGCATCCCTCCACTACAGCAAAGGTTGCCCTGCAGAGACCGAGGCTAGGGAGAGGCCTTGATTGTCTCTCCCTCTTTTGAGAGATTAGGGAGGCGAATTCCCCCCTCATGAAACAAATGAGAAAACCTGAAGGGCGACCATCCTTTAAGGAATGTAAATATGGAAGTAAGCAGTGCTTTGTCATAGCTGCATCAGGGGAGCTGCTAAAAATGTGATTTAACATTCAGAGCTTTCTCCATTAATGCAGAGCCTAGCAAATGGATCTATGTTTCCTTGTGATGTCTTACTTGATTTACATATGGGTACAGTCTTTCATAGGCCAGAGGATTTTGGGCAAGCGCTGTCTGCATTCAGAGATCAGAACAAAATATGTGCTAGAATAAATAAAGGCGATTTTTCAATCAACCAAAACTTGGGGGTCAATGATGAGCAAGTATTGAATGTTTTTAAAGACATAATGCAAAATGAGATTGCTTCTCTACAGCACATTGAGCAATCTGATGAAAATCTACTTTGTAAATACAATGTGAAAGGGAGGAAGTTACAAAAATCTGTCTTTAATTGAGCCATTTTTGCACACTGCTTTCACTTTGAGTCCAAAGAGCAATGAGTCATGAAAGTTTCCCACTTCCCAGTCATCTGTTGGTAGGAGGGGACCTTAGGGAGAACTGATTGGTCTCACTGAAACATTTGTATTTCCTTTGACACTTACTGCTTCAAACATTGTGGAATGTTTTCCGAAGTGTGCCTGGAAATGAAACTGTTCTCTGGAATGTGGACAATGTTCATTAAAGTCTAGGGAATGAAAACAGGCTCTATACTAACTGAATGTCTAAGAATGGTAGTAGTACAAGGGGGACACCTCCTGTCAAACTTAAGCCCCGCCCACTTATCATCCATCAAACTTTAGCCCCGCCCCTTCCGGTCACCGGAAGTCCCGCCCACCTGTCAAATTTAGCCCCGCCCCTTCCGGTCACATGACAGCCAGCCCCGCCCACCTGTCAAACTGAAGCCCCGCCCACCCACCAAATTTAGCCCCGCCCCTTCTGGTCACCTGACATCCAGCCCCCGCCCACCTGTCAAATTTAGCCCCGCCCACCGACCATCCATCAAATTTTAGCCCCGCCCACTTTGTCGCCGGAAGTTCCGCCCCAGCCGGTCACCTGGCATCCGGTCCCACCCACCTGTCACCGGAAGTCCTGCCCCATGACATCCGGTCTCGCCCCCCTCAGCTCTGACTTCCGGCTGCCCAGGGTCACCTGATCGGAAGTGGGTGTTGCGACCCTTTCTCCGCCCCTCGGGGTGCGTTTCACCCCGAGAGCTGGGGATTGGCCAGGAAAGGGCACGTGGTGGGGTGGGGCGACCCTCCGCCAATCGGTGTTGCCCCGGAAGGGTGCGACGGTTGGTCGGGGGCGGCAGCGCCGCCCCTCCCGGAAGTCTCGGGCGCCTTTTTAAAAGCGGAAGACTCCGAGGGTGGTTTTCTCGAGACCGCGTGGTTCGCAGCTCGTGGAGAACATGGACGCCTTCGCCACCCCCGTGAGACCTCCGCACTTTGTTTTGGCTCCTAACGTCTTGGCTCCCCGGCGTAGAAAGCGGTACATCAGCAGCAGTTCTGAGGAAGAGGGAGAAATCAAGAACAGCCAGAGCCCTTTGGCTCAGCCTTTGTTCGACACGCCAGAACCCGAAACCCAAGAGATCAGGGAGCAGCCTGACAGACTCTCACCAGCACCGACAGACCGGGAGAAAGGAGAAGAGGAGGCTCAGGTAAAGGAACAAGCATGGGTTGCTATCCGCATAGCTCTAAAAAAAAAAAAAAAAAAAAGCCAAAAGGGTGGTGGTGGATTCACAGCTCTTTTTCCTGAAGATCTCTCTTGTCTTTCAGGAACCCCCGGACAATATTGCAGCGGACGAGAGAGATGAAGTTGGCCCGCCTTGTTTTTGTTCAACGCAGGTACTCACCGATGAAGAGGCCAGGGATGAGGCCTATATGGAGTTTAAGAGAAGGCTCGGCCTGGAAACGTTTGAACCACTGTCGCGGCGCCAGCGTAAAAAACTCATGCGGTGTGTTCTGCGTGTTGCTGTTTCTGCTTCCCTTCATTACTGTCTTAAGGAAAAGATGTTCGAAGATTGTGAAGGCTGTGTCATAGACGCTCCTGGTCAACGGCACCATGACTGTGTGCAGTGGACTTCAGAGGATATAAACAGCAAACTCCGGGTTGTGTGCGCTGAACTATGTTTTGAAAGTTTGTTAAACATTGTTATTGCCACGAGTTACGTTATGGAATGTCTGTACATAACTAAAAAACATTTAGACCTAGGGGTGGCCTTGGTACGCGCAGTGCAATTCGATCCAGACCCTAGCAGCGTTCTAAATAACATGACTGAACCGGAGGATGCCCATTTGGAGCGTTGTATGGACCGGCTGGTCCGCACAAAATGTTACAGAAGTCTACTGAGGAAGCAGACTATGCGTAAGAAATACAAAAGGATTAAGTTAGAGAATGCTGAGGGGTCATACACGAGATATAAACCATCTTGTTAGCTGTAAATAAAATGCATCTCTGGAAAAGGCCAGCGTGGGCCTCAAATGTAAGTGTTTATTTCAAGGTTGCCACAGGTCTTTTCAATAAAAATGTTTTTTGTGTACTTACAGCAAAAAGCTGAAATGTGTGTAGCAGCATTCTGTGGGAAAAAAACAAAACCCCCAGAAATATCTGTTTAAAATAAAGCCAAAGGGTTAGAAAGGGAGCATGGAACAGGGGCTCTGACTCACCACCTCATTACAAGGACCCACCCTTTGTTTTCAAACAGGGTAAAGTTATCAGATATACTACACTTGATCTTAGCCAAAGGGCTAGAAAGGGAGCATGGAACAGGGGCTCTGACTCACCACCCCATTACAAGGAGCCACCCTTTGTTTTCAAACAGGGTAAAGTTCTCAGGTAGTTAGGTTTGGTGGGCTTAGGTCACACTTAAGGGTGGAGGCTGAGTGGAACTGTAGAGCTCTGATTAACTTTAAGGGAAAAAGAAAAACCTTTCCTTAACTTTTAAAACCCCCACAGACCATTTTAAAACCAAATTTCAGGAAAATTTTTTCTAGCAACTCAGTCATTATAAGATTAAAATCATACATTAACAAAAATCAAAGCCCTCCTTGAAATGTTTTAAAGAAGCCACCCACCCATACTTTTAAAAAAACATATGTTGTAAGAACATTTAAAAGCTATAAGTATGTGTAGAGTGCTTGCTATAGCTGTGGCACATCTATTTTATGTAAGGTTTGGAAGAAAATACTCTAGCTATTCACTGATATTTGCAAGGTCCTGCAGACAGGAGAGGGGGTACAAAGTAATATTAAGGAATGTTATGGATGGTGATTTATAGTTTAATACCATAAGAAGGCCCTACAAGGCTTATTTTTCATTCAAAGAAGAAAACAAAAAACAAATACAGTTGTGCACAGCACAAAGGGGAACATTTTGGGAGGGGTAACTACATTTCTTAAGTACCCATTCTTTACGAAGTGTAGTGATCAAATGAACTTGCTAACTGGATTGGTGAAGTTTGATTGAAACAAAGAGTTAGAAGTGTATAAAAACCTCAGCTTTTGTGGAGACTGTCCTTTCTCTTCACAGAAGCTATGTTGAGCAGCTGCTGGACTCCAGGCCTAGGTATGTTACTTATTCTTAACTCTGAAAAAACATAGACACTGTTACTGTTTTGTTCATGCTGTCCTTATTAATGATGATACATGTCTTTATTGCAGTGTGATCTCTTTTTGGCATGGAAACAGCATCTTCAAGCAGCCTTTTACCAGGGCAAGGTAAAACCCTGTTTTAACTATGGTTGGGCTTAACTTTAAATCTGGGTTTGATGCATTTGTGGTAACTCAAATTGTGCTTGTTCTTTAATTCAAAGGGGCATCTACATGTGAGAAAAATCATGTCCCAGCCTGTCTTTACCCTGTGGTGGAAGGTAGATATTTGCAATTGGTTTTTAAGTGTGTGTATGTGCTTAAAATGCCTGGTTTTTTATTGTAGCCTGATCACAAGGCAATGTGTTTTAAGACTTGAATTTTTTGTTTGTGGGGCCTTGAGCTAAAGTTAAGTGAGGGAATTTCTTGAAAATGAATTTAAAATGGTCTGGTTTTTGAGCACATGGCAAAGGGGTTTTGTGTGTGTTTGTTTTTTGTTTGGTTGGTTGGTTTTTGATTAAAAGGATTTTTAAAAGTTAAGTGTGCTTGAAAAGTATTTGGTTAAAAACTGATGGGGTATTTACAAAGTGAGTTTTAAAAGTGACCGGGCCTGTGCTTTTTAAAAGTATATGCTGTGTTTAAAACTGCCCTGTTTTTTTTTTCTTTTTAGTCTGAGCACATGGCAGTGTCTTTTTTTTTTTTTAAATGATTTTTGAAAGTTACATGTGGGGATTTCTTGAAAAGTATTTTGTTATAAACTGGTGGGATATGTATAAAGTGAGTTTTAAGAGTGACTGGGCCTGGGTTTTTAAAAGTATATGCTGTGTTTAAACTGCCCTGTTTTTTGTTTGTTTTAGTCTGAGCACATGGCAGTTTTTTTCTTTTTAGTCTGAGCACTGCCCTGTTTTTTTTTGTTTGTTTGTTTTAGTCTGACCACATGGCAGTGTCTTTTTGAAATGATTTTTGAAAGTTACATGTGGGGATTTCTTGAAAAGTATTTTGTTATAAACTGGTGAGATATGTATAAAGTGAGTTTTAAGAGTGACTGGATCTGAGTTTTTAAAAGTATTTAAAAACTGTCTGGTTTTTGAGCACATGGGCAGGGGGGTGTTTGTTTTTTAATTATCTTTAAAAGTTAAGACCCTTTTATAATAATGTTGTTTGCTTTACAGTACTATCAAAAAATGAAAGAAGTTTAGGTCTTCGGATAAACAAGCTCAAAAGAAAAAGCAAAGAGACAGCTGAAGAGGAAAATCTACCACCCTCAATGACTGACAGAGAGCTGAATTCCAGTAAATATTTTGGTTTTTTTCTATTTTCAATTAGATATCTAGCCAGTGTGTGGTAAACTTAAGGTTTCTTTTCTATTATTAAAAAAAAAAAAAAAAAAGTTCAATTTGATGCTAAATTGGAACATCTGTTTTTTTTCCCCTTCTTAGGCATGGACAGCTCTCCCAATGCCCTGCAGATAAACAAGCTCAAAAGAAAAAGGAAAGAGATAGCTGAAAAGGAAAATTTGCCACCGCCAATGAATGACAGAGAACTGAATTTCAGTAAATATTTTGTTTTTTCTATTTTTAATTAGATATCTAGCCAGTGTGGTAATGTTAATTTTTTAAAGATGCTAAATTGGAACATCTGTTCTTTTTCTTCTCAGGCACGGACAGCTCTCCTGATGTTGTTATAGTTGACTTTCCAGGGACACCTCCAGCAAAATCACCTCCAAAACTTTTAACAGCAGCAGCACCTGTGCAAAACAGCAAAGGAGCCCTGATGAAGCGACAGGAAACCCCCGAGCGCAGATACACCAAACCCAAGGACAAAACAAAAGACTGTGGTACAAAGCACCACACCTCCAGTTCCTCAGTGGTCAGCACCACACCAAGCCCTGAGAGAGCTGCGAGTGAAAATACACGCATTCACAAACCCGGAGCACGCACTCTAGGGGTTGTGAATCAAAAACACCACACCCCCAGTTCCTCAATGGCCAGCATCACACCGAGCCATGAGAGAACTGTGGGTGAAAACACACGCATTCACAAACTCGGAGCACACGCTCTAGAGGTTGTGAATCAAAAACCACGGAGTGAAAGCTCCAGCAATGATGATAATGACTATCCACGTCCATACCTCCACCCTGATACACTTGACAGAGTTCTTCAGTATTCTAAAGAGATGTGGGGAAAACTGCTAGATGAATATAACACTTCGTTCAGAGAGCTGTTGGGGACTGTATTTTCCAGGGCTCCGGAAGAAAGAATGGGTGTAAAAAATGCAAAAACTGTCGATAAATATGTTAAAAAATATTTCAGCATTCCAGAAGGTGTTTTTGAATCCACACAGGGTACCCGTCCTAATCAAAAAGGGTATGGTCTTTTAAGGGATAAGCGGGTGGCTGCCAAAAAGTTACGGGCCAGGGTCGCTATAAAGATTTTAAAAAAGGCTAAGGAGGTGATGAGGAGAAAAAAGCAAAAAGAGAGGTCCACTAGTGATGTGCCTGAGAATGAGGAGATGGAAAGTGACCCCAGGGTTGGTGGTTTAGAATGTTCCCCAGAAAGCTCTCCCATGGAGTCTGGGGTAGATTCAGAACCCCATCCTGAGACGT
>ML685781.1:17941145-18156547 GCA_007922175.1 Pelusios castaneus
CCACCTCCTGACCTGCCATATACACAACCAGCCCCTGTCCACACCGCTGTCGTCTCCTCCTAATGGCCTGTCTCCCCGCGCATTCCCGGTCTCGGGTCAGTCGTCCGCTCCCGCTGACTGTCATTGCCAGCAGCTCCTGTCCCACAACCGGCTCCTTCCCCCCCCGGCCCAGCGCCTTTTCTAACGCCTCTGTCACCATTTTACACCCAGTGCTGCTCCGTGAAGGAGGTTGTTGCTACCGCTGCGTGCACGCTACACGCTGCTGCCCTAGGCAAGAGCCGTCTCCCCTCATGCTTCACATCACACACTGGAGTTGCGCCGCCGTGCTATTCCCCGCTGCGCTTCTTACTGCCGCCGAAACAGCTTGTGTGAATGGGCACCCCGCCAGACACCCCCAAAACAGGCCGTTGTGGACAGCTGACTCTGAGATCTTGATTGTCCCACAGAGTAGCTCCTTGCCTCCTTCGCTGCTTCCTCCCAGAGCCAGGTCTTTGTACAGAACTGCGTGAAGGACTGCCTGTCCTTCTGAAATGGCCCTGAAAAGGCTCTCCTCTACTCCCAGTGCCCTTCCCAAACCAGGCATTTTCACTGGTTGTCTTAGGTGTCTCTAACATGCCTTGACTGCGATGGTCTTCCACTGTCAAAAAAACCAAACATGCCAAAACCGTGGTTGTACGTCTCTCTGAGAAGGAAACAGCTGCTCTTGACCGTGGTGTAGATTGTCTGTGTGTGTTCCTGAGAAACTGCCCCAGTCCATAAATGAGAGAGAAGCTTTGTATGGAAAAGGTCTTGGGTTGGGGGTCCGTTGTTTTGTTAGGAATTTTTGCAGTGCACTCCTGGGCTCGGATTGTAGGCTGTAGAATAATACAAATACCGTACGAATAATCATTCATAATCATTAGAGAGACGCTGGCGTGTGTTTCAGGGAAGGGAAAGTTGTATTTCTTTTTTCCCTAAAGCAGCTTTGAGTGGCATCAGATAATAGACTACATAAATGTGGGATATGCATCTTTCACACCTTGTGGGGCGGTGCGGCTGGGGGAGGGGTGTCTTGTTTCTCGTTAGCAAAGGCTGCTGAACTCAGCTAAATGCTCCTGTGGCCAACCTAAAAGAGCACCTTATCTGTGGTAAGAACCCTTCACCCCTGAATTTCCTTTCTGGGTCAGTCAGAAACCTGGAGCGTGCCATACTTGCTCCCCTTCAACCCCCAGATGTCAGCCAGGAGTTCAACACAGGCAGTGCCTCTCTCTGCTTGCTGTAGCCTCCAATTTCAGGATTACTCTTAAAGATGATCAATCTCTCTTCCAGGTGTCAAACCCTTGCTGTGGTGGGCCAGATTTGATTTAAACGTACTTCAAGTGGGCTGTGCTTACCATGAATTGAAATAGGAGGGCACTCCTGTGGCATCACGGAGCTGTGAATGCGAGACTGCGCTCTCTCTTTCTTTCTCTGTGTTAGGGAGAGAATGTGGTCCCACAGAGAGCAATCACGGACCGGATGGAAAAGTTTTGTGGGCTGTATGTTTGACACCCCTGCTCTAGCCTTTCTCCCGGGATGAAAATGATTTACAGTACAGCTTTGCCAGTTTGATCCAGAAGGATGTCTTTTAAGTGCAAGTTTCATTCAGTCGAAACTTCCTTCTTGGGATCCTAAAACAAAAAAACGTTCATACCGTCTCTTGTCAATTAGTGCTGTTGTTACCAATCTGCTGTTACAGACTTGGTTGTACTGTGGGGAAATGTAACTGGTGTTTGGGTTTTTTTAAAACAGAGAGAATATGAATTTTTGTAAAAGATTCTAAGTTGCGTATAGAATCTCCCCCCTCGCTCTCCCCCAGGCAAAATTCCTTGTCTGGAATAACCACCCTTAATATGAAGCAATCTTATTGCAATATGCATTTGTTTCATAAACATCAAGTGTCAATGAGGCCAAGTAAAATTGTATCCGTGTTCCAATGACTGTAATCCCAGATGGGCTATTTTAAAAAATGGAATGTCCTTATCTATGTTTTTAATAGCAAGGAAGATTTTTAAAATAGAAGAAATTAAAAATGCAATCTGTCTGTGCTGTTTACATGTTTCACTTCAGGCTATCAAAACAGTTTGCAATTCTGTCACGTTTAGGTTGCAAATACTTAAGGCGAACGTTTATTTTTTTGAGAAGCTTCCATTGAAACTAAATAAAAATGCATTAAAACATTTGTTGATCCCAAAATAAGCTGTCGAGAGGGATAAAAATTGATAATTAAGAAAAATCAAACCTTGATTTGTTTATATAACTATTTTCCTTAAAAATAACTGTTTAAAATGTGAAATTCTGAATCTGAGGCTTAAACCTATTAATAAATACTTTAAATAAAAATATTTAACAGTACATATTTAAAGAAAGTCAAAATTGAACTAGTGCAAGACCCTGGCTAAGCACATGGAAGCAGAGTTTATTGAATTGTTACACCAATTTTTGACAGCACTAACCTCTTTGGCAGATGTAGAGAGAATATTTTCTTTATTTCAGTCTGTTGAGCTAGTTCATATCAATTCCTAGTTCAGAGTTGATCAGAAATAATCAGTAAAATGTACTAATGCACAATATTTCCTTAGCTTTATAAATCAGTTGGTTTTAAATGCAAAAGATCTTTTGATTAACATTTTTCTTATGTATCAGCACATTTAAGGAAGTTTTATTTAAACAGTTTTAAAATGCTGGTTTTGTTCATTTTATTTGAATTCCAATTTCCCTCCAAATGTAGTTTGACACAAATTACAAGTAAAAATTCATCTAGGGAATAAAAATTATTCACCAGTTTCTAACATAATAAACAAATGTTAAAAATCAAGAAGCGGAATAAATATGTCTGAAACTATATAATTGCTTAAATGTATAGAGAAGCCGTGTATCTTTGTGGTTAGCAAACAGCTCAAAATTATACCTACCAATGAGTATCAGCCTTTCTTTACGAAAAAATCTGAAATACAAATGTGAAACGATTAAAATTGAAGATTTAAATTAAGTTTCTAGCGTGCTGATTTCAGTTATAATAATCTTAAGTGTAAATTTTAATAAGTAAAACATTTCAAACAGAAGTATTAAAAAAAAAAATTAACAAGGCCCTTTAAGTTTAGTGAAAGATTCTTTAAAGCAAACAAAACAAACCAACTCTCCTGCCCCCCAACTATATCTAGGGCTAAATTTAGCCACAGAGTGACCACAGTGTCATTTTTAATAGTTTTTAAAGCACCGCACCAGCAGTTCTAACTGATGAGACAAGGGAGCGGCTTGTACAGCACTTGATTAATAAAGAATAAAAGGAGGGTACCATAAATAATGCTAATCAGTGTGGCATTATGGAAGATTGTTTGACAGGATCTAACTTGTAATCTGTTGATAAGATTGCAGGTTTGGTTGGTAAAGGTAGTAGAGTTGATATAATATACTTAAACTTCTGTAAGACATTTTGGCTTGATATGGGATGACATTTTGATTAAAAAATTAGAAAAACCTAAAATTAATGTGGCACACATTAAACGGATTAAAAGCTTGGCTGACTGGTAGATGTCAAAATGGAATTGTGAATGGGGGAATCATCTAGTGGGATTCTGTGTGGATCACTTCTTGGCTCTATACTACTTAACATTTTTATCATTTTTCTGTATTGTACTATTTTTAATATAACAGAGTCCCGTGGCACTTTTAAAGACTAACAGATTTATTTATCGCATGAGCTTTCGTGGGAGAAAATCCCACTTCGTCAGACGCTTTGAAGATAGGAAAGTTACAGAGTGGGAGGAAATTAAATGCAGGGGAGTGTATGACATAGCATCTAATTTCCTCCCACTGTAACTTTCCTATCTTCAAAGCGTCTGACGAAGTGGGATTTTCTCCCACGAAAGCTCATGCGATAAATAAATCTGTTAGTCTTTAAAAGTGCCACAGGACTCTGTTGTCTTTCTACAATAGACTAACACGGCTCCCCCTTTGGAATTTGACTATTTTTAATATGTTTGTTAATGACCCAAGGAAACATAAAATCATCACTGATAAAGTTAGCACCTGACAAAAATTGGGTGATGGGGATATAACAAAAAGGCAGGTCACTGATACAAAGTGGCCTGGATCACTTAGTAAACGGGGTGCAAGTATGCAATATGGCTAAATGCAATTGTGTGAATCTGGGAACAGAGAGCGTAGGTCATATTTACAGGCTGGAGGCTGTATCCTGGGATGCAGTGATTGAAGAAGACTTGAGGGTTGTGTTGGATAATGAACTGAACATGAGGGCACAGTGTGATGCTGTGGCAAAAGGGATACGGTGGTTCTTGTGTGCATATCCAGGGGATTCTCCAGTAGAAGTGGAGAGGTTATGTTACTTCTGTATTTGGCACTGGTACTGTGTAGCTTAACAAAATGAAGGTTAAAGGGTGACTTGATTGCAGTCTGTAAGTAAAGTCCTGCAAATCTGTGGGTATCCACGGGCCATTTTTGCGGATCGTGGATTGGATGCAGGTACAAATTTTGTATCCGCATAGGGCTCTAAGTATAGGATCTCAAAGACAGCCTATAAGGCTGCTTCCCTGCCTTTGAGAGCCTAGCTCCCCTCTTCCCCCCACCCCCGTATCCAGAAAGGAGAGGTGATAAATTAAGACAGGCAGCAAAATCCCCCCGTGCTTCAATCGCTGTGGTTTAAGCAGCCGAGCAATGTAGGAATCTTCTTATAACTTCATTGCTTTATCAGCTGAGCTGGAAAGGGAGGCTGCTGTTTCTGCAAAGTAAGTCAGTATGGCTTCCTGACTTACTTTGCAGAAGCAGCTGAGCTGCCTCCTTTTCCTATTGACCTGATACGGCAACGAAGTCGGAAGACGTTTCTTAAATTGCTTGGCTGCTTAAACCGCGGGGATAGGCACATGGGGGAATTTTGATGCCTGTCTTGATCTATCACCTCCCCTTTTTCTGTATGGTGAGGGAGGGAGTATAGGATCTTGAAGGGAGGGAACTAACCTCAAAAGCTGCTTCCCTGCCTTTGAAATATTACACAGTACATATGCACGCACTGAGCTCTCCTCCTGAGAGGCACTGTTAGATCTGCCTGTGCAGATACAGGTGAAAGACAGTGTGTGGATTGCAGGTCAGATACAAGGTGGTTCTTGTGGTGGCAGATCCACATTTTTGTTTCTGTGCAGGACTCTGTAAATACCTACATGAGGAACAAATATTTAATAATGGGCTCTTCAGTATAGCAGAGCTAGGTGTACCACAATCCTGTGACTAGAAGTTGAAGCTAGTCAAATTCAGACTGAAAATAAGTTATAAATTTTTAACAGAGTGAGTAATTAACCCAGGCTTTGACAAATCTGTTTCTGGTTGCCATGGTGACCAGTTTTAGTAGCCTGCCAGCTAGCTCCACTTCAGAAATGTAATGGAGGAGCTGCTTCTAGTGACCAAAAGTAAAATTGCTGGCTCCTAGCTGTGAGTCAATTTTGTCCACCCCTGAATTAACCACTGGAACAATTTATCAAGGTTTGTGGTGGATTCTCTATCACTGACCATTTTTAAATCGAGACTGGGTGTTTTTCTAAAAGATCTGCTTTAGGAGTTCCTTTGGGGAAGTCCTTTTTGTGGCTGGACTTGTATAAGAGGTCCGTTCAGGCCTTGAAATCTATGAATGGCCCTGTGTATTTCAGGGTCTCCTTCCTATGACCTTTGCATGGAAGGTGTCTGGTTAAAAAACACTCTAAAACTAAGGTCCAGTCCTCTGGGTTTGCTGCTGAGGATCACTGTGGCTGTGCAGAGCCCTATTGATAGTCAACCCTTTTTAGAATGAAATCTTGCAGTACTGAGATGATTTTCCGAGTTCTCAGTGCTTTGAGGTAATGTCAATTAACATTTGAGGCTGTGATTTTGAAAGGAGACGGTGGAAGTTAGGTACCCAGATCTCTGTTGGGTGCCTAACACCTTAATAGGATTTGCAGAGGGGCCGATTTGCTCAGATCGTGCATTGTAGTATACAGCTTGTTTGGAGCTGTTGTTGAAAACTCTCTTTGATACTGAACCCCCTTTAAAAATGTGATCAGGAATCTCCTTGTCTGCTAGTCACGAAAATGTCCCATCTAGAGCATTGAACTGTTTAGGAGAAATAAACAGTGAAAGAGGAAACTGTGTGGTAGGGCTTACATGTTTGATTTCTTAATCTAAAAAATATTGTCCCTCATGCCTTGAAATGTTCAACTAACAGTTAGCCAGTAAATTCTGTAAACAAATCAGAGTTTATTGACTAACTATAAACGTATATTTTATAGTATGGGAGACCTCAGAAGTCTTCTAGTCCGGTTCTCTGCACTCCAGGCAGAACCGAGCATTATCTAGACCACGATGCCTGATTGACGTTTGTCTAACCTGCTTTTAAAAATCTCCAGTGACAGGGATTCAACAGCTTCCCTGGGCGATTTATTCCAGTGTATAATTACCCTGCAAGGAGTCTTTCTTATTGTCCACCCTCATCCTTCCTTGCTTCAATTTAAACCCGTGTGCTTTAAACGCGTATGTATAATCAAAAGCTTTGTGCTTTCCTCAGTTTGGTGACAAGTTTTTCAAAATCAAAAGCATTCAATATGTGTGTGGTATGTAGATGTTTGTCTTTTCCCGTCCGAGGATTGTCACTACCTTTAAACCCTTGATAGCAGTGACAGAAGACGGGGACCCGTGCCCGAGCACTGCGTACAGTGTTTGAATTGCCTTTTCCAGAACAAGTCTGCCGTTGGTCTGGGTGACTCATCAGATTTCTAGAGCATGCCTATTCTTGGAGTCCGGGCTGCTGCATTCAGTAGAAATGGCAGTTTTGAAGAGATATTTAAAGTTCACGGATTAACGTACTCCATATTCGAAAACACATACCAAGGGGAAAATAGCCAGCGTTGTGGTTTAAGACTATGAACCATTGGGGTTGTAATTCTGTAATGAAATGGGGACAGGTGGAACCCCGCTGACTCCCGTGAGGGCTTGGTGGTGGATTGGTGCCTTTGCAGGATCGGGGCTGGGAATGATTATTTTACGGTTTTGACAGCATCATGGGAAACGGCTATTTCACAGTTGGAATTGTATCGTAAGATTGTTAAATTCCGAGTCTCTGTTTGTTAGGCAGTTCTTACGTTTTGAATAAGCCCTGAAGCATGCCTGATGACAATCCCGAGATCTCTGAGTCTTCACGCATTTGAAGCATGTAGCTAAACTCGTGCTCTTGCGACAAAACTGCTGGTTTCTGCTTAGCGATGTCTAATACACGGAAAGCGATCACAGTACTGCAACTTACAAGGATCCGTGAAACGTATTGCAAATGTGTAAGGAAGTTCCTAGTAGAGCGTCAGGTGGTGGATCACAGCACTGTTTTCTGCACCCTCCGTGAAAGTGTGAAGTCTGGACAGAGGGTGGACGGGAAACAGTAGGCTCTTCTAAATGAAAGCGAAGGCTGTGCTCAAAAGTCCCTTGGAAACTGTCACGTAATATTTCTACGTTTCCTCTTTCCCACACTGGTAGATAAGATATCTTTGCAAGTAGTTTTCTGCTTTTATTACAGCATTTATAACCATCCTGAAATTTACTTTTGGGGGTATAAAAATCACTCTGGGCTAATGAACATTTCCTGTAGAGCTCCAAGGGATTAGTCTCTTGGGCTATGTCCACACTGGCAAGTTAGATCGAATTAAGGAGGCTTAATTGGAACTAACTAAAGCCATGGCTACACCTGAAGCCAACTCCCTCATGTCTTCACCCTTCACCCTGTAGGACTTTGCTGATTTCTTAAGGAAAATTGACAGGACCCGTGGCAATCGCCCTCCTTGCTTGGCATTCTCACACAGGTTTCTTTCCACTTCACCTGACAGTGCTGCCAATTCCTCCTGGCTTTTCTTGCCCTGCTCTCACTTTCTCCTTCATTTCACATCCCTCTGTTTCCATCTCCTCACAGTACAAGCATGTTCTAGTCGCCCCCTTTCTGGAAGGGGTGTCCATTCCCCCTCCCCCCACATACACACTTTGTTGTAACTAAGGATGTAAAAAATTGTTCTCCAAAATCCGTTTAAAAGCTCCAAAAAGAGAACGCTTAAACCCGGAGGGGAAGGGGAGCTGAGCTGGGCTCTGCTCCTTACTGCCAGGCGAGAGCGCTCTCGTTGACAGGAGCTGAACCAAGCCCAGCTGGGGCTACCTCCCGCCCCCACTGGGCTTAGTGTCACCCCTTCCATCCCTGCCGCTGAGCTCCATGCCTCCCTACGAACCAGAGCTGCCCAGGTGCTCTGACTCGGGGTTTGGGGGGAGCCCAGCAGCTCCCCCCACCCTTTAAACAGCGATCGGCCGTTTAAAAGGTCTAAACAGCTGATTACCATGTAAAGGGTTAGGCTTTTACATCCCTAGTTGTAACTACCACCCTGACTTCCTTTATCTCCAGATACGGCAAGAGAGCAAAACAGAGGAGTCGTCCTGGGGCACTTTTAAAGACGGACAAATTTATTGATCGCATGAGCTCTCGTGGGAGAAAATCCCACTTCGTCAGAGCAGTTTACAATCATTGCCTTGAGTTCCTCCTTCTTAGTCTGGCTTTCACCCCCCCCTCCATTAACACAATCTCCATCAAATCACTAATGACCTCAGCCTGGCATCTCAAAGCCCCTTCTTCATCCTTATCCTCCTCAGCGTGCCTGTAGCTTTTGAGACTGTTAATCGCCACCTGCTTTTCCAGCCACACCGCTCCCTTCTGTGTGACCCTTCACGGGCTTCCCTTTCTTCACTGCGTCAAGTTCAAACTTCTTGCGGTTGTGTTGAGACAGACTGAAACTCTGCTTCTCCGCCATTGTTTCTTGCTGCATGACCCGGTTCTGTGCCCTTTCCTCGATCCGTCATTCTAACCTCCAGCCTGCGATGTGTGTGTGTCTCATGAATATTGAACACCTTGCTTCCCTTCTGCATGGAATGCCCTTTTCTGAGCCGGATTCATTTAAATCCCTCGTGAAGACCCAATTCTACAGCTGCCACAAAAAAAACCTACCTGCCCATTTATTTACTCTATTTTCTGAATAAAGGGTTCACGTCTATGGCAGGAAGGGTTCAAATATTGGGAGGGAGGAGCTTCAGTACGATGGATTTGCTGTTAAGGATTGCTATGGGGAAGCAGAGCGGGCCGAATCGTGTCGCAGGAGGGGTGGAATTCATGGTGCTTTTCTGAAAAGCAGTTAAGATGTGCTTGTCATCACACCGTTCACTGCTTGTTTCTCTCCTCCTGTCTATTTTTAGATTGGAGCAGGGTCCGTGCCTCGCACGGTTTGGCACTCCCGCAGTTTATAAGACATTATATAAATTGTTTTGACGTTGCTGCGTGTTTCCTTTTCTAGCTACTCTTAAGGTGCGTGGCGCTTTTGGAGAGTGTCTCCTGGATTCTTTGTTTAATGGGATGCCATCAGCTGAAAAATCAGTTATGTTTGACTGCTGTATTTGCAAGGCACACTGAAGAGAGCTCTAATTTGGTGGATTTCTTTCTGTGACCTCAGTTTGCATCAGACAAAACGTTATGTCTGTTATCATTTAATTACAGTTGGGCCCAATCCCCAGTCAGAATCCAGGCCCTGTTTTACTATTGTATAGGGAAGCAGAAAGCCTGTCATATCACAGGCCCTGATCCCTCAAGTGGATGTGTTCATGTGGATCCCTGGCTTATGTAGAGCCCAGGTGATTACAGTAGGATTTCGCAGGCACACAAAACTCTCTTATGTAACTGCCCAGCCAAAACCTTTTCCCTCCTCCTTTTAAGAAGAGTATAATTAAGGAAGCAATTATTTTGATTTGTGACTATGAATCGTGTGTAAGGGGACATGGGACTGTGGAAGGGGAGAAGCCGGGAGAGGTGGTGATGAATGACGGAGAACAAAACATGGGGAGGAGGAGAGTGGGTAAACGGAAAGCGACATGCATTAGGGAAAGAGGCAAGCCACTATTTGGGGAAATGAGTTACTCATAGACTTCAAGGTCATAAGGGACCAGTACGATCATCTAGTCTGACCTCCTGCAAAATGCAGGCCTCAAGACCTCACCCACCCACTCCTGCAATAGGCCACCAACCTATGACTGAGTTATTTACCTCCTTAAATCAGTATTTAAGGACTTTAAGATACAGAGAATTCACCGGTAGGTGAGCCATGCCCTGTGCTACAGAGGAAGGCGAAAAACCCCCAGAGCCCAGGCCAATCAGCCCTGGGGGAAAATTCCTTCCCGACCCCAAATATGGCGATCAGTTAAACCCTGAGCACGTGGGCAAGTCTCAACAGCCAGTTACCCAAGAAACAATTCTCTGTAATAACTCAGAACCCACCCTATGTACTCTCCCCTCTTAGGCCACTTGTATATCCACCACACGTAGCCAAATATCAGTCAATTTCCAAAAGAGGCTAATCATACCATCCCCTCCATACATTTATCAAGCTCAGATTTGAAAGCGGTTATGGTTTTTGCCCCCACAACTCCCCTTGGAAGGTTATTCCAGAACTTTACACCTCTAATGGTTAGAAACCTGCGTCTAATTTCAAGCCTACATTTCTTGATGGACAGTTTATAACCATTTGTTCTGGTGTCCACATTGGTGCTGTACTCAAATAATTCCTCTCCCTCCCTGATGTTAATCCCTCTGATGTATTTATAGAGAGCAATCATATCCCCCCTCAGCCTTCTTTGGGTTAAACTAAACAAGCCAAGTTTCTTGAGTCTGCACTCATAAGTGACATTCAGAGTGAAATGAGACCAGACTGGGCGGGAGGGGGTCCCAGTTCAGGAGGAGTGTATCTGGTGCCATAGGGCTGCCACAAGTGCAATGGGAGTCGTCTGGGAGTCAGTTTCCCTAAACCCTACGGAGTTAGCTGCCGTCTATGCTCCAGCGAGACAGGATTTTCGAAGTAGTTAGAAGTGCAGCAGGCCAAGTGGTAATAAGTTATACAGCTTGGCTTGTGTCCATCTGCCTTTGCAGCTGTGACTCAGCAAGCTGTCTGCACCAGGCTCTGTAAGTGGTTTTTAAAAAAATCTCTACAGTGCAAAAATGTGGACGTCTGTTAAGCGCTCTGTGTGGCTCGAGAGCTCGTCTCTCTGACCAGCAGAATAAAAGCCCACGTGTCTCGATGTCTTCCGCACGGTTGGGGTTGAAGGAAGAATAGATGTAATTGGGGGTACAGGTGTAGGATGCTTTGTACAGCAGAGTAGGTGTAGGCACGGCTATTGTAGGAATCGGATGAGGCAGGTACGTGGGTTGGCAGACTGTTCAGCCTCTCCTGCTAACTGACTAACCCTGTGTTTTGTGGCTTCCAGCTGTGGATTTAGCTAACCTTGTCTCAAGCCATTTAGAGACATTTAAAAAAAAATTTAAAAATTAATTAGTTGCAATTTTATAGGCAAGAATTTTGGGATATTTTATTTACAACGTGCTATGTTAGAAACGGCATTTAAAAATTAGCACTGTCCTGTTTAAAAAAATCAAGTCAACCACGTCTTCAAATCATTTATGTACTTGACTCTCCAAATCTCCTCTTTAGCTGGCTATTAAGAGTGACCGTTTTGGGCAGCGGGTGCATTGAGACTCGTTAGTCCCTTGTTCAATGAAAGACAATTGCTAACCTGACAGCCCCTGACTTAGGGCTTGTCTTCACTCGCCGCCAATTTGCCGCTGTCAGATTAACTGGGAAGTCACGCCCTGAAGACCCACCCTCCCAAGTAGCGTAGTGCTGTGTTGATGGGAAGTCATTTTCTGTCGGCTCAGTGCACCGAAGGCACTGTGGTAAGTGAGTGTCAGGACAGGGGGCTGCAACGTACAGCTCCAGAGCTGCATGGGGCTTTTTGGGGTGCCCTCTTGTGGCCTGGGCTCCCTTTGCCACTGGGGGACCCTGTGGGATGCCCCCTCCTGGTTCGGGGCTCCCTCCCACCCACCAGCGGACCCTGAGGCAGGTGCCCTGGCCCAAATCCCAGCTCCCCCCACCAGGAGGCTACACCCATTGAGGCTCTCAAAACACTTGGTTATTGGAGAAATTTTTTAAAATGGCTCTTATTTTTTAGATTGCTGACCCCTGCGTTAGGCAGTCAAAGGGAGGGACACACGTTATTTTAAGCAACTTGCGTCTCTCTCTCTGAAATCCCCCCGCAGTGTACACCAGGGCTTAATTTATTTCTCCTTCCTCCAGGTGTGAGTTTAAATCACCCAGGGAGATAGATCTGGGATGAGTTAGGAGGTAAAGTTTCCTGTACTTTAATGCACATTATCATCTTTTTTTTTTTTTCTTATAAAGAGTTGGTAAAAAACACTCTATAAAGAGAGAGAGAATGAATCTGTTTTAGAGCAGCTGCTTCCTGGGTTTTAATATTTTTGGATCGGGCAAGTCAGGAGCTTTTTCTATTGGCAGTGATTTATTTAAGTTTTTACTTGTGCACCGTTCATGGAAATATTGACTAGGGTTGGCAAGACCATATGCTGCTTGAGCTAATAAATATAGAACTAGAATGTTTTAATTACTCAGCTTGCTCCCAAATTTATCAAGTTAATCAATAAGCTTACAACAGCACTGCAAAATTTTACTCACCCATTTCTTTAGGATTAGTAGCTACTTGAGACACAAGTAAAATATCGTTTGTTCTAAATTGTAATCATTTACTGTGGGAAAAGGTGGGTGAGTAGAATTTCTGTGCCTGGGTTGGTGAACTTTTATGAGTCTTGCCAGAGTCTAAAGTGTAACATGGGTGTTTTATTTAAAGAGTCTTCCATAAATCTGGCAAATGTATGAACTTCTTATCATTGTACTAACAGTTTGTGGTAATTGTTTCCTGCAAGAAATAGAAGGCGTTACTTCTCCTTTTGAAACGGGGCGAATTACATCTCCAGTAGTTCAGGTGAACACTGGGACATAGTTTTCTGAAAAAGGAAGTGATAGAGAAGTGGAATATTTTATTCAAACTATTTTCAGTCTCTTCCAAGAAAATAAATCCATATTTTTGGCATTATTTCTTGATAAAAGACTTGTATTGTTTGATCGTTAGATAACATTTCTTTGCTTGTTATTGAATCATAGAAACTTGAAGGGACCATGAGAGGTCATTCAGTCCAGTCCCCTGCACTCATGGCTGGACCAAGTACCCTCTTAAACCATCCGTGAAAGGTGTTTGTCTAACATGCTCTTAAAAATCTCCAATGATGGCAATTTCACAACTTGCCTAGGCAATTTATTATTCCAGTGCTTAATCACCATGACCTTGTTGTGATGTGAAATATATCTAGTCAGTGCAAACAAAATACAGGCTTATTTTATCAATCTAGGCTAAAAAAGGAAGTTATTTTCAAATCTTAAGTTGTTTCTTAAATTTTGGTGTGGTTGTTTTAGATGCAATTATTCCTCTTGCTTCTGTATTCAGGATTTAGTCAGACATAACCCTCCAAAAGTAAGCTAATTTGTCTCTGAACTTGATTCCATCTGTTTCATCCTTGGAATAGATGCACCACGATTTTCTCTGGGGTGATTTCTTCACCAACCATTCACAGCAGAAATGCTAGGGTAATTAAGAAGCAATTTTGGTGCTTGCTTCATCTAGGCAGCTGCCCATTTCTGTGATTTACTTCTCCCCGGTAATCCTTTCATGGTGTAGTGACCTGTTAGGGATAAAATGTCTAAATCATCTCTCTAGAAATCCTGTCTTCACCAGTGCTTCCATGGATGCGGTGAAGATCTTAACCAGAACACTGGCAAACTTTGCTGTAGCCGTTAGTTAAGGAGACACCCTTGTGAAGCAGCTGCTGAGTTTTGGTAAACTCTTGGAGAGGCATTGAAAGGGGGGAAAAGCTGTTTAAACCAAAACATGGCTTTCCAACCAAGAAAGAACTTCAGGCCAGGCTCAAGGTATACCTAGTCTTTCATCCCTGTTGCTGAAAACAATGCAGAAGGGAGTCATCCTGCACCAAGGGCAAGATCTGGAAAACCATCCCTGCTTATCTCAACTTCCTATTCACATGACTCTAGGGACTCTGTTCTGAGTCCTCTGGCCAAGATTTCCTGCTCCTTCGAGAATATCGTGTGCTCAGAATTCTTATTCGAATCTAGTGCCAAGGTCTCACCGCTTGATGCGCCACCTCGTGGCTAGCTGTGATCTTGCAGGATATGTTCCTCCAGTCTGGTTGCCCAGGTCCATTGGTGGTCTCCTTTTGCCTTGTGACTCAGCCCTTGAGCCGCGTCACCTTTGCCTCACCTTCTGAGGGAGAAATGAGGTTTTCCAACCAGTAATCACAGGAACTCACACCTGGGTTATGGCCCTGGTCCAGGACCTTGTCCTTCTGGCCACGGTTCCTCCCTCTACCCTGGGGTCCAGCCCAGGGACTTGGTAGCAAGTGGGTATGGCCTGTCACCAAACCTCCTGCTTCTGCCTGCAAGCTGAATGTCTTGCCTCAGTTATTCACCTATAACTACGGTAGCTTGCTCTATTCCAGCTTATGTCCCTCTCTCCCACCCGGTGAGAACTCTGTAGTATGATGTATCTAAACAGATCGTTTATATCTTCTTGGCCTTTGGAAAGCCACCCCTTTTAAAGGCTTTAGCTTGTAAATTGAAAAGGCATGTGCCATAATGGAAACAGAAACATGGAAACCCTTTTACTTTGCCCCAGGTGGATTATTTTCACCTGCCTGAGAATAAATTTAGACTAATGCCACTTAGATTTATTTGGCACCTATTCTGACCTATCAATATCTGCAGCCCCTTGTGAACAGGTTAATGTGTGGAGCCTGATGCTTTTAGATAGCCGTGTGGTCTTGACAAAGCTGGTGAACGTTCTCTTGAGCTATTCCTATCTGTGAACTGATTTTTTTTTCCTATGAGTAAAGTTAAGTTCTTGGAGAAGTTGTCTTCAGTTTGCAAGACAAGAGATCTTAAGGCTCTAGGGAACTGATGCACCTTCATGCCAGATTTGACTGGGATAAAGTAGCCTTGAGTGAGGCCTGGTCCATTAGGTTGACGTAAAGTAGCTTACAATCGATCTAATTATATCAGTGTATATTCTGCAGCCGTGTCTTGCCCACGTAAGTACCCGGTATAACACTATAACTTCACCTTCACAGGGGCATGGAGCTAACTTTGGTGTAGTTAGACTAACCTCATGTCTATATAGGCACTGTCTTATGTTTTAGCTGTTCTGCCAGTTCCGTGGCTCCAAATTGATATGAAAGCGAGAAAGCTAGAGCCCGGCTGTTCCTGGCTCCCTGCTCCCATCCAGGCTGCTGTCTGGAGGTTCCCCACTCAGGAGCCTAGAAGTCCAGGTGTCTGCTTCCAGCTGGAAATGAGGAGCTGAGAGCTGGAAGCAGTGGGGAAAGGGCAGCTAGGCTGCTGGAGGGGAGCTGCATGGAGCATTCAGCCTCCCACACTGCCCCTCTCCAGTCGCTGGGAAGTGCTCCAGGTGAGGATGCAGATTGCTAACCGTTGGAGGGTAGCATGGACATCAGACACTGCAGGAATCACCGCGATGGCTGGAAGTTGACCGTATGTAAGTTGACTGATACTGTAGTGTTGGCCTGTTCTAAGACACTGGTCTCCAACCTTTTACCAGCAGATGGCACACCGCTCATACGTTTTATTGGCAACTGCTGTTCAGGCGTCGATCATGATCAACTAGTTGGGGACCCCTACTCTAAGATTCCTTTCCAAGGTGGTAATAGAGTTCTACCTTATTGAGCTGATTTTTCTAAAGCATATTCAAGGCAGCCAGGTGGTCTTTGCTTCAGACATTTGCCATACATTGGAGGAGTTCTCTGTCCTGCAGAACCTGTTTCAAACTATAGGCGTCCAAACTCTCCCAATTCCCTAGGTTTTTTGAGATGCCCTTTATGTGAGTTATTCAGCTTTTGAGTGTGTTCTCTCTTTGTTTTCTATACATATTCTCAGGTTTTTGGAGTGTTAAATATGATGCTTTAGAGCAGGGGTGTAAAACTCATTTGCTCTGGCAGGCCAGATTTGACTTAAAGGCGCTTCAAGTGGGCCGTACGTACCATAAATTGAAATACTGCCCCACTCTTATGGCGTTGCGGAGTGCTGTGTATCAGAAACTGCGCTCCACGATACCACTTTCTCTCTCTCATTCTGTTAGGGAGAGTGTGGTCTCGTAGAGTGCAGTCTTACATATCCAGCCCTCCACAATGTTGTGAGACACTCGTGCGACATTGTGGAGTGCTGGGTGTGTGTGAGAGAGAGAGAGGGTGTGGTCCCATGGAAGAGGTTTGCAGGCCACATTCCAAAATTTGGATGCCCCTGTTGTAGAGTTATTTCCCTTCTCCCTTATTTATAAGACAAAAAGCATTGTTGCCATTTTCCTCTTTCATGCTGCTTGTCACAGTTTTACTCACGACGTCTGTGAATTCTGCTTACCTGGCATTTTACAGAGGTGGAATTATTAGTCTTGTCATTTTGCTTCTTTAACAAATCATTCTTGCAGGATTCTCATGTTCCTACCAATCTTTCCTTAGTTGTGAAGGGAACCTGGCTTTAAAATTGTTTTTTTTTTTTTCTCTTACATTTTTATTACTTTACTTGAGACATTAATTTTTAAAATATTTTATTTTGGTGTCTGAAAGACACATCAGGCCCTTATGGAGCTGCAGCTACCATCTCCTCTCAATTCCTGTCCCTTTTGAACATAGGTGACAAGAAAAATGGATACATGTCAGTAGTTCAGCTCCCTAAGCCACCACACCAGCTAGTGAATTTCCTGTGATTTAATAGCACAGTCCCAGTTTGATAAATTAGTGCTGGTTTCTCGGAATACAGCATAAGAACAGCTATTCTAAGTCAGACCACTGGTCTGACTAGCCCGTGTCCTGTCTTTTGACAGTGGTCAACCCAATGGTCCATTTAGCCCAGAATTCTATCTTCCAAAAATGGCCAATGCCAGTTGCTTTAGAGGGATTGAATAGAACAGGCAATCATCAAGTGGTCCATCCTGTCAGCCGTTCCCAGGCTCCGGCAAAAGCAGTCTTTGCATATCCTGGTTAATAGCCATTGATGAAATAGTGTTAGCAATCTAATTCTCCTTTTGTTTTCCCCATGCTCTCTCCAGCAGATGAAGAGGAACTGTAAGGGCATACTATTCACCCTTTGACTTCTTCCCCTCCCACACTCCCCGGGCTTGGTATGAGGAAATGAGGTTTGGAATCCTCAGCAGCACGTTGCAGGAATGCCTGTGACTCTGGCAACCTTGGGGGTTTTTGCAAGTAAGAGTGAGTCCAGCACTGCAGTCCATGGCTCCACTGCACGTCCCACCCCAGTTGCTGTTCCTCTCCTGTGCTGCTGTCTAGCTCCATTGATTTGGGGAGTACTTCCTTCTGACTGTCAGAGATCAAACAAAAGACTTAAGAAGTGATGTCCCCAGTTTCTTTTGGCTGACATGAGAGGGGAAGCTTCTGCCACACCAGTCGGGGAGTAGGAGCTCCCCCTTTCCTTTTAAAGTGGGGGAACTGCTCTGCCTCTATTTTAGCACCTGTTCTTGGCGTCCCTGTGCGGGACAGAATTAAGGTTGGATGGTGTGGGGAAGTAGCATTGTAAGTCATCATTTCCAAGTCATCTAACAGTGTTATCCATGATCAGGTTTATGTACCCAGTCCTCCTCCTTAGCGACGAGACCTTTTTATCTCATTACTGTTCTATATAGGTCTTTGGACTGCACTCATCACTATAGTATTTGAGCAGCTTCCAGTCATGCATTAAGCAGTGTGAGTACCCATGTGTTATGTGATGTTTCTCTCACCCTCGCCCCAAAAGAGGAGGTCTAGGGGTGGTGTGTCTTGTTTTGGTAGGGTTTTTATAAACATTTTGTTTGTGCCCATTGTATTGTGTTTATATTAGAGGAATCCAGGTCAAAAAATGCACTTTGCGCTTGGAGTGGAAAGTGGTGAGGTTTGTGACGGTCTTTAGTTCTTGGCAGATTTCATAAGATATCTTCAAGTCATTGAGGTCTGATGAAATGCTCAAGGAGCAGACTGAGGAGATATCTGAGCCATTAGTGATTATCTTCTAAAAGTCATAGAAAATACGAGAGATATTAGAGGACTGGAAAAGGGCAAATATAGTGCCGATCTATAAAAAGGGGAATAACGACAAGGTGGGGAATTACAGTACCCAGAAAGATAATGGATCAAATTAAGCAATTAATTTGCAAACACCTAGAAGATAATAAGGTGATAAGTAACAGTCCGCTTGGATCTGTCAAGAACAAATTGTGTCTAACCAACCTAGCAGTATTTGACAGGGTAACAAGCCTTATGGATTGGAAGAGAGGGAAGCCATAGATGTGAAGCATCTTGTATTTAGTAAGGCTTTTGATACTGTCTCATGAACTTCTCATGAACAAACTAGAGAAATACAACCTAGATGGAGCTACTATAAGGTGGGTCCAAAACTGGTTGGAAAACTGTTCCCAGAGAGTAATTATCAATGGTTAACAATCAAGCTGGAAGGGCATATTGACTGAGGTCCCACAGGAATCAGTTCTGGTCCAGTTCTGTTCAGTATCTTCATCAGTGATTTAGATAATAGCTTTGGCTATGTCTACACTGACAAGTTAGTTCGAATTAAGGAGGCTTAATTCGAACTAACTAAAGCCATGGCTACACTAGGCTTTAGTTAGTTCGAATTAAGGGCTTCCGTAATTCGAACTAATAAGTTCGAATAGGGTATTCGAACTAAAGAGTTAATTCGAACTAACTAGTTCAAATTAACCAATGTGGCCATGTTAATTCAAACTAATTTCTTAGTTTGAACTAACCGGCCATTGAAATGAATGGGGATCGCTAATTCAAACTAACTTTTTCTAGTTCGAATTAAGCTAATTCGAACTAACTAAAATTAGTTCGAATTAGTTAGTTTGAACTAACTAGTTCGAACTAATTTTAGCAAGTGTAGACATAGCCATAGAGAGCAGGCTTATAAAGTTTCAGGGCAATACCATGCTGAGAGGGGCTGCAAGTGCTTTGGAGAATAGGATTAAAATTCAAACTGATCTGCAGAGCCCTTTGTGGAAGCATGTGTGGATCTGCATCTGATCTGCCCCACTCAGCTTACCGCTGACCACCATCTGTAGTGTAGTCATCCGCACCTGCAGCTCCGAGGCTCCCAGTCAGCTGTTTGGAGGCCAGCCCAGCTTCAGCCTCCTCCACTGATGAGCTATTTGGGAGTCAGCCACTCCAGGCAGCTGCCCAACAGCTGATCAGTGGAAAGCGGGAGAGCCCCACAGAACAGCTGATCCATGGCCAGCCCTCACTCCCATCTCAAACGCTATGGGTTGCAAATAGCTTCTTCCCGACCTTTGAGATCAGTGTCCAATCCACCTTTTGCAAAAAAAGATTCTCCAATATCTGTGGTTATGCAGGGTTCTAATGATCTGGACAAACTGAAGGAATGGTGTGAAGTAAATAGGATGAAATTTAATAAGGACTTCGGAAGGAACAATCAGTTGCACACATACAAGATGGGAAATGGCTGTTTAGGAAAGAATACTATGGAAAGTGATCTGGGGGTCATAGTGGATTTGAAAGCTAAATATGAGTCAACAGTATAACACTGTTGCAAAAATTTAAAAAACCACCCTGCTCAGGAGTGTTGTAAACAAGACACAAGAAATAATTATTCCGCTATACTCTGCACTGATTAGGCCTCAACTGGAGTATTGTGTCTAGTTCTGGGCTCCACGTTTCAGGAAAGATGTGGACAAATTGGAGGATGTCCAGAGAAGAGCAACAAGAATGATTTAATGGTCTAGAAAGCATGACCTATGAGGGAATACTTTAAAATTGAGTTTGTTTAGTTTGGAGAAGAGAAGACTGGGGGAAGGGAGACATGATAACAATATTCAAGTATGTAAAATCTTGTTACAAGGAGGAGGGAGGAAAAGCTGTTCTTGTTAGCCTCTGAGGATAGGACATGAGGAAATGGGCTTCATTTCAGCAAGGGTGAATTAGGTTGGGAAAAACTTCCTGTCAGGCTTTTTAAGAGCAGGTTGGATAGATAGCTATCAGTGATGGTCTAGATCAGGGGTGTCAAACTTATTTGCTATGGTGGGCCGCATTGACTTAAATGTACTTCAAGTGGGTCTTACATACCATAAATTGAAATATTATGGCACTCTTGCAGCATCACGGAGTAACGTGTATCTGAGTCTGCGCTCTGCAATACCTCTCTCTCTCAGGGAGTGAGTCGGATCTTGTGGAGCACAGTCTTACCTACCCAGCACTTCGTGAAGTCACGAGAGCTGACACTCTCGTGGCTTTGTGGAGCACTGGGTATGTGAGACAACATTGTCTCTTTCCCTTTGTTAGGGAGAGTGTGGTCTGATGGAGCGCTGTCACAGGCTGGATGGAAGAAGCCCACGGGCCGCATGGTTGATACTCCTGGTCTAGATAATGCTTGGTCTGGCCTTGAGCTCAAGGCACTAGACTAGAAGACCTCTTGAGGTCCCTTCAAGTCCTACGATTCTATGATATCCCAGTCTCGAACAGCCCCTGAAGAAAGTTCAGCTTCCCACACAAATGAGCTGTACTCTTATTGTTCACAGTTCCATTGCACCAGAAGAGCGTAGTTATCAACCATGATTATTTTGTGTATGCAGTGTTGTAGCAGTGTCTGTCCCAAGATACTACGGAAACAGGAGAGTGAAATAACTTTATTTTTCGACCATTTTCTGTTGGTGTGAGAGAGAAGCTTTTGAGCTATGCAGAACTGGTCCAATAAAACATATTACCTCACCCATCTTGACTCTCTAACCATGGTCTTTTTTCTCAGAAGCTTGCTGGTCTTTTAGATATCCTGGACCTAGGCCATAGAGCACATGTTTTGTTACTGTCTTTCCTCTGAAAAGTGCATGTGAATTTGGAATGAATAATTGAAAGAAGCCCTTTTGAATGCCAGAAGCTTTCAGTGGGTGCAGAAACCTCCCGTTGTCTTCAAAAGAAACTACCTACGTGTGGGGCCGGCCACGGGTTTTTGGCACCCTAGGCAAAGAAATTATTATATTATATAATATAAGAAATAATATATTTTTTCAAATAGATAAAAGAATTCAATTCTGTCTAATTTGGCGCCCTAGGCGACCGCCCAGTTCCCCTGTATGGTTGGTCCCGCCCTGCCTGCATGCATGAGAGGAACAGAACTTGACCTCAAGGATGTAATTTTTAGACTGAGGCTCTGGAAAGGAGGGATTGTCTGGAAAGCACTTAGTAAACACTGCCATTAATAAATAACAATGTAAAGGCACTTGTTGAGATGATTTAATTTGCATGGGAAAATAGGAGATTTTCCTT
This sequence comes from Pelusios castaneus, assembly GCA_007922175.1. Taxonomy (NCBI): domain Eukaryota; kingdom Metazoa; phylum Chordata; order Testudines; family Pelomedusidae; genus Pelusios; species Pelusios castaneus. The sequence goes on from ML685781.1 coordinate 17,962,480, forward strand.
GTTTGTGTACCATTTAGGTTTTTTTAATGGGAGGTTAGAATTTAAGATCTAAGTATTTCTTTTTCCTCATTCAGATCCTGCTGGGATGTGTTAGGTATTTGGATGTTCTCTCTCTGTTTGTCTAAATTGAGAAGAGATCAAGCATAAAACAGAGTTTCAATCTAAACCATGTTAGTGAACCATGATGTTTCCATTAGTGTAAGTGCAGGGTAACATTATCTCACCTGACTTTAGCTGGTTGAGGTTGTCCTTGAAAGGGGAAGCCTGCAGTTGATCTGAATCAGCGAAATTGAAGTAAAGGTATTACTAACTTGTCGCCTATGCTGTGCACAATGTTGGGGTTAGCGACCCTCAATTGGTGCCTAATCTAGAAAAATGCAATGACACTCCCCACCCACTCCCTAGGCAAACTAATCAATACTGTTATTTCTAATGGGAAGCGGTTGCAGCTGTTCCCTCACTCATGCTACTGCTGAACCAGTGGTATGGTAAGGGGAAATTACCCTCACACTTGCTTTCTCACTGTCCAGGCATCTGTACCATCGGTCTGCTTTTGATTCATGTTTTTATTCTTTGCAGCTAACTTTGGTTTAATTATTAAATGAAAACTTAATGATAATGCCGTGAGTTGATGCCATTCTGTTGTGGGGCCTAAAGACAGAATTTTATAGTGTTAGCTAAACTAACTCCATTTTGTCATGTAACCTTTGCTGCAAGCCTGACCCTTAACAACCAGGGGAGCAACAAGATGCCCTTTATGATAAGAATAGAAGCGACATTTAGAAGGACGCGCTGTTAGCCTTGCTTGGCAGGAAACCACAAGTAACCAAAAGTCTCTGCGGTTGGAATGACACCTGTACCTGTCTAAGATGAGTTATGACCATGACATCAAATACGCTGTAACCAAAGAGTATAACTACACTGTTTTTCCCGCTTGTCGTTGTTGCCCTTGTCCCCTCGGGGGGGGGAGGGCAGGAGCAGCCCCACGACCGTGGTCAATAAAGAGCTCTTTTCTCTCCTTCAGTCTCGTTGGTCAGTTTGTAGGGAACGACATTTCTGGTGGCAGCGGTGGGATCGGAGGCTCCGTGGACTCATCAAGGAATCGCCCGAGGCGCCATCTCTCGCTTTACGAGAACAGCGGGCACTTACTGGTGGGCCCACTGACCTACCGATCCCAAACCCGAGACTGAACGAGACAGGTGTGGTGCACCAGGGGTGGTTCAAGGGAGAACCACAGGGAAGACCGAGGCCTCGGCAGGTAGGCAGCCCAGTAGGAGGCTGCCAGGAACTCCGGGACGGCCCGGGACGCCGTTGACCGTATCCCGTAGAGTAGAAAAGTATGGTTCTGGGTGTGTGACCTCTCTTGGTCCAAGTTCCTTGCCAAGTGTCCAGTTGCCTGACCAGCGATCCTTATGGTCACTGGCCGTGTGTGAAACTCTCCCTCGGGAGGGGATTGGCAAGGAGGCCCTAAAAGGAATTAGAACCCAATATTGCCCGTTAAGAGGTCTAGAAATAACAGTCATAGACATTTCCAGCACCTTCTTTAGTTGCCCAGTGTACCCTGATTCCCAGTTTTTGTTTGCCTTTACCTTTAAGGGCCATCAACTCACATATTCCTGATTAGTCCTTGCCCTTCCGTTTGTATTGTCGTGAGCAAGATGAATTTGTCGTGGGGTTAGTGACTCAACTTCATGGGTCTTCGTTCCGACCCTACGATTATTTTTCTGGACCCTGTGGATCGTGGTTATCCCCTTGCCTGCGTTCAATCACAGCAGCAGCCCTTCTCATTGAAAAGACAGCTGTCCCCACACGAATTTGGTAGACACTCCCTTCTTAACTCTAATGCTGACTTTTACACTGAGGGCACTTCTTTTATCAGTGAAAGTGGGGAGAGACAAACAGGATATGCAGTTGCAACTGAACATGAGATTGTGGAAGCGGCTTCGTTGCCACATCATTTGGCAGCACGGATGGCTGAGCTTGTGGTATTAAAACAAACATGCGAGCTGGGAAAAGAGCTCAGGGTCAATATATACGGACTCTAGATATGCCTAAGGTGGACCAGCACAGGAACTGCCTCAGACCTCGGTGGAAGGGGCCGCACCACGTACTGTGGTCTACTCCCACAGTGGTCAAGGTTCGACGGGGTGAAAAAAAATAAATAGACTACGAAGTCCCGAATACCACACCAGAGACCATCCATGGCCCCCAGGAACATTCTCATCAAACCGGTGAAAATAAACTGACAACGAAATCCAGAAGAGCTGCCCTGGCAGGCCAACCAGGTTTCAGGGTTATTGGGGTCAACCGTCATGACCGTTCCCACATTTTTCCCTATTCCCACACTCACTATCCTTCAAGGGGCCCTGGAAAAAGGAGGTTGAGGGGTGGAAAACTCGGGGTTGGGCTTGGAGTTGTGTGCATAATGGCAGGGATCCTTATTTTAACTTTGCTATGTATAACGGAGGCAGGTGGGGAAAAAAAAAACCTGTCACCTGTAATGAAAACAGCTTCCTTGAGGCTGGCTGCTACCTAAACGCTTCCAATAAGTGGGTCTGCCAGCCTCCTCCTCCCAGCACCTCTATGGGCATTCCCCTCCCCCCAGAACCCCTTAGTGCGTTGGATATGACCCTCAATATCATGCCATGGGACCTCCATAATCACTCTATCCAATGGGGAGAGGAGGAAAATGAAATAATCATTGTATATGATACGCCAGGACTTTTATGCTTTACTGCCAACTGTTCAGCACCCAGTGCCTGTTGGGTGGGAGATAGTCGATGCGATTTCACCTCCTATTGCACTCCTGATTCTTGCTGGTGGAAATCCCCCCCAGGCAAGGTATTTAACAGTGTAAACTGTGCCTATAGGTGGGAGCCTAAGAACGAGCCTCCCCTCGGTAGCACATATGAAAATAATACCTCCTATCTTGAACTTGTTGATGCTATATGTAAAACCTTGTACCACTAGGCTAAGGGAACTGTTGGCGAATACCCCTGTAGAGAAGCTTTCCACTGCACTCCCCTCAACAGCACACAACCACACTTACTAAGCAACCCTCGTGCCTTGCTGGAATGCGAGCATCTAAATCGCTCTGCCATGCACAACCTTGATTGGGGAAATTGTGCTGTGGTTGATGGGGGCTGGTTCGATATCAGGGAGATCACTAAGGGCAGGGAGCTCTCGCTCATCCCTGATACCGTTTGCTCTTTAGGATGGTTCCTCCCCTTCAAAGGCCCCTATGATTTCCTGTTCACTCCAATTCCCCAAGAAGGCCCAGGGCATTCAAAGGCCACTATTTTGTGTGTGGACGTAAAGCCTACAAGCAACTTCCTAGATTTTGGTATGGCACCTGTTATATTGCCAGACTATGGCCAGCTGTCAAAGTACTCAAACATGCCCCCAGTGGGGTCCACCTTTACTCGGGTAATGCTAAGAGGTACCTCTACCCGGGAAAGGCCCAAAAGGCGCCCCCTAAAGTCTAAAAGAGACAAAACCTCTAACTCATATATCCTAGGTATGGACACAAGGGATCCCCAAGGGGAAAGTAAATTCAACAAATACGCCCAGTATATGGGCTAAGAGGAAGCCCACTCTTGCTTAAAAAGTGTGAACCCCCTCACAGAAGCCAAATACTCCGAATCCGCTGTTTTCTCTTGGGTCGGAGTGGTAGTTGTGGGTCGCACTGTGGTGTGTTTACAGGCCCTCCTGGGCATCTTGGCCAACGAAACCTCAGACGCCCTTAGGGCCTTAGCTGAGGAGCAGCATCAAATCCGCTGTATGGTCCTGCAAAACCGTCGGGCTTTGGACTATTTACTAGCAACCCAGGGCGGGGTGTGTGGCTTGGTAAATGGAACTTGCTGCATGTATATCACTGATAACTATGAGCTTGTTATGCAAAAAGCCAATTTTATCCAGAAAGTGGCCAAGGGTGGGGGGGGGGGAAATAGAAAATTGGTGGGGCTGGCTTACATCCTGGATGCCAAATATCGAAAGTTGGGGGCGAAAGATACTGTTAACCCTCCTTACGGGCCTTGCTGTTCTGCTCATGCTCTGTCTATTTGTATCTGTTTTAGTAGCCCTTTGCAAAGGCCTTATGAGCAAACTGGTTAAAACCCCCGCACAAATGTTTGTTTTCAGACACACCCCCAATGGAGAAGAGCAAATTTTCATGCAGCAGGGAGCCCCCAATGGGAAAGAGGAAATTCTCATGCAACTGGGAAATAAAACCCAAATCTAATTGATTCTCTTAGGGAATCAAAAGGGGGGAGATGTGGGGCCTAAAGACAGAATTTTATAGTGTTAGCTAAACTAACTCCATTTTGTCATGTAGCCTTTGCTGCAAGCCTGACCCTTAACAACCAGGGGAGCAACAAGATGCCCTTTATGATAAGAATAGAAGCGACATTTAGAAGGACGCACTGTTAGCCCTGCTTGGCAGGAAACCACATGTAACAAAAAGTCTCTGCGGTTGGAATGACACCTGTACCTGTCTAAGATGAGTTATGACCATGACATCAAATACGCTGTAACCAAAGAGTATAACTACACTGTTTTTCCCGCTTGTCGTCGTTGTCCTTGTCCCCTCGAGAGGGAGGGGGGGGCAGAAGCAGCCCCACGGCCGTGGTCAATAAAGAGCTCTTTTCTCTCCTTCAGTCTCGTTGGTCAGTTTGTAGGGAACGACACTGTGTACCACAGAGTATGAAGCTTTCATGTGTGCATGGGAATTTCCAAGACTGTATTAACTATATAAAATAGTATTTTTAATCTGTTTTTGCTATCATGTGCTCCTTCATACGTCCTTCAATATAGCTTCTGACTGAAATCAATTTTGTTGTGCAGGTTCAGCAACAGGTTCATCCCAATTTTTCAGCAAAAGAAGATTCCCTCCATTATATTGAAGAGTTGATACTTCAGCTGTTAAACAAACTCTGCATTGCACAGCCAAGAACTGTCCAAGATGTGGAGGTGAGAATGGCAAAGCTCTGTCAAATATAATGTTGTAAGGATAAAATAGATGCTTGCTTATAGAATGTCTGCATGCAGCTATTGTAAGTACCGTAATCTAAGTTTAATTTGCCACACGGTAAAATAAAAATAATAGGGCCTTTTTAAAAAAGAAAATTACTTTGTTCTCTTTTCAGAACTGGAGTTAAAATTGAGTTGCAATTAGTTATGAAACTTGTGTTCAGAAGTTATCTTTTAATATTTCATATGAAATCTGTTGTTCTTTAACAGTTGCAGAAAAGGATAGCTGGCTGTGGATATTTTTGTTTTGCTTTATTTAAAATAGACCTTGGACTTTAGAACTGAATCTTTCTTTCTAGTTCTTCTCCAGAAGCAACATATAAACACTGTAATGTAAAGAATTTAAACTACCAAGTTAGGGCCTGATCTTGCAGCTGATAGAGTGGGCCAGTAACTGTGACAGTAGGGAGATCTATTGAACCCAGTGGAGCTCTGTATTCCAGCAGCTGGCTGTCCCTGCATTGCCCGTTACAGAATTTGAATCTTAACGGGCTATGCTTTTTAATAGATACACCCAGAGTTACGTAGCTACTATAATCTTTCACACTGGAAAGATTGAGGGTTTGGGGGGGTTTTTAAGAAAGGAAAAACAGCTCAACTGACTTTGTAGAATATTAGACAAAGTGCGTGCATCCGTGTGTGCGTGCACGCGGGCTTGTAAGGTACTTTGTCCTCTAAAAGGAGGTGCGTGTATGTGTCTCCTCTACAAAGTGATGCTTCCTCTAATATTCTACAGATTTGTAGCGGAAACGTCTCATTTGTGAACACGTGTAAAAATGTAAAACATGTTTATTTACAAAACTGATTGCTTGGGGGAGGGTGCGTGGTGAGGGGTAGAGGTTCTTATTGTGTGTCGTGACTTTAAATCCATTCATTAACACTGAGTTAATACTGGCTTATGGTTAATGTTTTATATTGTTGCTATACAAATGTGCCTTAGTAGCTCTTTTCACCTCAAGGTACCGCCAGCAGAGTCTGGATTTGAACTTTAGATATAGAAGTGAAAAGCTCTGTCTTCTATCACTAGTCCAAACACCACCTAGAACACAGCAATGCTTTGCCACGTTAGACACTGTCCCTACTTGCTAACCCTGCAATTTCTGTCTTCTCATATGAAAGGAATGAGAAAATAAGTTTCTGCATGTATTAATAATTTCCCACTAGGTGTGTTTATGTTCCACAGAGTGCTGTATCAGTTTAAGATTTAAGGAATATATTAAACAGTTGCACAAATACTGATTTAAGTAAGAAATGTTCTGCCTATAAATTCCAGAGGGATCGCCGTGTCAGTCTACTTCAGCAAAACAAACGAGGAGTCCTGTGAACAAGACTAACAAATGTATACATTTCATTATTTAAATACCTTTAAATAATAAATAAATTGGTTAGTCTTTAAAAGTGCCACAAGACTCCTTGTTTGTTTTTAGGCCTGTAAGATTCCCAACGCATTGTGCTAATCTTTTATAAAACTGCCATTATTTTAACTCAGCAAAGAGATGTCTCAGCGCATACGATTTTAGCTAGAAATGGGGTTTAGTTCTAGTTGTATTTTTAATTTTTATGTATCTTTTGAAGTAGCGAATCAATGATATTGATAAAAGCTCTTAGTGAGGTGATCTACTTAGACTTCATTATTTCATTAAAAATGAGAAAGTATCTTTAAAGAGTAACCGCAAATTCCCAGAAACTGTTGGCACATCCATCAGACTTAAATGCGGCCAGACCAGTGGAAGGAATGAGTCGAGGTCAGTTCATGGAGATCACTCTGCCGCCAGACCCTGATGCTTAAATCTGGATGATGTTTGCTCTACGCTCAGCTGTTTTCAGCGGTCATGATGTAACAAAGAGAGCGGTGATCTCTGGTCTGTTCATGGAAATATTTACACATGCAAGTAGCTCCCACTGGAGTAAATGGACAACTTGTATGTACAACTGTATGTATTACTTGCATAACTGTGAGCAGAAAGAAGCCTAAGGTACCCAAGCCGTAAAGGGCTTACTAGATTAGAAGCAAGACTTCGAATTGTTTCCAGCTACAAACAGGAAGCCACGGGCGTTCCAAATTACCTGTTTTCTCTGGATGGCTTTCAGGTGCGGTCCCAAGTGAAGTTGATTGCAGCGATACAATGTAAAGGTCACAAAGGTGTAGATAACTAAGGCAAGTCTTGCATCCAGTAGAAAAGGTTGCAATCTGTTTACCTGATGTCGGATGACAAAAAGGACTGTTAGCTAGTGTGTGATCTTTTCAAAGAACTCGGAATCTAGTAAGACCTCAAGATTATACATCTGATTGACAAAACACGGGCAAAAGCCCTTTATTGAGGAGACACATCTGGATGATTCCTGCAGCTGATGAGTGAAGGCTCTGTCTTGTCTCAATTGAGCATCAGCCATCTAGCCCTCAACTAGGTGTCAGTCCTGGCTCGACACTGGGAAAACTGTCTCACTCAGCTCTGGTGACAGCTGTAAAGTAACACTGTATTATGGCATCACAGTCCAAAACTTGTCACATGCGAGGTGATTGAGGAAGATGAGGATACAACTTTGCAGCACCCCACATGAAGGCTTGTGGGGAAGAAGAAGAATTGCTCAAGACTCCCTGCTGGGCCCACGGAGAAAGGAACAGAGCCTTTCATCTGGGTCCAGTTCCTAGTTCTGGCATAAACTCTCTGCAACTATAGGGAAATTTCATCTCTTTTCTGTATCCTAAAGCGGTGTTTCCCAACCAGCGTGCCACAGCACAGGAGTGTGCTCTCAGACCTGAGCAGCTATGCCATGGAATTTTTTTTGAAAAAGTACTCGAAGAATTCTGGATTGGCTCACGAATATTCTTGAGTTCATTCAGAGACTATATGGTGGTGTGCCTGAAAATAATTAGCGATATCAAGGTGTTCCACGGCAGGTTGGAATCCACTGCCCTTCAACAGTGGTGCCTGACTTTGTTACACAGGAGGACCACATAAAACGAAACTCAACCTTGTGTGGGCCAGACAGACTCTACACGTTTTCGTGTGTAAACTAAAATTATGTAAACACAACAACAAAATGCTAGCGAATGGGGTTAGTATATTGTGTTGAATCAGGCCACAGGCTTTGTGCAATGCTCTGGTGGGCCATGCATGGCTGGGCACCCCTGCTTTAGGGTACGTCTACATAGCAACTAAACACACCTCATGCTAGCTGACTCCGGCGCTCTCGGCTCAGGCAGCCAGGCTGTTTCACTGCTGTATAGATGGGCCTCGGGCTGAAACCCAGACCCTGTTGGGTGGGAGAGTCCCAGAACTCAGGTTCCAGCCCAAGCCGGAAATGAAACATCCTCGCAGCCTGGGCCCCAGGATCCTGAGAAGGCTGGCATCGTCCAGCTGCGGGTTTTTCTTTGCTGTGTAGAAAGACGGTTAGCTCCTCATCTGTAAAGTGGAAGCAATATCCCTTTGTCTTGTTCATTAGGCTCTTCTCCTAGTGTGTCAGTACGGAGCCCTGTATGATTGGGCCACTGTCTCAGTTGGAACCCCCCAATGCTGTCTTAATAAAAATAGCAGAGGGCAGGAAGGACTGCTCTGAGGAGCGATTTGAAAGGATGCATATTCAATGGGGAGCAGAAGACTTTTCCAGTCTCATGGGGCTGCATGAAAGGAAGAAAGCCAGGGGTCGTGCGAGAGAAATGGAGCAGTTAGAAGCAGAGGGATAGAAACATCTATAGGGAAGGCAGGTGACCATCTTAGAAGCTTCAGGATGCTGACTGTCATTAACCTGCACTTCATACGTTTGGGCAGGAGCGCGTTCAAAAGACATTTCCTCATCCAATTGACAAGTGGGCTATTGCTGATGCGCAGTCTGCGATAGAGAAACGAAAACGAAGAAACCCACTCCTGCTCCCTGTGGACAAGATACATCCCCTGTTAAAGGTATTTCCAATATGTTGCAGTTAATTTTTACTTGGCTACATTTGGTTTGTTAAGCATAGTGTCTTTAAATGTTTCTTTTTAATTTACACGTAAGCTGTTGTAGAAAAGAAAAGGTAAATCCAGATCAGTTTCTTAGAGTAAAACTAGCCGTCTTAATAAACTATATTTATGTAAATTATAATTAATGTAAATTAATCCATAAAATACACTAAAGCAAACTTCTTGGTGGAGACCTCACTTATTAAATTGTGATTCTACTTTGAAAAGTAACTATGTAAAAAATGGTGGGCACCTTCCCCCACATATCTGTTCTTGTGTGCATTCAGAGTTCTCGCTGGTCATTTTTAGGAACTGCATTTTCTGCTTTTTTTGTCACACTTGAGCAAAAACATCGGGGAGGGTAGAGGTTGATACTACTCCTTGTTCATTATCAGTAGAATGGTTTCTGAATTTCGGAATTTGTGCGGGCTCATGGAATTGGAAGTTGCCCCTGAGGCATAATTTGACCCCAGCGCTTGCCAAGGCATAATAAAAAGACTAATTTGAATTACAAAAATGTTTATTATGGAGTTCTGAGAAGGGAAGTAACCAAATTGACACTCGGATCCCAGGTTGTGTGTGTGTAGGGGTGACAGGTAAATTTTACTTTCAACCGAAGCAAATTCGATATGGAAATCAAGTCACAAACATTTAATCCCCTGATGTTCATAGACTCATAGTCTCTGTCAGAAGGGACCAATATGATCATCTAGTCTGACCTCCTGCGCAATGCAGGCCACGGAACCTCACCCACTTCTGTAATAAACCTCTAAACTATAACTAAGTTATTAAAGTCCTCAAATCATGATGTAAATGATAGATTTAGTGTAATTTTTCATAGCAGAATAGTATTTCCAAATTTCAGATTAACTTTATTTTGCGGCAAGTGTAAATGAAAGAGGGATAGATATCCCTTACTTTCCTTTTCCTAAGACTATGGGGAGGAAGTGTGAGTAAATCGGTATCCTTTACTCGTTCATATTTGTTCCATACCACCAAATGGCAGTTGGCAAAGTGTGACAGTGGAGTGTTTCCAAGCTCTTTCTTGGAGTATTATGAAAAAGTTGGCCACAGACTTCGGTTTTATTTTCTGTCCTCTGACTGTTGCATTTGCATGTTAGTTGGTAACTGAAAGTAGATATTCTTTTGATGGAAATGCTAATATCCTACCTCCAATATGGCGCTCAATGTCAGAATAACTTTTAGGCGTGATATTGGTTTTACTCTGTTCTTGTTTTTAATTTGCAGGAAGTTCTAGGCTATAAAGTAGATTATCATGTCTCTCTTTATATCGTGGCTGTTTTGGAGTACATCTCAGCTGACATTTTAAAATTAGCTGGAAATTATGTTTTCAATATACGACACTTTGAAATCTCCCAGCAAGACATTAAAGTGTCTATGTGTGCTGATAAGGTAAGAAATAATGGATGTGCTATGCTGATGTTCAAATGACTTGACACTTTATTTGAAAACATCGTCCTGTGGGTCCCAGCTGTATCATACTGTTATGACTATCCTTGTTACAACGGCCTTTGTAAAGGTAGATTCTCCACTCTGTGTGCTTTAGGAAAAAATGGTCTTTCTAGTTTCATCTTTATTAAATTGTTCAAAACCCATTTTTGCTGAATTTCAGTTATCTTCCCGGTAGGCAAAACTTTTGTAAGATGTCTTATGTTCTTTTGAATCCCTCTTTCACAAATCCTAGCTTGTTTTCCTACTGCATCAACTTATAAAAAACACAGCTTCAACACAGCTTCCAAAGATTCAACATTACTCCCATGTGGTGGTGGTTTCGGAAAGTGTTGTGTTAAATGCAGGTCGCTGGTTTATGAACATACTGAGACCATCGAGTTTGAACAAATCAGTCATGTATAAAGACGTAACTTTCACTTTTTGCTAGGTTTTGATGGATATGTTTGATCAGGATGTTATTGGTTTGGTTTCGCTCTGTGAAGATGAGCCCTCTTCTTCAGGTGAACTCAATTACTATGACCTAGTGAGAACTGAAATTGCAGAAGAAAGACAATATCTCCGAGAGTTGAATCTGATAATAAAAGTGTTTCGGGAAGCTTTCCTGTCTAACAGAAAGTTGTTTACGCCTAATGTAAGTTCCTTTTTAATAGATTATTCTGTTTTAATGCTTAATTCTTTATATCAATTTTCAGCCATAGCTTTGCAAAGTTACATTGACTGTAGCAGAGTAGGTAAAATTTGATTTAATATGTGTGTCAGTGCATAACAGAAGTGGGACAATTGGTTCCCGAAATAAGGAGGAGGGACTGCATGTAGCAGTTGTGATGCATATTCTCCAAGCAAGGTTTAAAAACCAAAGTTCCCTGTCAGATGCTAACAATGATTATAGTGCCAGATGGTCAGGTAGGTGGAAGTTCTGATCCATATGTTGTTATATATCTGCACATGCAAGTGCAGTTAACACTCCTTAATGCAGGGCTCGACAAAACCTGGCACCAGGTCGCCATGGCAACCTTGGTTTGTAGCCTGGCTCCTAGTTCTGCTGCAGAAATGCAGTAGAGAAGCACCATCAGGCGGCCAAAAATAAAACTGCTGGCGCCTAGCTGGGAGCCAGTTTTCTCAAGCCCCACCTTAATTCTCCAATTTGTATTTGGAATTCTACCCCTGTGCTAACAAATATCTGCAGTGGATCACAGCTTTTATCCCAGGAGTGTGTCTAAGATGCAACCATTAACAAAATCTGTCCTTGGTTGTTAATTGGAAATAGGTTTTCCCCAATAGCTGTCCCTCCCACCCCCACCCCAGAAGGCAGAGGCAGTGAAGAGCAAAGCAGCTTCAGAGCTGCTACTCCTTTAAGAGGAACGGCCTTGGAACTTAATAAAGGGTGGAGGAGAAAAGGGAACCCATCAAGCAGCACAGCAGCAGGTGGATGAGCCAGGTTCCTCGGAAAAAGTGTGATAGGAAGAGGGATTGCAGATATCTGTAAAAAGAAACAGATGTAATACCTTGGTAACTTACCTTAATTGGCAGGAGGGGAAGTTTGTCTAGAGGGAGGAGAGAGATTTAGGGGCTAGGGTGTGTGCAGGGAGGGGGGGAATTCCTGGGGGTTGGATGAAGTGGGGCAAGACTGGAGGTAAGTGGAGAAGAAGCAGATGGCATTCGGAGTTTGGAGTTCAGTGGAGGGTGTTTTCACAGGCAGTGGTTTGGGGAAGAAGTGCGCAGATGGCTGTTTCTCTGAGATATGGAACACTAAAAGGAGTACTTGAAAAAGGAAGCTGCCACTTCCCTCGCCACGCCTCGCTGGTATTCCGAAAAAGGGACTGAATAGCTTTCATCATAAAGTTGTATTGTTGTGACCTGGGCTGGGTGCTGCGTTTAAATTCCCACTTCGGTTTAAGTTGAGAGAGAGAAAAGAGCAAGCAGGGTGAGGGAGGAGAAGTAATGAGAGCTTTAAACTGCCCCTCCTCTGCTGATTACAGCTTGTTATTGTACAATGTTGGAGCCCATTGTCCCTCACAGGACACGCTGCTCTTAAACACTGGGGTGGGTACCGCACCGTGCTCACAGGCATTTAAAAGTAAAAATTGTGCAACAGTGGATCAAAGTGAATATGCCCAAGCATGATCGTTCAACCTGAAACGGCACCTGGAATTCGCCTCCTTCCCCCTCCCTTTCTGTTACCTCCTCCCTATTTAGCGTATGTCTCCCCTGCACGCTCCTGGCAGCGGCACATAACGTACAGGCGTTGCATAGCCATGTAGCCAGCGAGGCACCGATTAGATGGGAAAGGCACACGGTTGGATATAAACCCTCCATGTCTCTCTAGCCGCCCAAGCCTCCCTCTACATTGCTACTTTTAGCAGTGCGGTGTCATGCTGCCTCCACGCTGCTGGAGCTTTTCCCCGCTGCAGGGACACGCTCTAGCACGGTGGAGGCAGCATGGATTGACACCTGCTTTTCGCTGTAGCATGTAGCTACGTACGCTCTACTAGTGCTGACAAAGCTTAGATAGCTCAGGCTTAATTTGAAACACTTGGCTGCCTGCAGGAGAGTAAAGGAAACAGTAGCGGCTATTACTGAAGCGTTGTGTGTCTGTGTTCTCAGGATATTGAGATGATCTTTAGCAACATTTCCGATATTCACGAGTTGACTGTGAAGCTCTTGGGGTTGATTGAGGACACCGTTGAAATGACAGACGAAAGTAGTCCCCATCCTTTGGCTGGCAGCTGCTTCGAAGATCTGGCAGAGGTGGGTTTGTAAAATAACTTCATATGAATATTTTGTATCTTCAGATTAAGCTAGAAAGATCCAGAGGGGTGGCCGTGTTAGTCTGTGTACAGCAAAAACGACGACAGTCCTGTGTCACTTTATAGACTAACAGATTTCTTCGGGCATAAGCTTTCGTGGGCTATAACCCACTTAAGTTATAGCCCACGAAAGCTCATGCCCGAAGAAATCTGTTAGTCTATAAAATGCCACAGGACTCTCGTTGTTTTTGCATATTAAGCTAGTGTCCATGGTTCTAATCTTTGTGGAATGGACACTAGAGGGCACGTTTTGCTCCTCCAAAAAGTCTTTATGAGGTTCTGAACAGAGAATGAAGAGGACAAGGCAGTTGTACAGCACAATCTGGATTGCTTTGTGAGGTGGACCCATTCAAACAACGTGTTTTAATACAGCCAGTTGCAAGGTTACGCATCCAGAAACAAAGAACGCAGGCCACGTGTGCAGAATGGAGGGTTGTATCTTGGAAAACGGTGAATCTGAAAATGATTTAAGGGTCACAGTGGACAAGCATTTCAACATGGCTCCATGTGTGATGATGTGGCCAAAAAAGCGAATGCGATTTGTGGGTGTGTAAACAAGGGGGTAATGAGTAGGAGTTGAGAAGTGATTTTTACCTCTATATGGGATTGATTAGACAGATACTAGAACACTGCATCCAGGTTTGGTGTCAGCATTTTAAACAGGATGTTGGAAATGTGGAGAGCGTGCAGAACAGAGCCACAAAAATTATCTGAAAGTTCCTTACAATGAAAGACTTGGGGCTAGTCTATACAGGGACATTCAGGGAAATTAATCTGATTTATGGTACAATTTTTAAAGCAGATGAGCAAAACTGCTTTTAACCTGTGTAGACACTTTTATTCAGAACTGAAGTGGCCATAGTTTGGTTTAGCTTAATTCACTTTCAGAATTAAACTAAGGGCTGGTCAACACAAGGAACTTTTTCTTTGAGTAATTGTCCTTATTGTATTCCATTGAGGAAAATGTGCCTGCACCATGCGCTTGAAGCTGGAGCTTTTCCAATTAGCATTGTCCGCCACGTCAGTAAAGAGCAGACAGACTGCAACTTTAGTTTTTTTTTATCGCCACATGGTCTGAGTCAGAACTTGCACTGTCTTCTCATCCTTGATGATGCATTTTCCAAACTTTCTCCACTGTCCACTTTCCTCCACCTGGATGCACATCAACATCCTAAAACTATGAAAGGTATGCAAGCCATGTTATACGTTCTTAACAGCTATTCATTCTCCTCGTGTCCGCATGACGTGGGACTTTATCACAACAGTTTACTACATAAACAAAGGAGGAGGCACATGATCTCCAATATTGTGCATGGAAGCGGTACAGCTCTGGAAATGGTGCATGTCACATCATACCCTCTTCTCAGCAGCCTGCCTCCCAGGAACGCAAAATGTGATCATCGATGAGCTTGGCAAACGCTTCACAGCCAACCATGAATGGGAGTTGCACGACATAGTAGTCATGGACATTTTTGATTGCTGGGGAGCTCTGATCAGGGACCTCTTTGCATCTCACACTAACACCAACTGCCTCCAATGCTGCTGGAGGGGATGACTTGATGCTCTGATCACCAGCTGGTCAGACCAGATCAATTATGCCTTCCTGCTGTTGCGACTCCTGCTACACGTTCTTCACGAGGGCAATGGTCATCCTGATTGCCCCGTTTTGGCCTTGCCTTCTCAACATGTTGAAGCATCCTGCACCCCCCCCATTTCTGAAGCTACTTATTCAACACAACAGCAGGCTCTGACATCCCCACCCAAGGGTGTTCCACCTGGCAGCTTGGTTTTTGGGTGGATGCCTCTGCTAGCACAGGAACGCTTGCTGGGGGTTTGAGACATCCTCTCCAATAACAGAAAGGACTCCACAAGGTGCTCATACCAGGCCAAGTGAGCTTGTGGTCTTACTCCCAAAGGCATAGATAGTCCCATGCTATTAGATTGTCTCCTCTCTCCAAAGGCCTCAGGATTCACTCTCAGTTCCATTAAAGTGCATGTAACTTCCATTTGTGCTTTCCGTCCTCCTGTGGAGGGACATTCTGCCTTCACCCACCCCTTGACTGCCAGATTCTGAAAGGGCCTTGTATGCAAATACCTGCCCATCCAGACCATCGCTCTTCAGTGGGACCTCAGCTTAGTTCTTACAGCATTAATGCCCCCTTCCTTCCTTTGAGCCTCTGGCCTCCTGTTCTTTTTCTTTTCTCTCTAAGAAAGTAGCTTTCCTGCTTGCTATTGCTTCTGCAAGGAAGGTTGGTGAACTTAGAACTATGGTGGGCAACTGCGCCTTCATCCCAAATTTTTATTATAGGAGGTTTTCTTGTTTCTGTCTCAACCAATCCATATGCCTGTCATCTTTCCCAAACCGGAGATCTCAAACGAAGAATGACAGCTTCACTCCCCTGATGTACGTAGACAGAGCCTTGCCTTTTTACCTACAAAGGACAAAGCCTGTCCAGAGGTCAGACAAATTCAATTTCAGAATAAGGCACAAATTTAACAGTGAGGTAGATTGACCATTGGAATAAACTACCAAAGAAAGTAGTGGATTGTCTCTATCCCATGATGTTGGCAATCCATTCTCAATGCTTTTTGGGGGGCCTTAGTCAAATGCAAGTTAATGTGCTCAACGCAGGGGTAATTGGGTGAAATTCTGTGGCCTTTGCTAGCCAGGAAGTCAGACTAGGTGATGGTCCTTTCTGGTCTTAATAAAAAAAAATAAAAAATCTATGAATATATTTATGGATGGACAGATTTCAAATTTACTAAATATTTCATCCTACAGTTGGTGGTCTTTGTCGTTATCTTCCGAAGCAGGATACTGTAGGTTAACTTCTATTCCACATCTGTAGTTTTAAAGAGAACATATCTAGTTAAAAGTCAAGTGAGAGCTCACTGCTGCTCTCGTGCAATTAGCAGCCAGCCCAATTAAAGGTTACAACAGTTCTTAGGAAGAACTGAGATTGTGATCTCAGGCCATTATTTCTTTCACTTACTAATATGCCCTAAAGACCAAACTTTGCTTGCCTTATTTGAGTAGGCCCACTTAAGTCATGTGACACATAACTGAGCCATCTCGTCTGAGTAATGTTTGGCCCTAAAATCCTAATCAGAAGTATATAACCAGTGGACTAAAACCAGCTGATTTTAAAACAGAGCCCTAAATGTTTAAATTTGAAATAGCGTACAATCCTGAAAAACAAGTTTGACCTTACAACTGAAGTCATTTGAAAACCTCCATACATGTACTCTTACAATATATGCGGTAAGCAAAACCCTTTCAGGGAATTACAGCCTGGATTCTTCTACATCTCATTTAACTGAAAGCTCTTAATAGACAATGAAGAAGCAACTGTGGAGCTTTCAGCTAGGAAGAAGCAAGTTCTGTATCTGAGGGTGTTGAATTTAATGGTAGGTATTTGCTAGCTAGGTAATATAGAGCAAGGTCACTTGATGGGTGGTTGGTTGAACATCTCAAACATTTTGCCATATTTCCATTCTTGTGTAGAAACAGAAGCATATACTAGAGATGCTTAGTGATAATGATTTACAAACTCAAATCCACAGATCACACAGAAGCAGGTATATTTAAAGGTAAATTATCTGCTGCAAAGCTTGTGGAAAAATGGGGGAGATGTTTTTGAGATGAAGGGAGTGTGGAGAAAAATAGCGTTTCCATTTAAAAAAAATAATTCCATTGTCTTTTTCAGCGAGTCTGGTGCCTCGATGGTTAGGGATAGAAAGTTTCTAAACTGGGGACATTTTAGTGTCCTGCTGAAAATCTGTTCTTGATTTTGGGTACATTTATTTAAAAATGATAGTTATTAACATGTACTGTAATCATCTCAAATGTTTTAAAGCAAAAAGGGGCTGAAATATGCATGCCTGAGTGTGGAACTTAAATTAGTCATTTCTGTCTCATGGATACTGAATAAAACATGCCTTTAGAGCATATATGTGATGGTGTAAACTCTGCTGTCTACACAAGCTGCAAATCCTCAAACTTTGTCAAATCAAAACCAGTTTTTCCACAACCCCAACTTCTTAAACACTAAATACATCATTCAGATTTCAGTCACTTTTGCAGTAGCCTTGCTCCAAAAGTTTTTTACACTTGGAAGTTGTTTGTTTTTCAAGTGGTTCTCCCTGTATGTATTCCAGATGTGGGTTTGCATGCACACCATTTGCCAGAGCTGAAAGATTTTTCTAGCAGTACTGTTGACCCACATGTGCATCATGTATCATCTCAGGTGGGGTTATATTAGTTTGTGCGGATTGACATCCCTTCAGTTCCCTCTTTCCACCACATGGTAGGAGTTGGAATCCCTCTTCCTCCAGTACTGTGGTTTCCCTACCAGGGCGCTTTCATCCACTCGGTCTTCTGCATTTCCCCAGCAAAGCTAGGTGCCAGGTTACAAATCCCGGTCACCATGTTGACCTGGTGCCAGGGTTTTGTTGACCTCTGTTGTAGTTCTTTGTTGTTTTATTGAGAAGTTAGATAAATAGTTAGATTTGTGGGTTCTTTCAGCAGAAAAGCAGGTGAAAGGATTTCCCCCCCAACTTTAAAAAGAATTTGCCTTTGGGCAGAGACCGTGAGTGGAAAATGCCTCAGTGAAGAAAGTTTTGGAAATTATGAGCATGTGAACACAGTTGTTTTCCTCTAGGATCTGTAGCTGTAGGGACTGATGGCTGTTTGTTACATCTGTTTGAGTGATCTATGTGGATCGTCTCAGACCAGAGGAAATGACACTACCAAAAAGAGTCAGCATCAGCTACAACGCTCCGGGAGCAGTTAGTGAACGAGGCAATGGTGGGGATGCTATCAAAACTGATGCCCTCAACACGGGTGACCTCTGTGCGGACAGCTTCAGCATCGGCGCCTACCATCCCAATGGCAGAAGGACAACACTAAGAGACAATCCTGCGTAGAGCATGAGAGGAGCTCCCTGCAACACACAGGATTGTCCCACAAGAAGCTGGGGAACTTGATTCCAGCATTCATCTACTCTTCATCAAGACACCGGATGAACGGTAAGGTCTTGGGTCTTCTCATGTCGTTGCAGAGTTGACATGATGCTTGATCCCAAAAAATTAAGCAGAGGGGTGTACTGTTTTTGCCCCCTGTCTTTGACAGAGATTTCTGTCACAGATGCATCAGTTCAAGTTGTGGAAGCCACCTCGACCACCTTCAGAGGACATGGAGGTTCCCATAAACATCCTGGAACTCAAGGCTCTCAGGCTGGCCTGCGTGGTGTTCTGGCCTGTCCACTGAAATTCCACAGTTCAGAGCCTGATGCATAGCACATCTGTGATGCACTACATAAACAAGGAGTTTTATGCTCCACGCCCTGCTGCCTGGAGGCCATCAAATTCTGGACATAGCAACAGGAGGTAACCCCAATGGCTCTTCGCTTCTCAGGAATCAGCGTTGACCAAGTGGCTTCGTGAGCAGATATAGCCATGACTAGTCATGAACTGTCCCTTCAGAGAGAGGTCATAGTCAGTATTCCATTGTTAGGGGTTCTGTGTTACATCTGTTCGCCTCCAAGGACAGTAATTGCTTATTGCCCGACAAATCCTTCTGCAAATGGAACCCAAGGCTTCTTTTATGTCCTTCCACCTGTTCCCCAATCTATGATGATTTCCAAATTCAGGTCGCAGCCATGATGATTCTCATAGCAGCTCATTGGCGGTGGTGGTTTTGATTGACAGACCTGCTATAGACATCCAGTCAGCCACTGAACCAGCTCCCACAGGGCCTGGACCTGATTTTGCAGCATGGCGGCTAAAGTCCCTGTCCCTACAGTCTGAATGTTGGCTGGCTCAGTACCATGGACAGGGTGTGCTTTAGACAACTCCAGGAGGTGCGATTACAGAACAGGAAGGCATCCATCAGGAGCACTTAATTCTCAATGTGGGAAAGGTTCTTGATCTTTGTGGCCTAACGAGACTTGGCTTCTGTGCAGGTATCGCAGATCCTTGACGGCTTGCTGCATCTGAAACATTTTGGTCTTTTGTTGAGCTCCGCTACGGTCCATCCTAAACTGATCTCAGTTTGCCACCCGCCGGTACGTTTGTGCTCCATCTTCTCTCACCCAGCAGTATTGAAGCTTCTCAAGGGTATGATGTATATTTACCCACTGGCCAAAGAGCTGGCTTGTGCCTTGGGACTCGCGTCATCCTGTGGAGACTCGGGGGCCAAAAGGAGCAGTCTGAAAGTGTCCCTGCCATATCTCATGCTGAAGACAATCTTCCTAGCTGCAAACAGTTGGGCCAGGAGAGTGAAGGAGTCTGAGTTACTTAGGAAAGATCTTCCCTCCATGAGATTTCATAGCGATAAGGTGGTTTACCTTACACACCGGATTTACCCCAGTGTGGTCTCAGAATTCCATCTGAATCAGTCTGTCTGCCGGTCTTCCAGGAACACCGTTCCTTGTTAGGAGCAAAGAGTTTGCCCACACTGGGTGTGTCCAGAGCTTTGCTTTACCATGCTGACAGGACCAAAGAGTTCAGGCTGTCTCCCCATTTATTCCTGTCTGTAACCAGCCGTTCCAAAGGCCAAACCGTCCAGCACAAAGAGTATATGAGTGGGTAACACCGTGCATCATGCTGTGTTGGCTGATGTACCTCTCCCACCAAACACGGAGGCGCACTCTGTCAGAACTCAAGCAACATCCTCCACCTGCTTCAGAAACTTACCAAGACTTGCAAAGCGGCAACGGGCATTGTTCCTTACACTTTTGCCACGTATTGTGCAGAGAATATCCCGAATTTAGGGAAGCAGTGCTGTAATCCCTGCTGACTGATGCAGCTGCTGCTCTTCATCCCACCATCTGGAAAGGGTGTTGCTTGCCAGACACCTAGTGGGACCCACACAGACACATACTTACTTACCCTACAGTAACCAATTCTGTAGTCAGCATGGCTCTTATAACCTGCCCTCCATCCCTGCTTTTGGAGTATTCAGCTTCCACTCAGGGAAGACTGTAGGCAGTCCTCCTCCTATGCATGAGCACGGGTGTGCAAGGAGGCACAGGATGTGTGCACAGTCCAACCGGTACTTACTTACAAAGGAGCAAGTCTTGCACGCACGAGGGATCCACATCTCCTGACAAGTTCCTGAAGGGCGGCCGTGTTAGTCAAGTTCAACAAAACAAACAAGGGGTCCCGTGGCACTTTTAAAGACTAACAAATGCATTTATCACATGAGCTTTTGAGAGTAAAATCCCTCTTCATCTGAACTGACCCTGTGGCTAACCCTTCTCTGCATTTATACATCCCCTTCTAGACAGTAGTTCCCATGTCCTGCCTCTGACGAGGTGGGATTTTACCCATGAAAGCTCGTGCAATAAATACATTTAAGTCTTTAAAAGTGCCAGAGGACTTCTTCGTGTTTTTGCCACGGTGGCTGTGGGGCAAGTAATTGTTTCATGCATATTAGAGAAGCCTTTTCAAGGCATGGCTTATGGGTGATGGGATCGGTAAGAAAGGAAGAATTTGCTTTATGGCTGCCACCATTTCATTTAAATGAAATTTGTGTTAATGATAAATACAGTGATGCTGAGAGAGGCTCACAAAAGGTTTGTGTGTGTATTAAAATATAAAGGAAGGAATTGTGGGATATACTGAGGGGTATTATTTTTGAGTAAACTGAAACTTTCTTGAAAAATCAGACTCAAATATCAAATCTAAATAAACAAATTGTGCAAGCTGAGCACAAAAGATGTCTTGCATCCTTTTTCTGCATATGTGTATATAATCATTTCCTCCTTTCTTTAGGAACAAGCCTTTGATCCGTACGAAACTTTGTCCCAGGATATTCTTTCCCCACAGTTCCATGAGCATTTTAATAACTTGATGGCTAAACCAGCTGTTGCTCTTCATTTTCAAGTAAGTATAAAATCTCCCTTGCAAAATACCACTCTCTTTTTTTGAGATCCATCCTGTATTGCCTGTTCCCAGTCATTTTGAGGGGCCTGGGGGGATGGGAGTCCTTCTGGCATTCTGGATCATGATTTCTCCTCAGTTTAAGGTATTTGGGCTGGGCCTTTCTTCCTGCAAATACTGGAGACAGCTCAGACATGTCCATCGGCCTTGGTCACTTTCCTCCAGCCCTTGTACTAGAATTCTTTGCTTCAGCCATGAAAAGTAGTGACTCGGCATTCCTGCCTTTTCCATTATCCATCCCAGTTTTTAATGCCAAATATAGAGGCCTCAATGAACAATAGTCTCTCTCTCTCTCCGTTTCTACCCACACCCTATCCTTCATCCAATGGTTGACTTTTTTCAGGGTTCTTCCTTACCAGGACTACCCACTGAGCTCCTTCCCTTGTTTATTTTCCCCTTCCCCCCAGCATGGCAGATCCTGCTAAACAGCCTACAAATGGCTAAGAGTTCTTCATCGGGAAGGAGACTCAAAGGAGCTACAGAAGGGGAGCTCTGCCACAATTGCTCCTATCCCACAGGCCCTGCTTGGGCAAGGACTCAGTTTGGACAGCTTGTTAGGGTTTTTTATGTCCCATCGTGCCAGCTGAGACTCCTCCCAAGACATCTCTTCAAGGGTGAGTCAGTCCTGTTCAGCTTTTTGGACTCGGTAAACAAGACCACCGTCTTACACCTGACAATTCCTTGGTCAGTGAAGTCAACTCCTTCCCAAAAAACCCATGGCCCAGTCCGCCTCTGTAGGGAAAAGCTCTGCTGTTTTATCCCAGATACTCAGGTGGATAACTGAGTCACGTGGTAGGGAAACCAGCATCGTCTCTGACTTTCCTTCCCAATAGGAAGAGTCAGGCTGTGTTTGGGGTGCTCCTTAACATTTCATCTCCTGGCATATTGGCGTGAGGGTAGAAGTGTGGCTAAGCCTTCAAGTCCTATGGACAAACATGAGCTACCTCTGGCTATTGCAGGAAGAGCGTTTCAGTCTAGATGTCTTGGGCTGAGACATCTGAGAGGTCATTTCCAAAAAGGAAGTCACTGGTAAATAAGTTTCCCTGACTTCATTTTAAAGTGTCAGTGATTTCTCTCAGCTTTTTTTCTGATCCTTGATTCAAGAAGCCATGTTCCTTTCCTAGGATCGCTTGAATTCTTTCTCCTCCTCTTACCTTAGGAATTATTGTGTTCGTTAACTGATCAAAAAGCAAAAGGGTTTCTAAATTGTATTGTTGATTAAACAAACATGTGAATCCCAAAGATATCTCTAATAGTAGTCTCCCATGTATTTATCAAGCTTTCCTAATTTCTGTGGCATGTCAGAGGGGTAAATTAAGGCAGAAACTAAATATCTGGGCATATGGATCTACCTTTGAATTTCTTGGGGGGATACCGTTGGTCAGATTGTATCTGGATCCCATGTAGTCTTTAATCTTCCACTGTGTTCCAGCACCAAATACTGCAGAAAATTGAAATATCTTCCATAACACACAGTAAAATATTTTAGAAGTGGGTTTGAGAATTTTGAAAGTTTTTCAAGCTTTATGCCGTAAAGACCCTAACTTCCCAGACATGACTGTGTACTTTAGGATTACATCTGTTTAGCCACAAATACAAATTCACTATAGAATTCCTCATGTCCTTAATTTTTAGGTCTTTGACTTAGTGCTAATTAATAAGAAAAAGAAATGCATAATTAACTTTTTATGTAGATATTAAAACCAGATGACATAGGCTTTCCTTAGGACTATTTTGTTAAGGCAATGGAAATCTCAACTGAGGAAAAACCTAAGTTTTGTGGCTGGTACTGAAGACATTGTTGAAGTATGAACAGAGGTCAGCATGGCTTTGTGTGACTTGAGAGCTGTTTGTAAATTGTTGTATTATACTGTATATTGATTTGCTGTTTCCGCTGACAATAGTGGTAATCACAGTGAAACGGGTAATTTGCCCATTTTAATGAGGTTGCCACTAGAATTCTCACTGAGAACACTGCAAGCCATTTTTAGTAGCAAATTGGGACTGTGTGCGCACTAACCTCTGATTTATCCTGATTTTTAAAAAGGATGTGTCCAGTGTTAGGAAAGCTCTCTGTATCTCTGTTCCTCACAAACAACAAAATAAAATTCTGGAAAACCTCCATCTTCTTTGCTCCTGTCTTTTGCTTATATGTGGCAGCCACAGAAATAATGCTGCTTTTTTTTTTTTTAGTCTATTGCTGAAGGTTTTAAAGAAGCCGTACGATACGTTCTTCCTCGGCTCATGTTGATCCCAGTTTATCATTGTTTGCACTATTTTGAATTGTTACAGGTAAGACAGTAATACGATTTCATTGAAAGCATGAGTAATTTTAGTTTTTTAACTAGGACATTATTTTTGTTTACTGTGCATGAAGATAGGATGTGACTATATTTAGGAATAAATTTTGCAGAAGCAATTGCATGGTTGGAAAGTAAACTGTTACAGTATATTTTCAATGTTCTATCATACAAATTTCAAACTATTCCAGTCCTCAACAGCTTTCACACATCTTTGATTACTGCTTGCGTGCTGTGGGATGCTACACATTTGTAGTGGTTTTGACTACTCAGTAGTGTTTTGGGGTTTTAAGTGGGTAAGACCTAGAAAAAAATAAAGTAGAATCTTTGAAAGGCCACCACATTTTCTCCATCTCGGGACAGAGAAAGAAAGAGTACATCCACAACACTCTTTTAAAAAAAAAAATAATAGAATTGGAGAGGCTCTGATGTTTTGTACCTCAAAAAGGGAGGGTGGCATTTGCAGGGCTCATGGAATCCTGATTCAGTTGGCTTTTTATGTGGCCTGGCAGGGTAGTCCACACGGCAGCAGGTGCTTTTGCAGGTCACTCTGTGCATAGCGCTGATAAATAGGATAACAATGGTTGTTCATACCTCCAGTTGTCTCTATTCGTTTGCTTCTGATTTGAGTTAATAGGGACAGAGAGAGTCCATTGAAAAGCAGAAATCCAACTCCTGTGCCCGTGAGAGTATGAGATAAGCTTTATGCAAAGAACAGGAATGTGACCTGAGACGATGCTGTATCTTGGCTATAGGGATTGATCTTGGAACACTTGTAGCCTCTGAGGGTTTTTTTAAACAATTGCAGATGGCATGCCAAAATGTTTGCCCATCCCTGGGGTAGTAGATACGGTGATAGGAAATGGATTTGTAACCGGTTCAGGAACAAAGTGAATAATTGATGATTCATTTAAATTAAATAGCTAGAGTTTAAAGTGCCATTTGGTTATTTCATAGTATTGAGTATAGTATAAGTGCTAAGAATTTTTATTAGGCTCGCAATTTAAGAAATTGTGTGCATCTGGCGTTTGCCTCATCAGCGTATGTCAGCTTGTCAGCATGCCGCTAATACGGCTTTTCGGTTCTCTATCATCAGCTGACCTTGTGTACAGTTTCAAGGAGGTTTTTAATTTGTGTGGGAAGAAATAGCAAACTTTGCAACCTAAAACTTATATCACATTGTAGCACTCCATCAAGTTAAGATCTACCGAATGGTGAAAAAACTGAATGGAAACCTTGGGTATTTTTAGTCTTATTCCGTTAACACTTAAGATCAATATTTTTAATGACTAGTTTAATTTTCACTTTATACTGTTTACATTTTGCAATTCAATCAACTTGGACAATGAACACAGAGTCTGTTTTACTTTGAATCTCATGCATTAGCACCGTTATAACGTATGGATTGCCAACTATGTGGGGTAACATTTAAATCCGGATAGTTTCCTTGTATTTTTAACCTGTGAATATATTTATATTGACACTGTTTTGAAACAACATTTTTAACCCCCTAAATTTTCGTGTCATAGAGCTGGGCCTTGTTGGGATTAGAAGATATAAATTGCCTTAATCAAAGTATATTTTGAATGCCTTCATGAAGTTTATCATTTTATTACGTGAGACTTAAAAGATATACAAAATACAGATGAATCTTGATTCCTGGAGCATCCTGTTTTAGTTGTCACTTCAAAGACCTAAATTGTTGTACCGCTAGCGTCAACTGGCTGTACTTTGACAGTCCTTTTCCTAGCTGTTAGTGTGGGGCCAGCACTAGTAGATGTATAAATATGGTGTTTGTTCCAGAGAAGAATAACCATAGGGAGAACTTCACAGCTGTTCTCTTTTTCTAATGGCAAAATGCATCCTTAAATGTGACAATTCTCCGATATTTCTTAAAGTACTTGTGTTTAAAATGTGAATACCTTAACCACTTTAGTGGCTGGTGTAGTGCAGGAGGTAAACAGATTATCTTAATGGTCCCTTACTGCCTTAAAAAGCCCATGTGAATAGGCTATGGCTTAGTATGAAGTTGAAATATGAAATCTTAGACTCTGATCCTGCAAATGCTTCAGTATGTGCATAAACAAACAGAGTCCTGTGGCACTTTTAAAGACTAACAGATTTATTTATCACATGAGCTTTCGTGGGTGAAAATCCCATGAAAGCTCATGCGATAAATACATCGGTTAGCTTTAAAAGTGCCACAGGACTGTTTGTTTCTCTGCAGTAGACTAACACGGCTCCCCCTCTGGAACTTGACTGTTTGCATAAATTTATGCACTCAGAGTAGTCCCAGTGAATTGAATGGAAGATATTTATCTTCAAATCCTCTCACTTCAGAGCTCTCTTGCACAGACTGGCCTGTTATGTAGTTACCAAACAATTTAAAAGATATTAGATTCTGTCCTCCGTCACTTTTACTATTGTTTAATCGTTTGCAACAGGCGTAGCATTTTACAGAACCGTAGTACTATATCTTTTCTAGTCACCAATGAGAAATACATATGAGCAAAAATACGTTCACAGAACATATTCTTGCATTTGAGTCTGGTGTATTGTGGTGCTCCATAGCTTGAGGGTGAACTGAGCAGGATACTAATTGTATGCAAAACTGCATAGTGATCTTGTGATGGACAACTTCTGGAGATAAATGTAGTCTAGTCGATAACTACCACAGGTTGTTTGGCTCCTTAAATAAATCTGTAAACGCAAGGCAACAGAAAAGTGCTTCAGCGCAATAAGAGAATATTATAAAACTGTCTTTTCGAATTCTCTTGCATCAGGAAGGAATAGGGCCAATACATTGGTCAAGAACTACAGAAACTCTCTTCTGCAGATGCTACCACCAAAGTGTGTCAAGAGCCAAGACATGAGGCCAAATGCAGAAATACAATTAATGGAACTCATTCTACAATTGCAAGGGAACTTGAGTGCAGTATTTTAGAGGATGTTCTGAGGAGATTAGATGCACACAAAATCACCCTTTTTAGACACCAGGGAGCAGGAAGCCATTAACTAAATCACAGTTCAGTTCTTCTCAAGCAATAGCTGCATATTTATCTGTGTCAGAAGAACTCTTAATGCTCCTCATTCACATCATCCATCATTTCCTTCACAAAACAATAAAAAGTTGACAAAACCTGGCATTGTCAATTTACCAGTATTAATATTTTGTCACATCTTTGGCAGAAACATGTTCCTTTTTTCTTATCCTGTGAGTAGCAAGCATTTTTCCTCTCCCTAGCAAATAAATTGCACTCCTGTCTTGATTTGGTCAGAAAGTTTGGCTGTAAATGGCAAGAACTCGAGAGAGTAAAGTTTGCTGGAACACATTGCCTGAAATGGATTTAAAACCAAACCAACCATAGTGTGTTGGAAACCAGGGATGGGAGAGATTTCCCATATCTGTACACAAAGTTAAACCAGATGCCATATAATGTCTACGAGTTACATTTTTAGACTGTTTTCTGGGCTGTTTCACTTAGCTGAATGTAACTTTCTGTCAGTGTATGCCAAAGATGTTTTCTCGTTTTAGAATTCGGAAGAAATCAGCCCAGGGAATTTGGGGAGCAGAATCAATGTACTGACACAGTCCTTAGATATTTGCGTGTTTTGAACTGCACACACCTCCTGTCATTTTTTTCAGACCAGTTTTATGCTCGCCGTCCTTTTCCCTTTGCTATTTTTAGAGTCTCGGCTGATGAAGTGGAAAAGAGGAGTTACTCACCATGGCAAGCGCCTTATTTTCTTTTCGCGATATTCTTTGCAATTTGCATAATCCTCACAAATTCTCAGTGATAAGATTTCCTTGATATACAGACTGGGGAATGTTTGGCCATCTGGAAAATATAGGTGATGGATGCATTGAATCACATAAAGGAAGAGGAAGGACCCCTCTGGTCAAATCCTGTTATCTCAATTACTTTTAGAGCAAGCTAAATATCCTTGCTGAGAGAGCATACTGGGAAAGAAAAAGAAGGCTACTGCCATGCTGAGTGATTGTAGGTAAGAGTCCTCTGAAAATATTTAGGGGAAACATGGTTAGCCCATAGTATGTGGCAAATTGGCTTCATTTTTGCCCCAATAGACCAGTTTGCCTGAATTTTCTCTTATAAGCATTTTCGTGCAGTTTTAATATACAAGAGGAATTAACAAGTAAAATCATAAACTTTTCAGTTACTCACTTATCATAGCAGTTTTATGCTGTTAATATTTTATGAACTATTACCATAAAGAATCTAAAGTTTTCTGTAACCCTGTTTTTCTGACCGGTCAACATTGTGAGATGAATATCAACTATGAAAGCTAATTAGATTTTTTGTAAATCAGTTAATTTCTGCATGGTGAAGAAAGAAAATCGTGTTTTACTAGTAAGTGAAGCAAACTTCTTATCGCTGGGTTGATAATTCGTTGCTAATACTAAATCTGGAGTTTCAGGCTTTATTTTTGTTGGCATATGAAGTTGGCTTTTATTTTTACCCATCCATTGGTCTTGACTGAAGTTATTACAACAATCTCGAACCCAGTAACAACCCTCCTTCAGCTGTTCTCTCCCCCTTCTTTCCTCCCTATGACTGCAGAGGTGTTAGTGGGTCACTTTCCCTTAGGATATGCGCTAACTACTTCAGCTAAACAATCTGTTTCACCTCTCATTTAGCTCTGGCACTCCAAGAACCTTTCCCAGACCCAAAGCAGAGTTCTGTGCAGCTCAAAAGCTTCTCTCTCTCAGAACAGAAGTTGATCCAGTACAAGATATGACCTCACCCCCCTTGTTTCTCTAATATCCTGGGGCCGACATGGTACAATTACACCACATAGTTAGCTGGAACACTATTAAACAACTAAAACTGTGTGTGGATGATCTAGTGCTGATACACAGCTTCAAAACTGTTCTGGGCTTCCAGACTAGTGAACACAGCTGACTTCACGGGTCAGTGATCATTGTGAAACAGAATTTAAGTGAAAAGATTTCAAGAAAAATATCCTGTAGGGTTTTTTAACAATCTACAGTAAGGATATTGAGTATGGAGGGGGCGAGGAGGAGGAGGAAAGTTTCTTTGTCTCAAACTTTCACTCCTTTTCACGCTACATAGCTAGTATTCTTTCAGGATATCTGACAGATGTGTTTTCATTTCAGTAAGTACGTTGACAGGCATTGGTGGTCTTACGGGTGAGATTTGCAAAAGCGGTCGACATTGCTTATTGACTTCAGTGGGATCAGTCAGGTGGACACAGAGCTTTTGAAAACGATCCTATATATGAAGATATTTGGTTTTGTCTGTATACCTGGACCTAAAGAAACCCCTGTGAAGTTTGCCAGAAATGGGTTTGTTTTGTCATTTTAGCAATTACAGGAATGCAGTGAAGACGAAGAGGACAGGGAGTGCTTGAAACAAGCCATTACTGCCCTTTTAAATCTCCAGTGCAGCATGGAGCGCATATACAACAAACATTCACCTCGACGGCGGCCTGGGTAAGAACACCCTTAAAGGAAGCCACTTGTACCCCCGAGTAAGTTAGCAGGGAGGAACTAGGAGGTGGCAGTGTTTTATGGCAGAAGCTAACCAGATGAAATTGTTCGTTACTAGGGAGCCAATTTGTCGTTTCTACAACCGCCAAATAAGAAGTAAACACCTGGCCATCAAAAAAATGAACGAGATCCAGAAAAACATTGACGGTTGGGAAGGCAAAGACATCGGCCAGTGCTGTAATGAATTCATTATGGAAGGTGCGCTGACGAGGATAGGAGCCAAACATGAACGCCACATATTTCTCTTCGATGGCTTACTGATCAGCTGTAAAACTAATCATGGACAGTCGCGGCTTTCAGGTTACAGCAATACAGAGTACAGACTTAAGGAAAAAATTATCATGAG
Organism: Pelusios castaneus; assembly: GCA_007922175.1. NCBI lineage: Eukaryota > Metazoa > Chordata > Testudines > Pelomedusidae > Pelusios > Pelusios castaneus. Next base: position 17,991,852 of record ML685781.1, read on the forward strand.
GAAGATGCAGATCATTGACAAAGAGGACACTTGTGAGTACAAACATGCTTTTGAGCTGGCGTCTAAAGACGAAAACAGCATAGTATTTGCTGCCAAGTCTGCTGAAGAGAAGAGCAATTGGATGGCCGCTCTGATTTCTCTTCAGTATCGCAGTACCCTGGATCGAATGCTTGACTCGGTGTTACTGCAAGAAGAAAATGAACAGCCATTGCGGCTGCCCAGTCCAAGTGTGTATCGTTTTGTAGTGGAAGACTCGGAGGAAAACATCGTTTTTGAGGACAACCTGCAAAGTAGGAATGGAATCCCGATCCTTAAAGGAGGAACTGTCGTGAAACTAATCGAAAGGCTCACGTACCATATGTATGCAGGTATCCTTTTTCTTTCTTTTTCTCCATATTTTGTAACACCTTATTAATTCTTCGGATAATGTTTGTATAGCCAGGGAGATTAATCTTTTTCTCTCTTGCCTGCTTGCCAGCTGAATAGTTATTTAAGTCAAGAGTTGTCATAGGCCCGACTTCCAGTAGATCAGGCCAACAGGTATGTATATATACATATCAGGTAGATAGCACCACCCAGCAGCTGCACTCTAAACCCAAGAACCAAAATGAGATCAAAGCATTACAGCCCACAGGAGAGCAGACGGTTGTATGCCACATGCAGAGAACAGAAGGGAACGAGGCGCTTCAGCGGTCGAGGCCCCCAGGAGTGGCAGGGAAATGATAAAGTGAGATATACTCAGAGGAATGCTGGCAAATGACCCACACCTGCATGCTACGGAGAAAGGTGACACGCCTCCCATCTGTCCTATCCGCCTTTCTGACTCCACCTAGGGCGATGTGAGCCAGAACCAGCCAGCTGAGCATCTGAGAGAGAGAATGCCCAGTGCCGTCTCTGAGCTCTGACCACCCCATGTCCTTTGGCCCAGCTCCAGCCAGCGCCATCACTGATGGTTCAGAGGAGGGAGACTTCAGAAAACCCTGGGATGGGTTCTGCAGGGAGGGGGCGGAAGCTCCATCCTTAGGGGTTTTTAAAGGGCAGCGTGACAAAGCCTTGGCTGGGAGCCGTGGTTTGAATTAGCTGATATCCTGAGGTCCCTTCCAACCCTAATCTTCTATGCGGAATAGCCCCACTTTTCAAATATGGTGGCATTTCTATGGCTCACAGAAACGGTCCTATTTCTGAAGTGACTGGTGTGCGTTAATAGCAGTTCGTAGAGCGTAGGCGTGCGAGTTGTACCTGCGCTGACATTTACCGTCGTAGCTAGGAGCTATTTAGTAAATGGACCCCTCGTCACTGTCTCGCTGACATACTAAGGCAGGGCTCAGCAACCCGAAAGATAAGGGCCATTTTTAAAATTCCTTCAATAACCAAGTGTTTTGAGAGCCACAGTGGGTGTAACCTCCCGGTGGGGGAGCTGGGCCAGGACACCTGCCTCAGGGTCCCCTGGTGGGAAGGGAGCCAAGAACCAGGACCGGGCCACCTGCAGGGTCCCCCCGTGGCAGGAGCGGGACCAGAGCCGCAAGCGAGCAGTCAAAGAGCCACACGCAGGTCTGGAGCAGCAGGTTGCGGACCCCGGTACTAAGGTGATTGTTGTTTGAGGTGGCCTCTGTGTACTCCAGCTTGGACTGCTCCAACCACCTTTCCCAGCACTGTGCATGGAGCCACCGGGCCGTTCAGTGACTAGCGTTGAGGGAGGACCTTCCCTGGATGCCCACAGTTCTTACCTTGGGTGTTGACCAGATTACGTGTTGGCCGGTGTCAGGTATTTGTAATCTTAAATTAGTTTTAGATAGGCTTTGTTCCAGGGTGCAATTCAGATTCTCAGACTGACTCTGGATTCAAAATTACACTGGTTTTATATGGCACAACAGACATAGGTCCGGCCTTAAATCACATCTTCACTGAGCTGTAAAAAATGATAGAGCATGTTAAAATTTCTGTAATCAACTTAATTGAGAATATTCTGCAGGACAAAAGTAGTAATAGAAAGAAACTTGGATTAGAGAAAAGCACAAGAGTATCCAGGGAGTATTACCCACATGCTCAGTGGGGCAGGAGGAATCTTGAAAGCAGTCATTTAAAAAGTGTATTAGAGGATAGTGAAGAGGGAATTAAAGACAAGTTGCATGAAATGTAATATCATTTATTGGTGAAAGAGACAAGGTTTCTACTTTTCACTGACAGGGAGATTAGAGGATTATAGACTGTTGTAATAAGCCATAAATCCGGTGTCTTTATTAAGACTAAGATTTTTTGTGTCTAACAAACTTACCAAATTAAGCTCCCAGTCTCAGAGATGTTCAGGTTTTCTTTGAGAATGAGGACCGAGAGATCAGTTGTGGTTGCATGACACTTCCCCGTATGAGATCCTGTTTTCCAGTTGCTTATTTTGTCCAATTCTAAGCATTTGTCTGAAATTTTAGGCAGGAATTTTCTGTGCTGTGTGCCTCAGACTGACTTTTTTTTTAGTAAAAATTTCAGCAAAAAACGTTCAGCCATTTTTCTCAAAGTTATGGAATAATATGTTTGCCCTTCTTAAAAACTTCTTATAACCATTTTGGTGAGAAGATCTAGTGCCTCCATACTGTGGAACACGGACTTGAAATTTGACACTTAAACTAAACAATCATTTCTTCAATTTGAGTCTGCAACTCTATCTGAATGTTTTAATATAGTTTTATATGTAGTGTTTTTTAGAACCAGTAAAGAAATTTGATGTAACAATCTTACAAAAAAGGGTTTTTTAAGGTAATTATTAGTGTTAAACTTTTAATTGGCATTAATAATTGTGCAGTTATGTTCTTATGACCATATTCTAAATTATACCGTATTTTTCGGACTATAAGACGCACTTTTCCCCCCCCAAAGTGGGGGGAAAATGAGGGTGCGTCTTATAGTCCGAATACTGTCCAGCGCTGCTCCCTCCAACCACCGGGGCAGCCGCTTTGCCGCGGCACACCCGGCCTGCGCCTGACCTCTGGGCTGGCCTTCCCCGCCCCCAGGTTGGGACAGGCAGGCTTAGGCTAGGGTCCGGAGCGGGCGCCTGCCTGCCTGCCCCACGTGGCCGGGCCAGAGGGGTGGCTGTGGCAGCGGCGGGCTCCCGGGCTCCCACCCGCCGTCCGCCTCCTTCCCGGGGCCTCGGCCTCCCAGCACCTTGCCGGGATCAGCCTCCAGGGCTGGGGTATGCTCCCCCCCGCCGGCGGCTTCCCGGGGCGCGGCAGGGTCCTCCCCCAACCCCGCCGGCGGCTTCCCGCGCCGCAGCAGGGTCCTCCTCCGGCCCCGCCAGCGCCTTCCCGGGGCAGCGGCCTCCCTCGGCCCCGCCGGCAGCTTCCCGGGCCGCAGCACGGTCCTCCCCTGGCCCCACCGGCGGCTTCCCGGGGCCAAGGCAGAGCCCTGTCCCGCCCCGCCGGCGGCTTCCCGGGGCCAAGGCAGGGTCCTTCTTTCTTTCTTTCTCTTCCTTCTTTCTTCTTTTTCTTCCTTCTTTCTCTCCCTTCCTTCTCTCTTTTTTCTTTCTCCCTTTTTCTTTCCTTCTTTCTCTCCTTTGCTTTCCTTTTTCTTTCCTTCTTTCTCTTCTTTGCCTTCCTTCTTTTTTTTCTTCCTCTTTCTCTTCCTTTCTTTTTTCCTTCTTTGTCTTCCTTCTTTTTTTTCTTCCTCTTTCTCTTCCTTTCTTTTTTCCTTCTTTGTCTTTCTTTTTCTTTCTTTCTCTTCTTTCCTTCCTTTCTCTTCCCTTCCTTTTCTCTTCTTTGCCTTCCTTTCTCTTCCCTTCTTTTTCTCCTCTTTGCCTTCCTCTAAAAACTGGGTGCGTCTTATGGTCAGGTGCGTCTTATGGTCCGAAAAATACGGTAGATTCTGTATTTACACATGTAGGTTTTTTTACTCTTAATGAAATTTGAAATCACTGTATAAAATTTATTTTATTCGTTGTCTTATTTTGCCTTGACAGATCCTAATTTCGTTCGCACTTTCCTTACTACCTACCGCTCCTTTTGTAAGCCACAGGAATTGCTGAGCTTGCTGATTGAAAGGTAAACAGCAAACATTCCTTCTGAAGACACTAGGGCATTTCAGATTAGATAACCTGCTACTTTTTCTCTGCTATTTTCAGTGCAATGTGGCAGCACATTTGGGTCTTATATTTTCCTATCCATGGCATGGTTACTTTAAAAATCGTGAATTGTCTGAAGACAATTTTTTGTTGTTGTTGTTTTTTTTTTTTTTAAGGGAAGGGAAGGAGGGGGAATGAAATTTTAACCAAGGTTTATTTTTCCTAAATGTTTAATGTCATTGAAGTTAAATGAATGTTAATAGAAACAATATATAAATGGCTGTAGGCCAGATGAATACTGAAAAAATACAAGGCTGCATTTATACTAGATAAGTACATTGACGTAACCAAATGGATTTCAAATCAATGCAGCTAAATTGGTGCAAACCCCTAAGTTAGGATCCTTACAACAGTAACAGCAGCAAGTTTAGGGGGTGTCTGCACAGCAGCTGGGGGAGGCTCCTTCCCCACACGGAAGGACAGACACATGCTAGTTCTGGTGATCCAGCATGCTAGCAATAGCAGCATGGCCGCGGCTCAGCTAGCCACCCGGATGTGCGCCCAGGTGGGCTCGTACTCAGGTGGCTGCCCCCAGCTGAAACCTGTGCTGTGGTATTTTTACACCATTGACTGCCCCTTGCTGGAAGCACCCCCCAGCTGCTGTGTAGATGGGTCCTCAATGAATACAAGCGAAGAGTAAAGGTATTTACATTAGGAGCCTGCACTAGTTTAATATTTAGTCAAAAATTTATTTGGTTAAACCTGGGCTCGGCAACCTTCGTCAACCCCCATGCCAGCCCCGCCCCCACAACCGTCATCGGGCCAGCAGGAAAAAGGAGCCCTCCCCTGTTGGCCTCCCCTCGTTGGGGATTGGGGCTGCGCGTGCGGGCTTCTCTGCTGGCCCCAATCCCCAGCAGGGGGGAAGATGGGCATCAGGGGATGGGAGCCGTGTGTGCATGCTCTTCCCTGCTGGTCCCGCCCCCAAGCTGGGGCCAACGGGACAGGAGCATGTGCGGCTCTTGTGGCCACCGGCCCGCTTGGGGCAGGGCCAGCAGGGGTGGAGGAGCTGCGGCACGGCAGGGCTGGGAGCTCTGCGTGCTACTGTGAATAGGCGTGCACCACCTTTGGCACGCGTGCTGGGGGTTGCCAGCCCCCGGGTTAAACCAATGACCTTGTTTAACATAGATAAGCCCATAAACAGTATTTCTGAAAATCTTTTCTCTGTTGAGGAGCATTTCCACTTTTGTAATGTTGTTTCATTACTTCTTCAGTCATCACAGGGTATGTCTAGACTTGGATGAGAGGAGGGGGGTCTTTAAACTGCACGTTAGCACAGAGACAACCCTAACGTACACCATGACCAGCTAACGTCCTAAAATTCAATGTGCCCTGACTACAAGGCAGGTTTTTAAAAAGCCTTTTATCCTAGACTAGACATACACGTGGTCTCTGGGATTAGTCAGAACCTAATTTCTAATTTTTCTTTTTAAAAAGGCAAAACACTTAAGAAAAGGTTGAAAGTTCATTTTAAATCATGAAGCTAAAAGCTATAAGCTCAGTTCTTTTCTTGTATATTAAAATTGTATTTCAATTTTGAATGACATTTCAATGTTTTGTGGATGTTTTCATTTTCTAAGCTGTAGGCCCTGATCCTGTAGATTAGAGGCTCCCAAACTTTTTGGCATTACGCCTCCTTTCTGATTTTTGAGGAACCCTCGCACCTCCCTACCTCTCCTTTGCCATCATCCAACCCCCTTTTAATAAAAATTCAATTTGTAATCGTACAATTAAAAATAACACAAATAGGTTTTTTAGGTTTTCGTTTGCTAGAAAGTTCAAAACGCCTTTCATGGTATAAAATTTGAAAATTAAAAACTCTGTATGCTGATAAAACAATTATTGCTATGAATTTCACCGCCTCGCCCCCCCCCCCCCCGGGATTTTCTTCACGACCCCTAGGGGGGAATGCCCCCCAGTTTGGGAACCACTGCTGTAGATATTTACTCACAGGCTAAATTTTAAGCACGTTATTAAAACTTAGGTACATGCAGGGCTGAATTAAGACCATTCAGGGTCCTAGGTTGACCAGGACATAGGCCCACAGTGGCTTCATTTCAACAGCCCAGCCATCTGGAAGTCCAGAGGCCTGGAGTATCCTCCTCCTGCCACAGAGAGGCACTGGTCCTGCCTTCTTTTCCCCCGGAGCAACAGCATGGAGATCCCAGGATAGTGACAAGGGCCAATTAAAATGAATAGTACGGCTCCACAAGAGCGAAGGGGAATAGTGGAGAGAGGGAGGAGAAGAGATGAATTGGGTTGTATAGATGTGAGTTGTGTTTTATAGAGCCGTGAAGAGACGGAAAAAATCTTCAATTTGATGGCTAATTAGGAAGCAAACGAAGGGCAATGAAATTATAAGCGGTGAAAGGAGCGTTACTGCATTCCTTTTCCTCCGTGCACCAAAGGGGGGGATGTTCAGATAGTCCTTAAGCAATGAAACCTGGAATTAGGGCAGACCATACCCACCCATGCGTTGTCTCGGCACTTTTCTAAACCAGCTGCCATCTCACCCTGCTCCTTCTTACTACTGCCCTGCCCTTGCCCTGCCATCTACTACTGACCAGTTATACATTGTTGGCGGATTCAAGGCATCAGGTACAGACTGAGTTCGGGCAGAAAAGCCTATGCAGCAGGCAGCTGCGGCTACCTTTGGCCAGCTGCCAGCTCTTTTCTGTTTGGTTTGGTTTTCCTTCAGCGTGATGAGAGCTGGGCCAGAAGCCTTTGTACAAGCAGCTTCTGGGAGTTTTCACTGCACTGAAACCATTTTAATTATGTTTTTACTTCATTGATTTTTTATAATATGGTTTGTTCAGCAGTAGCGTTACATCTACTGTCACGGTTTATTCTCTATTAATACTCCCTTTAATTACAATTGCACGAAAAATACGTCTAAGAATGAGCCCTTAGCATTGTGAGTGTTTGATACATCAAAACATGCTTTGTGTTTTTGTTCATAGGTTTGAAATCCCAGAGCCTGAGCCTACTGAGGCAGATAGGTTGGCAATAGAGAAAGGAGAGCAGCCAATCAGCGCAGATTTGAAAAGATTTCGCAAGGAATATGTCCAGCCAGTACAACTCAGGTTTGCATGCATTTGTAATTCCTCCATCACAGATTTTAGTTCAGTTTGGGTACCCTGTTTCTGGGGACACAATTTCCTGTGAAGATTGGTGTGGTGTGTTAAGTTGGTAATGTGGCCAGGCTATGGACAATGATGGCCCAAAGACATGTTGTGTTTAGTCATTTGGGATTTTTAGTTATTAAAATCATATGTCTGCTCCAAGCTGCTCACAGCTGAAACATCCTACAAAGAGCTTAATTTACAATGGGCTTAAATTACAGCAAGAGAGGTTTAGGGTAGACATTGGAAAAAAATACCTACCTGTCAGGGTCATTAACCACTGGAATAAGTTGCCTCGGCAGCTTGTGGAATCTCCATCATTGGAGGTTTTTAAGAGCCGGTCAGACAAACACCTGCCAAGGATGGTTTAAGAGTGTACTTGATCCTGCCATGAGTGCAGGGGACTGGACTCGATGATTTCTCATGGTCCCTTCCAGTTTCTGTGATTCTAAAAGCTTGTTGCTCACTGTGTTGAAATGGCTGCAGATAAAATTACTTCTCTTATTTTGAGTGATGGTTTTTATAGACTCTAGCCACAAAGGTAGCCAAAACTGGTAACCCTTTCACTCCTTCCTTCCATTGCTCTTTTCAGTCCCTGTTCTAGCCCAGTTGGTGTATTTGTACATAGGTAGATTCTTACAGTTGTGCAGTTTTCTCTGCAGCTCTGTTATCACTGTAATTGGTGTGAGAAGATTTGGCTTCCTTGAGGTCTGACCTATAGGCATCCGTAAAGTAGTCCTTCAAAGAGAAATTGCTGTTTCTCCAGCAATCCTTTCATCAGCCAGGCTCTTTAACGCTGCTGAACTGAAATGGGAGTTACTTTAAGGCTTTGAATTCGGGCTTTTAAGAGTAACGCTTTAAAAAACCTCAGCAATATTGAAGATTTATTCTGTTGGTGAAATACCTTGTTCATTTAGTCCCTCTGGTGGTAGGCATCTCACTAATGTGCACCCTGATGGAGTTAGTGCTTTTAGAGTGTGGATCCTTAGCTTGGTTTGCTATTCAAATAACCTTTTAGATTTGTTTTCCAAGAGTTTCTGCAATGTATTTTTCTGCTTAGAGGGGGAAATGGTATAAATAGTTTCCTGCTACAAAAATCTTCTATAAAATCAGCTTTATGAACTGTTGCCTTCTTTTATGACTTGGTTAACTGTTTGGAGCCTGTCTCCGTCCTACTTCATGATCCCAGATAAGCCCTGTTCAGTAGATCTGGATGAAATCCAGTTTTTAGTTGAAAAATTTTCTGGTTTCACTACCTTTCAGGGCACTTAGTTGCCCTAATGGCTACTTTCAGCTTCTTATGCAAGCCTCTGGAATTGGAATATTGAATACTCTAAAACCAGGCTTGACAAAACCCGGGCGCCAGGTCACCATGGCAGCTGAAGTTTGTAGCCTGGCTCCTAGCTCCACTGTGGAAATGCAGTAGAGGAGTGCCCACTGGTGACCAAAAATAAAACTGCTGGTGCCTAGCTGGGAGACAATTTTGTCAAGCCCTGTCTTAAACTAGGGATTTTAACGGAAGGCGAGCCAAGGGCCCTAGATTCCCACATAAATGCCATTTACTCGGGGGGGCAGAAAGAGGCGCGGTTTAAAATTGCCATTTACTGCATACCCTGTTTTCGCTTGTCGTTAACATTTTGTTCTTTGGAGAAATTAGACTTGTCTGTAGCGTCTAATATCTAGAAACTGAATTGTCTACTATGATTCAAAAGAGACACAAGGTGGAAGATCTTTTATTGGGCCAACTTCTGTTGGTGGGAGAGACAAGTTTTCAAGCTAACACAGAACTCTTCTTCAAATTTGGCAGCCAAGATGGCTCGGACAACACAGCCTGATATGTAGTATATCGTCAAAGAGGTGAACAAGCTGATTGGTATACACAGCAGTTAATAGCCCTTCCCCCCCCATCTGTGGTTGGCTGAAGAATTTAAAAAAAAGTTGAACTCTCCTCAGTCATCCTTGTCTTTGACGCTTCCAGGTTGGACTGCTCGGGACTTGGCTTGAAGTGGTAGCTTCAGCTCAGCACGAGCAGATTGCATCCATGCTATGTGAGGTGCAGTCCGCTTCGGCTGCAATTCAAGGTGTCAGTTCTAAAGCATCCGTCCCTTATGGTGCTGAGCCTGGCTGAGTGTTTTCTGTGTGCAAACCCATAACTGCTGGGATCAGCTGAGATGTTTTTGTTTGTAATGTCTAGATGAAGCTCTTCAATGAAGGTACATTGGTCTTTCTTGGTGGAAGGTTCCCAGCTATGGAACTTGTTTTTTCTGATCGTTTAGGGAAGCTTGAGTTTGTTGACTTTCAGAGAGTGGTGAAGTATATCTCAGGGCGTAGCCACAGGTGGACCGGGGCCCACCCATTTTACCGTGAGGCCTGCCCTTAGTGCGAGCAATGTTGAGGTGCCGGCTGCTGGCCAGTCTCGCATCTGTTCGCGCCACTACCGGATGCGATGCCTCTCCCCCTCCCTCATGTGACTGGAAGCTAGTCTTGACCAAGCCCGTCCTCCATTTTCTGGGGCGGGCCAGAAATCAGGGGTTGGCTACACCCCTGGTATATCTTTAATCTGGACCACTACAAGTTATGGTCTTTTGGGGTGGCATGGAGAGAGATTTGTTTGTGTGAATTGATAAGGACAGTTTTAATTTGTCATGCATCTAGATGACAAAGCAGTAGGTTCAAATGAATCAAATGAAGTCTGAGGCATCGGCTTAGGGGGTTATTTTTTGTCTGAAGGAGAGGAGAGAAAAGCAAAGTTTCTCATCTTAAGAGTTCAAAGGACAAGTGAAATTGTACTTTGTTTCTAAAGGTTAATTTGATGCTTTGTGTTTAAGAAAGAAAAGAGAAGTCAAGTGGAAACTTAAATTTCCTGATCTAAAGCAAAAAATGGGATCTTGTACTCTTCCTTTCCTTTCATGTGAATAAAGAGTGTATACAAATGAAATGTCTAACATTATTATTACTGCACTCATTTTTGATGCATCCGCTTTTAAAATGAAAAATGTTCAAAGGAAAAAGAAAATTAGGAAACCTCTGCCTTTTCTAAATGGTAGATAACTTTTTCTCTTGAGAAAATTGCTAATTTTTTATTTTACTTTATTCCTTTGTTATGGTTCACTGTTTTGGGTGCACTCTTATATTAAACTCAATTTTTTTTCTTTTAAAAAAAACCCAAAAAACCTGACTGTTCAGCCTACAAAGTTATGTTCTCAGAATTCCAGGATTACCAAAATTAAAGTTCTAAACTCAGTTGTTACCACACGCTATTGTGCCTACGCATTCTGAAAGTCCTTAATTATACGATTGATTGCATAGTCTAATTCTGTGGGACCCATGCTTCATCAATGTACAGCTTGAATAGACTTGAGGGTTTGTAAAAATTAAAAAGATGATTTTTTTTCCTCCCTGTTCTCCCACTTATTTTTCAGGATATTAAATGTTTTTCGTCACTGGGTAGAACATCATTTTTATGATTTTGAAAGAGATCTGGAGTTGCTCGAGAGACTGGAGACATTTATTTCAAGTGTAAGAGGTATAGTAGTTGATGAGTTCTCCATTTGTTCTTTTCACTTTCTAATTAACTCTGGGGGTCTAATTCTGGTACATCTTACATACCTGAGTAACTTTGCTCACATGAGCAGTTCTGTTTACTCAGCTAAGTACTCCAATGGAAGTCAACTCTCACGTGCATAAACGTAATAAGATTGAGTCCTAACCCTAAGTAATTTCAGACATTACTATGTTGTTTTATCAAAGCTTATTTAACTGTAAATATTTAAGGTTATCATTGTGGGAAACCAGTATGATTTCTGGAGAATTCAAAACATCTTTAGGCTTGAAAGAGTGAGTTTTTTATCGGCAAATACTGGTAAATGTCAATTTCCTTGGACGTAGACAAATCAACAAAAAATATTTCCATTGATGATGATTGAAACTTACAGATAGGCAAGAAAAACGTCACTTGAGAATATACTAGAGTTTGATTTTGAGGTATACTGACAATTTGTGTTTTAATGGTTATAAAACTCTTTGAATCTCAATGTCTACTGTGATTAAACAATTGTCTGACTCCCCCATAATTTTCCAAAACTGTAAACATTTGAATTGATAAAATAAAAAAACTTTAAAACCCATAATTTTGCACAATGTTGACAATTTAAATTGATCTTAAAGAGTTTAAAAAGAAACATCAGTATTAGCATCTAGAATTTTTTTAATTGAATTCTGCCTCCTCTCCACTTTAAATTGCTAGAGAAAATCTTTCCTTGGAGAGAAGATAAATTTCTTCTCTGTTGGAACACTGATCCTTTTCCATTTTCCCATTTTGCTATCCTGGTCCTGAAGAACCTGACCAATAATACCTTTAAGCTTCAATTAGTGTTACTTCCTGTAGGATTTATTGTTGAGCAGAGTGATAACATTCCTTAAAGACTGAGCAAACTCCCTTTGCAGTCCACTTGGAGACATTGATGTCAACTGAATCTAGATCACTTCTTGCCAATGCTGGATGCCACTTTTAAATTACTAAACTAACCATCCTGTAGCACAGTTGTCAATTACAAACTTACAAAACAGTTGTTGATCCCCTTTTGGATTGACAGTCATCACGTCAGATTTTCCTGAGTAAAGATGGACAGTTTTTATCCAGTTCCTTGAAAGGATTTTGGTTTGAAATCCCTGGTATAAAGACTCACTGTGTCCTAGGACACGTTTTATATACTGTACATTCATTAAACATTCTAAAAATGTTCAACAGCAAACATTTATAAATGTTTATTTTTCAAGACTCTGCTGCAGATGTGTTAATAGCTACTTAACCATGAAGGGTCTCTTATAATACGTGTTAACTACTGATGCCAAATAGTCATGTATTTAGCTGTGACAGTGAGGGCCTGTCTTCACGTAATACCCTGCTGCAACACCACTATAGTACTTCAGTGAGACCTGCCCTTTGGCAAAGGTAATCCACCTCCCAAGAGAATTCTCCCATCAACCTACCACTGTCTACACTGGAAAATTAGTTCAGTTTAACGGTATTGCTCAGGGGTCAGGATCTTTTTATGCCACTGAGTGACATGATTATACTGAACTGATTTCCTAGTATCTTTGCCCGACCCAAAGAAGAGCTCTGTGTAGCTTAAAAACTTACCGCTCGCCAGCAAAAGTTGGCTCAATACAAGATATTATCCCAGCCACCGTGTGTCTAATGAACTAACACAACATATTGTAAAGTCTTCACACAACTGTAAACTTGGAAAAGAAGAGCCAGACTCTCAGAGTTAAGTATGAAAAAGGTGCATTCCTTGTGCCTGTATTTGCACACGGAAATGGGTAACTGCTCACCTATCTTATTTGCACATGTAGTTTCCTGATTTACATATACAAATGTAGGTGGTGGGTGTGCAAATTGTGTTTGTTAAAAAACATAGTTTTGCCCAAGAACTTTAACTTCTATCTCATTCAGTAAAATGTCTACAAATCTGTTAATATTTTCCTAAAGTACTGAATGCTCACCTTATATCTATTAGTTAACAAGCAGGCTTATATCTATTAGTTAACAAGCAGGAGTGTACATCTAACAAAATTGTTGTTTGAAAAAGCTGTTAAGTTATTAGTATGAACCCTTCTTTAATGATGGTTTTACAGGCAAGTCAATGAAGAAGTGGGTAGAATCCATTGCTAAAATCATCAAGAGAAAAAAACAAGCTCAAGCAAATGGAATTAGTCATAACATTACCTTTGAGAGCCAACCTCCCCCAATCGAATGGCACATTTGCCACCTTAACCCGGGTGAGATGGACCTCATGACACTACATCCAATAGAAATCGCTCGTCAGCTGACACTTCTAGAGTCTGACCTCTACAGGTACTAAACACCGTGTGTGTTCCGCGGTTACTTCTTGTTGGCTCCGCAAGTCACATTGTTTGAATGGTTCAGAAGCAGGACTTCCCTTTTCTGACAGGAGAAAACTGGCCCGATTAATATGGAAATCTAAACATATGTTGCTTTTATTTGTAAAAATTAACAAAAGGTTCTGGTTCCCACTTTAAAGACTTCAACAGGAAACGACAATGCTCTCTCTGCAGTCACTTTTATATTTAGCCTTCATTTATAAATTAAATGTTGAGTTAATCAAATTGTGGTCAGATTTAGAGAAAAAATTCTTTCATTTGTAGAATCAGCCTAAGGTATATTCTTGTCTTTTTACAATTTGCCAAGTAAGGTTTACTCACCCTCTGTCCAACACCCAAGTGTTTATCCATCATCATATCAGATTTGTGTGAACATAACTTGCACAGTAAATAATTAAGACACTGTCTATGTCTACACTAGGAAAAGTTAAGTTGACTTAATAAGGTCGACTTTAAGTCGACTTAACTAAGTGGTTACCCTTAACCGGGACTTAGTAAGTCGACCTAATTTACCTTAGGTCGACCTAAGAAAGTGGACTTATGCGTCCACACTGGCCTTAGGTCAACCTAAGGAAGGGTTAGATCGACTTACACGGGGTTAGTTTGAATACCCTGCGGTTCTTATTAAGTCGACCTAAACTTTCATTAGGGAAATAAAATGTCAATTCTCGAAATAAAAGTTTGGTGCTATCTTATTAAAAAAAAATACTTGTAGCATCCTAAAAATAATTTTATTCTCAAAGCCCCTCTCCCACCCCCCAAAATTAAGGCCTTTAAACTGGGATCGTTTTAGAGCGCCTCTGCATGCTACGAGTGGCATCAAGATTTCTAATGAAATATGCCTTTTTGTACATCAGGCTTTTGCGAAGTTCGTGTGGATCCCCCTCCCAGAAACACATTGCTTGTGTTTAACCAATTAGAAGTTTTCTTTGTTCAGGATGCCTGTTTCTTCCTTCAGAAGACAAAATTGGGACCTTAGTAATTTGCTTATACATCACCAATGCTTTTAACAGAGACTGGCATTTTCCAGAGTCCATTAGTATCCATGTTGAAATACCAGTCCATTGATTATTTTGAATGACTGTTCCGTAATGGATTATATTGAACAATCTGTACCAAATGTAATGTGACAAATAAGGGAAAGAAATATGTAAGAAGTCTTCTAACACAATCAGGAAACATATAAATATTATTTATGAAACATTCCTTTGTCTTACACTTAATATTTTCTTTAATAGGGCAGTACAGCCATCTGAACTTGTTGGGAGTGTATGGACTAAAGAAGATAAGGAAATTAACTCCCCAAATCTCTTGAAAATGATTCGGCACACTACAAATCTTACTCTTTGGTTTGAAAAGTAAGTACAGGTGTTCTTAGTATACTGACACTGAATCAAGTTGAAGTTCAGGGGTTGCTCAGATTTTCTTATTTTAAAGCAGATTCCTTTTCTTCAAATTATAAAATAGTTGTTGTGTATTTCAATAATTATTACCATAGTTAAACACTGCCTTTGTGCTTGGCACAGAACAGGACATAATCAAAAAATGTGCAAGGCAATTTAGTTCTTTCAAGTTTTAAACTGCTTATTTCAGTGAAAACACTGAGAAGTTTTCCATGTGTAGCCACAAATTTTCACATCTTAATGCAAACATTTTTCACGTTTTCAGTTTCAGAATTGATTATATATAATCACCTCTTACATCTGTTTGTCCTTTCGACTTTTCAGACATAAAGTCAAGAATCAAACAGTCCTGGGGCACTTTTAAAGACTAACAGATTTATTTATCGCATGAGCTTTCGTGGGAGAAAATCCCACTTCGTCAGATGCTTTGAAGCCTGGGAAGTGGAATTTTCTCCCATGAAAGCTTATGTGATAAATAAATCTGTTAGTCTTTAAAAATGCCACAGGACTGTCTGTTTCTCTGCAATAGACTAACACAGCTACCCCTTCGAAAAAGTCAAGAATGTACACGTGGATTGTGTACTATCTAGGATAATAGTCTTAATTTTGAACTCTTATTCTTTATGGTGAACGAACCCTAGATTTCACTGCATAGCAAAGCAAATTTTCTGTACCAGCATTTTCTAATATCCTGTTTCTCGACTAGGTGCATTGTGGAAACAGAGAATTTTGAGGAGCGAGTGGCTGTGTTAAGTAGGATTATAGAAATCCTGCAGGTTTTTCAAGAGTTGAATAATTTCAATGGCGTGTTGGAAATTGTCAGTGCGGTGAATTCTGTGTCAGTATACAGACTAGATCATACGTTTGAGGTAAGTATGAGTGACCTCTGCATTCTTCTTAAAAAAGACAAACCAAACCAAGAAAAACAAATCGTACGCCATCGTTTGACTAAGCACCGTTATTTTACAGAGTGTAACGTGAAACGCCCGTGAAGAATCTTATCAGTAGTAGCGCATAAAGAGGGTTGGTTGGCGCAGGGGATTTGTGGTGGATGATGGCTTTTGGAGTGTTTCACCTGTAGCTTGCCAGCTCCAATCCACCACATTAACTCTGAAAATGTTCTGATAGCAGCCCATCCTCTTATATAGGGCCTGGTATCTCTACTCTCTGCTGATTATACCTGGGGAGAGAGGTGCTTTCTTTGGTCCCAAAAGATTCAAGTGTTCATGCATTAAAACAAACACTTGAACACTATCTGGAAGCTGCAGAATTCCAGCTCGGGGGGTGAGGAAGAGAAACGGGCAGAGATGCAGGTGACTGCATGCGTAGGTTTGAACATATACAGAAAGTTTTAATACTCAGGAAAGAATTTAAGCACATACAAAACATTTTTTTTTAACATCTGCTTTCCCAAATAGGGATGCTTTCCTGGAGTTTGGTCAGAATGAGTATACGAGAATCTGAGGCCAGTTTTAACAGTCTGGAGAAAGCAGTTTAGGCATTTGGAAAGATTGGCGAGTTTAGGAGGAAAAAGTGGAAACAGTTACTTTTTCACTGAAAAGGAGTGTGCAGTAAACTACTAATAAACGCCACTGACGTAAATTGTTGAAATTCGGAAGACGGTTTCGCACAGTTAGGATGAAGTTTGTGTTGAAGTAGAAAAATATTTTTGCTGGTGTCAGTGTTAGATGGTGATGATCAAGTTTTATTTGTTTAGCTTTGAAATAAATCATACTTAAGATGGTTGGGATTATTTTTGTAAATTGTCAGAAGTAAAAATAATCATCTGTGTGTATGGTAGTTTTACACGTCATGTGCTGCATTTTAGGCTGGCTCTGCAGAACCTATTCTGGCCTGTAATAGTCCCCTGTAATAGAAGCCTTTTCCCTGTGTAAGACCAACACCTCCCTGGACAGCATTAGTCACGTTGACGGACGCCGTCTTGTCAGCATAGCTGCATCTCTGCTGGGGGATTCGCTGTGTTAGTGGGGTGTGGGGTTTACCCCACATAGCTGTGCCAAAGTAAGTTTTACGTGTAGACCAAGCCAGAGTGAAGGACAGCTCAAGTAATGGTACCTTGGAAATCTATTTGAAAACACAAATTCAAATATCGTTTGTTAATTTACAGAGAGATAATACAGGTAGGAAGTACCTTCTTCACTGGTGCTTTGTTTTCTCTTCAACAAATCAGGCGTTACAGGAGAGAAAAAGGAAAGTTTTGGATGAAGCAGTAGAGCTGAGCCAAGATCACTTTAAGAAGTACCTAGCGAAGCTCAAGTCAATTAACCCACCCTGCGTGCCTTTCTTTGGTAAGTTGCACCGCGGGGGTGAGTCTTGGCTGCATTTCTTTTAAGCTTAAGATAAGCAACAAAGGTGCTGCAGATGCACTGAGGTTTTTTTAAGGTATTGCATTCTGTATTGTGAGGAATTACCCATGTGCTGTGCATAACTTCTGCTTTATTAGAATTCTGACATTTCAGTTTGTGAATAATTTACTTCAGCAGCCTTTGTTTACACAGTGTTTGCGTTTGTGTGTAAATGCTATTTGGGGTGGTGTACCCTGTACCAATCTTCCATTTTCAAGAACAGTTTTGTAGAGGCTATGATTACTGCTCATTTTGCTTGTTATTTACCGCAAAAGCGTTACTGTTCCTTTGCAATATTTTCTTTAAATGTTTTTCCGTCTTGTTTTAGAAAGTCATTAAATATTGCTGTTGTTTGCAAACTCAGGTTCCAATGAAAAGAAAATAGTGTTTCTCTTAAATTTTATTTTCTCTCTCATTCTTTTCTTGACACTGGTTTTTTTTTTTTTTTTTTGGATGGCCAGAGTACGCTGATGAATCATATTTGAATGTTACCTCCCGAATATGACCTCAGTATAAGCAGATAAAACTTGTTCCCTCAATAATACATTTAGTTTTCAGAGAGAATGCACAACTTATTTGCTATTGCTAGTTAATTCAACATTGATGCGTGGAAGGAAATGGCGTGTTCTCTTCTTATGCTGAGGATTTCTTTGCTAGTATTTATCAGAAAGAATGAAAACAGAAGTGGGGGTAAAATGTGAAAATCAAAATTTTTTTTTTTCTATTAGGAATATATCTAACAAATATTCTGAAGACCGAAGAAGGGAATCCTGACTTTCTTAAAAGACAAGGGAAAGAGTTAATCAACTTCAGTAAGAGGAGAAAAGTGGCTGAAATTACAGGGGAAATTCAGCAATATCAAAACCAACCTTACTGTTTACGGGTGGAACCAGAAATACGGGTAATCCAAGAAAAATGACAAGATGTGTATACTTTATGTATGTGTGTGCACGTGTGCATGTACCTCTGATAAAAAATAGAAATGTGACAGATACTGATATTCTTGCTAGGCTTGTAATAGATGGAGGGTGACTGCCTTAATAGTGCAATAGCCATAATTGAAATGAGAGTGCCTCAAAGCATCTGTCAAATCCTTACTATAGTTCATCACATATAACGCTTGTGTAGGAGCAAGTAAAAGTTAAATTAAAAAGTCAAGTAGAAATGATCAGGAATGAGGCTTAAGGACTAGTGAAGCAGATCAGACCAGCAGGCCTGAGCTGGATAAATGGTCCAGTTGACAGGAGGAGTCTGACATCACAGAAATTGGCCAGAAGTCAGCCGCAAGAGTGGAAAGGTACCCAAAGGCATAGCGCCAAGGAGATAAAGGTGATGTTTCGGTCAGACCTGAGGGTAATATCTGGGTCAGACCTGAAGGGAACATTCTGGCCAAATCTAAAAGTAATGTCACGGTCAAATCTGACACCCTGATGGATGAAGATGTCCGATGATGTGTGCACCTATCAGATCTATAGGTGGCATCAAAAAAGGGGTGGGTGAACCAATCAAGATTAATTTGTACCCCAAAGGGGGCCGAGTCAGTAGCTCCGAGCAGGATATAAAAGCAGGAGTCCGAGAGCCCAGATTTCGTGCAGCCCGAGAGGGTGACAGAGAGTCCCGCCGTCAGTTGAGCTCTTCCGTTGCATTGCGATCACGAATGCTGCCAACAGATCTGTTGAGACAGATTGCTTGCCATTGTGCTACAGTGTAATAAAGCCTAGCCTGGCACCTTCGTTTCTACAAGGATCCGTGGTCGTGTTGGTTTCTTCGATCGTGAGTGTTGCCTCAGTTTACCTCTTGCACACAGGGTACGCCTAAGCTTATGGTCACTGAACTAACTGAGTCCTCACTAAAGACCTGAGCCAAAGGTAACCCAAAGTGTTAACCAAAGGAGCACCTCAGTTTAGGATCACCAGGCTAACTCAGTCCCTGCTTAAGATCCAAGCCAGGCTCTAGATCACTGGCTAACAGAGTCCCCACTTAAAGATCTGAGCCAGGGGTAATCCTGAGGGAGCACGCATACAGAGACTCACACACGCAGCCAAGCAGACATCCGTGTTGGACGCATAACATCAATAAAAACACCTGCCACCCAGCACGAACCACGGCTTGTATCTCATCCACTCGCTACTCTACAGCAAAGCAAAGCAGGAGTCCTGGCAAAACAAAGGAGGAGTCCTGTGGCACTTTTAAAGATTAACAAATGTATTTATCGCATGATCTTATGTTTATTTTACTGACCTAGACTAACACGGCTACCCCTTTGGAACTACTGTACAGCAGATATTGCTTGTTTTTGTTGTTGCTATACTTCATTAGCTCTCTGGAGAGTAATGAATCAGAATAGCACAAGAGAGAGAAAAAAGTTATAAAACACAACGATCTATGATGAGTAACAGTTTCCGTGAAGAAGTGTGCTGCTCTAATATAATAGAATCCGTTGTATGTATCCAATTAATCCAAGCTCCTTTGACAATGTTTCTGACAAGAGACTATTAAGGGAGTTAAATAGTCACATGGCAAGCAGTTATGGATTTGAAAGTAAAGGACAGAAAAAAATAAGTAGGAATAAATGGTCATCTTTCAACATGGCAAAAGGTAAACAGTGGTTTTCTCTAGGCTGAATAAGGAATGAGATGGAGAAGAACACTGCAAATATCAAAATGCCATTATATAAATCAATGTTCTGCTCTCACCTGCAATAATGAATTCAGTTCTGGCCACACCTAAAATAGTAGTTAACTGAGAGCATCATTTGTAGTGTGCTGTTCATTATTGAGGACAATTCTGGAAACGGATGAAGTGTTATAATTTTAAAATTACGAAGAAGAGAATTAGAATATTTTTAAACCAAATCAAGAAAAGATAGAAGAAGGTAGAAGTGTAGTAATTTTAAATGATGTTACAAACATTGATGTTGGGTTTTTTTTTAAAAAGTCTTGGTGACTGTCGAGTTAATTGGTAGTCTTCTACATAGAATCCTAGATGAGGGTTAGAAGGGACCTCCGGCGGTATCTAGTCCAACCCCCTGCTCAAAGCCGGACCAACCTCACTAAAGCATCCCAGCCAGGACTTTGTCAAACAGCACTTTAAAAAACTCTTAAGGATGGAGCTTCCACTGCCTCCCTACTAACACATTACATTAGTATTAGATTTGGCAGAACTTGATTTTTATTTTTATAATTTTGACATTGGTGTTTATTGCAAGCATTTTTTAGATTTTTAACTGAGTAAATTTTCACAATGGAAGAAATTATGGGGAGTGTGTCAGAGAATAGGAGGAATCAGACAATAATTACGTAATGACAAATGCTGAGATTCAAAAAGATAAAGCTTTAAAACCCTAATTGTCAACATTACTTGTCAAACTATACAAAGTAAATAGCCTTAAAGTTTTCAAGCAACATCTTTCTTACTCTGCCTATCTTAAGATTTTGATTGCTATCATTGGAAATAGTTTTTGTTGTGTTTGAATGCTGAAATTGACATTTACTGATAAAAATGTAATCCTTTCCAGTCTAATTATTATTTTGTAATTTGTTTTTTACAGTCATTTCTGTCAGAACTTGTTACAATTGTTTTCCAGTACTTAATAGCGGTATAAAAGCTGCATTTAGTCAGTGACATGTTAAGATTTCATTGAATGGTTCTATATATGTGTACATTGATAAGAGCATATAAAATTATTTATTGAAATTTTTATTATTTATTGAAATTTTAGCGGTTCTTTGAAAATCTCAATCCTATGGGAAATGCACCAGAAAAAGAGTTTACAGATTACTTATTCAACAAATCGTTAGAAATTGAACCTCGAAACTGCAAACAGCCACCAAGATTTGTAAGTCTTTTATCTGTAATTTAAGTTTTGTAAAATCCACTAATACTTTAATAAATGAATATCAATATTAATCATAACTTATATTTACTTCCTTTTGAAATTATGGCTCTCTTTTTCTTAGGTTTTTCTCCCAAGACTTGTTCAAGAAATATTGGGGGTTTTGTTTGAGAGATGGTTTTAGTTCCTAAAAATACTTCTCTGTTGGCTTACATAGGAAATTGTAGTCAAATTCCAAAGGGGTAGCCGTGTTAGTCTATTGTAGAAAGACAACAGAGTCTTGCGGCACTTTTAAAGACTAACAGATTTATTAATCGCATGAGCTTTCGTGGGAGAAAATCCCACTTCGTCAGACGCTTTGAAGATAAGGGTTCGTTCACCTGCTCATCCACCAATGTGATTTATGCCATCGTGTGCCGGAAATGCCCCTCTGCCTCATATACTGGACAGACAGGACAGTCTCTGCGCCAAAGACGCTTTGACGAAGTGGGATTTTCTCCCACGAAAGCTCATGCGATAAATAAATCTGTTAGTCTTTAAAAGTGCCACAGGACTCTGTTGTCTTTCTACAATAGACTAACACGGCTACCCCTTTGGAATAGGAAATTGTGTTTTAAATAGAATGTGAGAAAGGATAGCTTTAAAGATTGAGTACATTACAATGTAGTTCTTCTCGTTAAAACAAGTAATGAAGTAAAATGGCTTGATATCGTTATGAAATGCTTTCAATTTCAGAATGTGAATTGTAAAATAAAAATTCTAAAGTATAATATTAAAGGGAGGGACCTTTAAAAGCATTTTGAAAGAAATGTTAATCGGCGTATTTTTCTCTGAAATTCAGAGGAGTATTTTCGAAAGTAAAGTACACTTTCAGAGCTAAATGGAAATGCTTTTTACTTCAATGCTGACTTGAAATATACTACACAGTTTAAAGTGAGGTACAATTTTCTTGTGAAGCCAGATACAGTTGATTTGTTTGTCATTTAAATTAACATTTTATTGTAAAGAAACAGCTGCTTGCGTGAAGTGATTTTCACACTATTTTGCCTTGTAGAAAACTTACTATTATGTCATTATCTTTGCTCTAACTCTTGACTAAACAAGAGTCCCTTTCTCTCATTCTTGGATTGAGAGAACCATAAAGGAGTTAACCGATTTTGTTAACAGTAAGGATGATCAAGTTGACAATCCTCATCTACCAAGAGACTCATATAAAGTTCTGCTACAGTAATGGGTCATTAAAAACGTGGTCTCTTTGTGTATTCCACATATGGGTGTGCATGTGCGCTGTGTGCCTGAGAGAGTTTTGTGCAGTTGTTCTCCTCGTGCTCCTAATGAGAGTAAATGGGACAACGTAGACTGCCGCCAATCCAGTTCCTTCTTTCCAGCACATGGCCTGAGTCCAAATCCTCATTCTCGGATTTCCTTCCTGTTTCTTTCTTCTTCAAACTTGTAAAATATATTGTAAATGCTTTTTTGTCGTTAACTTTTAGTCTTAATATATTTGAAATCACTTACTTGCTCCCCAGCTTGGGCAATCTCTTCGCAGGGATAGAGAATATGCCTAGAGTCCTGGGGTTTAAGAAATGTATCACCGCTGTTTCTGCTTTATATGGGTGAGGCACATATCTCAGCTGAGTGCAGTACTTGCTGCTCATTTCCATTCCAAACCATGAGACGTGAGCGCTCTGGCAGCTTTGGGGATTGATATCTACAAAGGAAAAGTCCTCTTTGATTCTCACAAGGACTGGACTTTTGCAGAGACCACTAGATTCCTTCTCAGCAGGGGCCTACCTCCCTTTGGAAAGAACAATTTGATGAGACTAGTCTCTTGCAGACCACAAACCACTGTTACTGTTAATCTTAGTAGTGAAAGGTCTTTTATTCCCTGCTAGGCCACATGGCATCATACAGTTATATAATACCATTGGTTAGGCTTTACCAGCATTGCCAACCGGACTGGCTTCGGACCATCTACTCACCACACGAGACCACATATACACGACCACAGCCTCTTGCGTCACAGCTTCTCTTCCCTGCCAGAAGAACCCAGAACAAGGATGTGTGGGAATTTTTCACACCCACACTCATTGCAACCATTGTCACAGAGTGGATGGGGAGCCCATCTGGACAACCACACTGTGTAAGGCACTTCGTTTTCTTGGAAAACCAGGATGCATATCAACCTACTAGAGTTGAGAGCAGTCCATCTGTCCTGCAGTGCCTTTCTCTCATTTATTCTATCTCATCGTGTCCAAATGATGTCAGACAACGTAACTGTCTTTTTCATAAACAGACAAGGTAGAGCAAAATCTCTTCCTCTATGCCTAGAAGCAATCGATTTATGGGATCAGTGGGTCAGAAATCACATACCAGGCACACAGAATTCTCTATTGAACAATCTCTGCATGCACTTCTTCACAGACCATGAGTGGGAGATCCTGACCCTGATCTTCACACAGTTGGGAATGCCATCCTTAGATCTATTCACATTCCAAGTGAACAAGATGATGCTCTTTATTACTACAGGGCTGTTCTGGGCCACAACTCCAGGAGTAATGCCCTTGTGTTATCATGGAGTGGTCAAATCAAATTCGCCTTTCCTTCCATCCCTCTGTTATCACAAGTTCTGTGGAAGATTTTGTATGACAAAAATCGAGACATTCTCATAGCACCCGACTGGTCCAAACAATTCTACTTTCTGGACCTTCTGTGCATGTCAACTCATCATCCCATCAGCATCTGTCCCTTCATGGTCCTACTAACTCAGGCAAACAGCAAGAATAGATACCGCAACCCAGCTCCTATCACTTGACACCCTGGTATTTGGATGGACATCAGATCCAGCATATTCTTCCATGGTGAACATTGTTTGTTCTCAACCAAAGAAGAGAAGACTCCACCAGAAAATGTTATTTGGCTTAAATGGAAGGGTTTCTCTTCCTGGGTGCAGTGTAATCGATCCTCCAAAATCTTCAGATCCTTGCTGTTTTAGACTCTCTCCTGTCCCTGGAAACTTCAGGGCTTTTCCTTAGTTCCCTGCAGTCCATCTAGCAGCAGTCAGTGCTTTCCTCCTCCAATAGATGGACACTTCATTTCCCTTCATCTTCGCCCAAAATTTGTCCCAAATGTAATTAGGGTATCACATCAACCAACCTATCTACTTACTGGTATTGTTCCCCAAACCTTATGCTTCCAGTGAGAAGAGAAGACTTCACTCTCTGGACATCAGATGAGCTCTGGAATCTACTTGCAAAGGATGAAATCAGTCAGGAAACCATCAAACTTATTTGTCACTATAAAAGAACAGTTGTGAGGACAGACTTTATCTGCCCAGAGACTCTGAATGAATCTCCAGCTGCATCATTTTGTGTTACCATTTGGCCTGCATGATGCCTCTGGCTGAGGTGACGGCCTCTTTCACTAGGGCACAGGCAGCCACAGCGGCCCCTCTTGAAGAGGTGTACCTACGTGGAACATCTGTGGAGTGGTTATCTGGAGCTCTGTCCATACATTCACAAAACAGTATGCAGTTAGTTCAGGCCTCCTCTGCAGATGCAGCTGGTGGGACTGCAGCATTATAACATCTAGACCTACTGCATCACCACTTTCCCCTCCTGTTTAAACACTGCTTCTCAGTCACCCACATGTGGAATACACAGAGGGACCAGCACTCGAAGAAGAAAGTGTACTGGCCTGTAACTGGTGGTGCTTCGAGATGTGGTGTCCCTGTCTGTATTCCATCACCCATCGTTGTTTCCTCTCTGCTTCAGATTCTTCTGATTTGTGGTGAGAGAGGAACTGGAGAAGCATCTGTCCGCCCCGCCCCTTATGCCCTCGGTTTGGAGCACAAAGAGAACATCTATGTGGGGGTGGACCACTGGATACTACTTGCTAGAAATCTCTGATCTCAGGCACATGGGTGCACATTCATATAGGGAATGCACATCTTGAATCTCCAGGTACAGGTCAGTAAACTCCATTTCTTGTAGAATTGTTTTGTTTGCATGGAATTCCAGTTAGTTGAGTGTCCTGGAGGCGTTCTGATCCCACCCTAGTGGATATGATATAAGAATGCAGTTACCTTCAGATAATCAGTGTTCATCTGTGCTCTATTAGATGCATTCAGTGCAAATTACGCTTCTCTGGGCTGTAGTGTCCCATTGGCCGACCCTGTCACTTTTGGGCATAAGAAGGGTATACTGACTAAATCAGATAATGTAACGAAACCCGTCTCATTGGATTTCTGCTCTCGGATCTGTGCATGTGGGCAAGGGCCTGTATGTGTCTGTCACGTGTCACCCCCACTATGAGGTGAATTGACTGCCTCTGTGCTCTGGCGACCTCTCACCACAGCCCGCAGAAGAGCTCCCCTGGGATGCAACTTGCTGACTGGTTTGTCCTGTGTGGCGCACATCTGAAACGCCACCCGAGCAATTCTTGGGAATCATTGAAAGGAAGATTTCTTGATTAAAGCACGTTTGCCCAATTTTATTAGACAAGTATAAGAGTAGCTTGTAATAAACAGTGACGGAGCCACTATAGACTTAAGCCAGCTATGCAACTCACCTAGCATTAACCAGAATTCTGATTTGCGTTTAGTGTTGTACTCAATTGCTTTTTTTCCAGATGTCTGACGGGGGTTGCAACGTTTACTCTGGGTTTACTGTACTGAGTGCTAGCGACGCTAACGGCGATTACTCCCTCTAGCCTAGGAAGACAACATACCCGCTCAAATCTCCCGGAATAAGGCCCAACACTGGCAGACATGGTTCCACCTCTGGCACCCTGCGAGGTCACCCAACACCACTGGAAAGGGAACCAAGTAAGATAAGTTTCAGCAGAATTACAGAAGCAGAGCATGAATCAGCAGTCTCGGCCCCAACATCTCCGAATACACCGTCTACCCCTCCAGTGTCTGCCTCTTCAGAACTGAGTGTGTTTTTAGATATTGATCTCAACAGTTCGTATGGTATGTATGTAATATAATGTATATTGACTTGAGTTCTTCTCAGTGGATGTTTCATCCCACGCTCTGCCTAGGGCTCTTGTTATTCTTTGGGAACTGTTTTGGTCCAGCAGGTAACACCAGATGGTAGTTACACGTAGTCGTCTGCCTGGCTTCTTTTTCTGGAGTACGAGCGAGCCTTAGTCTTGGAACAAATGCACATGGAGGTGTCAGTTTGGGGTTGTTACAAAGTCCTGTACAGAGAGATCTGTCCAAGTAATAGGAGAGTTTGCCTTGGCCGTGATTAGGGTCAATTCTTGAAGCAGAGTTGCTTCTTGGGAGCCAACAAGGATGTCGGGCCGATTCCTGAAAAAAGATGTTGCCTCTCTTTTGAGGGGGGAAAAGGCAGAGAGGGGAACACGACAGAGCGCCTCTTTATTACGCTGCCAAAGCACGTCTCATTTATAGAAGAGACTCTAATTTATTTGATTTTGGATAGTGATGGGATATTTTTGTTTTACCGTAAGAGAAATTACTGTACCAGAAATAAATTGGAAGGCTTTCTTGAGAAAAAGGATAAGGGCAATTGAGAAAATAGAGCAACCCTGATTTCCACTAAAAAACTGAAACCGCTGAGCACCTTTTCAGCAGAGTCTGTTACTGCGGAGACTGATGCAGGAGAGGCCTGAAATGGTGTATAGTGGTTGCTAGCAGCTGAGATTGCCAATTGCTTGGGAAACTTGTTCCAAACACAGGCCTGTAATGTTTGCTCTTTCTCACAAATGACACGAGTGTTCATGGAAGGTCCAGGCTCAGCCGGCAGAGCTTGTACCCATCAGCAGTGCTGAACCACTTTGCGTGTCTACCTCCCTCCTCACCGAGTATGTAATGCAAGTCAGCATCTAACTTGGTCCACACAAGAACACAACTTTGCGCTTCCCCCTTCTTAAAACAGCTGTCCCCCGTGCAGTCACGGGAGTGGTGGTCTTCAGGAGAAGGCTACCTGCCAATCAGTTCAGCTCTGAGGAGGGGGAGGTGCATTCAGGTGAAATGAACAGGCGGCCAGCACATTTTGGAGGGTTCAAATAGGATTTAAACAGTGCATAGGTTACGTGTTTGTCATCTGCTTGGAGCGCAGCTGACCCGCGGTGCTTGCTCTCCTGCTCAGCGGGGCTGGTCTGTCTTGCGCTGTCAGGGGGCAGTTGACCCATCCAGGTTTGTTCACCTGTTGACAGATCTGAGTGCCAGAATCCGAAGGATACAGCCACCCTGCGTTACCCCCTCAATACATGCTGCATGGGCTGGGATGGTGGCCACGGGTTTTATGTTCACCTCTCATCACTGTTTAATTAAACACCAGAGAAGGGACTTCGGGACAGACATGGGTTTCTTGTGGCAAATGGTGAGGGCTCTCTAGGTAAAAGGTGCCTGGGGTGATAACGTTGAGGTCAAAATTCAGTTGTGTTCTCCTTTGTCATATTCTGTGTATTTCTTTTAACTCTACCATTTCATTAATATTGCTTAAAAGCCGTATATTCTCCACTGTAACTTTCAAAGGTTTTGGCCTAGAAATGCATAGTGGTACGTTCCTAGTTTCAATGATAGATTTGGTAGCATATCAGGTATATTTTAAAGATATGCCCCATCACATTCTCTTCCTTGGGCTGTTTTATAAACACATGAAGGGGGGAGGAACACTGTTTTGCTGGCAGAGTTTCTTCTCTGATCCCTTTTCTATTTTAATAGGTAACAACAGCATCTTCGCTCCTGTCCACTTGCCGCAGTCAAGTGAGTACCAGCTTCTCTCGTTTGTCCATACCTTCTTCCCATTTTCTAAACATACTTTTCTCTCATAAGAGCCTAAGCATAATTAAATGCTCTCAGCAATAAAGGGATAAAATGTTAAACTAGTTCATTAAAAAAAAATAACTCGGGGTTTTGGTTTTTTTTGCACATTAGGTAGAGCTTAGAGTAAAACGATGCATGAATCTAAGAACTACTTGGGTTTGAGTCTAATAAATAACATGGTGTTTTCCCATTTTTTGATCTCCCGCAGTGTTGCTTAATTGATCAGGCTGGCTAACTGCGCAGCGGAAGTCACTATAGATTTTGGTGATTGACACTAAAATTTTATGCAAGTATTTGCTTTACTATTAGGGAGAGAAAAGGTGCTTTCCATACCTCATGCAGTAATCTGACACTGTATTCACTTGCATAGTACATCTGAGATGTGTTGCCACGGCTGCCTGCCCTTCCTTCTTATTTCCTCTTAAAGAAAATCCGGCATTTTTATTTGCAATTTGACTTTCTGAAAATCCAGAGTTGTAGAATACAATACAAAATTGGCAAAACAAATCCAATTATAGTGATCTGCAGAAGCCAGCTATAGTAAAAGCCATAGTTTTCTTCTTGAAGTGCCTAACTTTTTAATATTTCTCTGAACAAATCTCTTGTCTCTTTCAAAGAGAAAAAAGTCGGAAACTTTCAAAGGGGATGAGCGAAGTTGTAGTTGGAGTCCCATGTCCTCTTTTTTTCTGCTTCACTGTTGTTTCTGCTGTTACATTGCATAAGTAGCCCCGTGAAGGCCTAATGTGAACACGTTATCTGTTTTTGGACAGAGGGAGGGCGCTTTCCATGCCCATTTATGATTTATGCCTACACCCAAACCACATACATCTCTGTATCCTTCCACTTAACGACAATGAATTCTTCCCCCATGTAAAAGGTTCCCAATTAAACAGTTTTGTTGTCCATTATATATTCTTATCAGGCCTTCATTTTTTCATCTAAATACAGAGAGCATAGGGAGACTGTCAAATTGAGGCATTCAGTCGTGCTTATTACATGCTCTAGTCTGAGTATATGTTGTCTTTCAGACAGAAGTCTGCTTTGTGAAATGCAGTGTGTCGTTACAAAAATGACTGGCAGTATAAATTCCTAACTGTTGAGCCCAGCTGAAGGGGTGCCACTGAATACCAAGAATCTGTTTTATGCAGTGCTGTAGCTGTGTTGATCCGAGGATATTAGACACACAAGGCAGGGGAAATCATATCTTTTATTGGACCAACGTCTCTCACCAATAGAAGTTGGTTAAATAAAACATGTTGCTTCACCCCCCTGGTATTGCTAAAAGTTTGTTTGTGAGTTTGCTTCTAGTTCTGACTACAAATGTTCAGAATGTTTTACTTTACTGTGTTGTGCACCACCTGAAACAATCCTTTTCTCCTTTTAGAATCTTTCTTCAGCTCATGTGGGAGTTTGCATAAACTAAGTGAAGAGCCCTTGGTTCCTCCACCACTTCCTCCACGCAAAAAGTTTGATCAGGATGTTTCGAATTCGAAGGTGATTTTGTGTGTGTGAGATAAATGCGTTGGTAGATTTGATGAGCTTTATGAAACATTGGTCTTGGACATATACGCATTATTCTAATGTGGTATAACTTGGTTAATTCTTTTTTTTAATCCTCAAACCTAATAATTCTCACAGAACAGCCAGCAGCTTTACCCTCTTAGCACCACTTAATAGCAGAGCGTTGAAAGAAGGTTTCATATGAATGAGACTTCATTACTGTTAGAAAATACATACTAGTGCTAATACAATATGAAGTAGCATAATTAAACTGTCAATAAACTAAACTATATGAATACAAGTCTCTCTGATGCATTACTCTTGATTGTGCGTGTGTACAAATCAGAAAGATTCTAATTTTAAGAAAAACTATTCCACCGAGTTTTTAATGGTTATTTTCTAACAGTCAGTGTTCTCAACTTGCGATTTTGCCCATTAAAAGCTACGCTTTGTCATTTTTTCACCTAGTAAAACTATAGTTTCACTCTACACCTCCCTTCAGCGTGTGTCAGGAAGTAGATTCCTTTCTAAGGAACGTCACGTTCTTTGCATGATTTCTTTTTCTGTATTTCAGGGAAGTTCAAAGTCTGATGACGATCCTCCTGCCATTCCACCACGGCAACCTCCTCCTCCAAAGATACAACCTCGAGTTCCCGCGTACAATAATCCCGCTGATCAACTGCTACATAGTCCACCGCCCCCACCTCCAAGAGACCCTCTTCCTGATACACCTCCACCGGTCCCATTTCGGCCTCCAGAACACTTCATAAACTGCCCTTTTAACCTCCAGCCCCCGCCAGTGGGACGCTTTCACAGAGACCCAGACCGCTTCAGGGAAGCCAGCACGTGCCCGAGTTCACCAAACACTCCTCCAAGCACACCCTCTCCGAGAGTTCTGCGTCGCTGCTACATGCTCAGCTCCAATCACAACAACCTTGCTCATCCTCCCGCTCCCCCAGTCCCACCCAGGCAAAACTCGAGCCCTCAGTTACCAAAATTGCCACCAAAGACTTACAAGAGGGAGCTTTCCCAGCTGCCTTTGGACAGACAGTCTTTGCTAGAAAACGCAGAAACTCCTCAATGACCGTAGCCATATTAGTCATTGACACTGGAATAGTATTTGTAAAGTTCCTTTTTATTTATTCCAAAACAAAAAAAATAAAGGGCAGTGTATTTTAGTACTTTCACAGATAATGCTCTTAAAAGGTGCTGCTGATCAATGAAAAGTTAAAAATTGGAAAACTAAGGATATACGCTCTAGTCTTCGACTAGACCCACAGCATTACCCTCAGGTGATCAGCAGCATGGCCTTGTCTCAGCTCCTCAGTGCCGACCGGTCTGCCAGTATAAAGATGATCTATTTTGCACTGTAAATGACACTACATTAATTTAAACTGACATCACTTCATTGCACTGAACCAAAAAAGGTGCGTTTGTGGAATTTTTTCAAATTTGAGCACTAGTGGCCTTTTTAAAAAACAAAACAAAAACAAAAAAGAGTGAAATTACCACACAAGCATGAAGATGGATAGTGTTACTGATTTTAAACCTCTCTGGCAACTCGCCTTCTAATTTTGTGTCAATCTAGGAGGTTTGTGAATGACAGCTCATGTTCTCAAATTTTGAATGCCATGTCTTAATGTCCAGTCGTTTTGCTGCTGAAGATGAAAAAGAAAAATGGGATGAAAATCTAAATGATGATATCTGAATGCACTATTAGTTTTGATTATTTTGACAGAGTATAACCCGTTATTGGAAAGAATCCCTGGTATTTAGCATGCGTCTCGTTCAGATGTGCCTTTTTGTTTCGGCAGGCAAAAGTGTCTAAAGCTAAAGAGTTGCCTACTTTTTTGGAGAACAAAGCTGTATGCCATGTATGTATAGTTGTTTATATTGTATATTTACAGATAATGCTAATAACCTGTATAAATTTAAGTGACTTGAGGCCTGTAATACAGTCTGCTGCTCTTGCAATCTTATACATTCAGAAGCATTTCCTATAGCTTAGGAACAAAGTCTTGCCTTCTACGCCTAATAACGTTCTCTAGATCTAACTTCGTTGAATTATGAATACCCTTTTGGAAGTTGGTAGCCTTTAAACCAGCAAACACTTCAAGCTTTATTAAACTTTTTAAACTGAAAAGCGAATGGAACTTTTCTTTGCCAGTTGAACAACTTGTTGTTTGAACTGGTGTGAGAGTGAGTCTGTTTTACCGGTAGTACTGTAGCAGAATTTGTAAGGTGGCCAAAAGCCACTTTTTATTTACTGGTCTGTGGCCTTTTACTGTGCTTTGTATCAGAGTTCTTAACAAGATTAATAAATCACCCCAGTCTTAATTTTTAAGAGACTGATCGGCGTGTTCCTTGTAAGGATGGGGGAAGGGGAATGCAGGATCTGCAGTGCTGTGCGAGATTCCCAGATTCTTTCATGCCATTTCTGCTAAGCCTGACAAATGGGTTGCCTTCATATCTGCCGCTAACCGACCCATTTCAGAAAGGGCACTGGCAGATAAGTCCTGCCCAGCTGGCAACCCACCAAAAGTTTTAACCCCTTCCAGCAGAGAGATGACAACATTCTAGGGAGAATGATTTCTTTAAAAACGTAAGTTCGAGAAGAACCAAACAGATCTTTTCTCTGAGGAAGGATGTGAGTTATATATTGATAAATATTAGGATCAGAGAGACCGCTATAGTTTACTCTGAGATTCATAACAAGGCCATAGGATTTCATGGAGTAATCAAGCCCATAACTTCCCATTGAATTAGAACGTATCATTTATCACCTTCTGTGGCTAAATACTCTGACAAAGAGAAATTACACAAGATTTTCCCTCTGGATTGTTTCCTCACCATATCTAAAAAAAAATTAGCTCCTCCCTTCCTAGCAACATCCCTACCTTCTCAAGTCAATTCCAGTTCAAGTTTGCCAGTCCATTTTTCTTTCAAGGGGATTACTAAAAATTAGGAGGACTACATAGACAATTTGAAGAGGCTCTCCAATTCTACCAAGTATGAGAACCCAAAGATTCTTTGCTTTCTGTACCTAAAAGTGATGGCCAAGTAGTGTCTCTAGACAAGGAGAAATTTCTCATCAGAGGAGGATCTCTTCCTGCAAGCACCCAGGAGCTTAAAAAGTTGAGGCAACTGTCAAAATAGATTTCCAAACTTCAGCAGCTTCCTTTTCTTTTTCACAATCTGCATTGATTCTCTCAAGAAATTAGACTTTACAAGCAAGGATTAATTCATTTTAACACTCACAAGGCTACAGCCTTAATAATAGATTAATCCTCTGAATCTCATGAAATTTGCTGCTCTGACTGCCAGATGGCACATCTCGCTTAACCCCTAAATGGCAGGTGGTGGTTCAGTATAGATCCTGCATGCCTCCAGATTGAAAGGGAAAAGGGGTTTGGCGGGACACATGTAAAAGCATTGGCTAATAAAGCAGCTGCTTATAAGAGAGATTTCCATTGGTTCTTACTGACAACATGAGATACTCTCTAGAAACAATGAACTCTGTGCCACTCAGGTTCCAAATCAGTCGGTGCTGTAAGGAATCCAATCTCATTTATACAAAATTGACCAATCTTAATCTTATCCATAAAATAATTATAATAGTTGGGAGCCTACAACATGGAGCTCACATGGATTGTCTCACATCCCAATGATCTTTGTCCCAAAAAGGAGAAAAAGAAAGCAATCCTATTAGAGTTTAGACCAGCAAGATTTGCCTTATATACTTTCACCATCATGTTAAGGATCTTCATGTGTCGTACAGCACCGCTGCAGAGCCTTCTGTGAGGGATGAGTCCCAGCAAATTACACTCGGAAGTTTTGTCTCTTGGATAGACACAAAGTTGATGGTAGAATAAGTATAAAGTTAGAGAATTAAAGTTAGCTTGAATTTGGTTTAAAAAAAAAAACGTTTCTAATGAGCAAGTAAAAGAAAGGCCTTGAAAGTAATGACATGTCCAGAAGAAATGAAGTAGGGAGGATGGAAGATGTCTGGTTCAAAGAATAACTAATGAAATCAGGGAAGCTACTGAAAAGAAGGCCTCTGACTGAGGGGAGTGAATGCAGATGGTATTAAATTAAACAGCAAATCTGTCTTAAAAAGCCAACATGGCCCATCCTACTCCATATACTCAAATTAGGGCCTATGTGGAAAAGAAAAACTATTTGTCGGCAAGGAAGGGAAGAGATGGGCGCGGGAAGGCCTTGGAGAAGATGAAATAAGAGTGAACAGTCTCCAACTGATTTTAGCTGAAGTCAGTAATTGGCTATGGCCTCCCTAGTTTCTTAAAGAGAATAAAGAAGTAAACTCTTAAAATATCATTGCTAATACCTGACTGATCATGCGGGCCTAAGCATTAGCTAAGCTTTAGCCCATTTATAAATATCTTTGTCAAATCCTTATAAATGTTTTGTTACTGTTGGGCGTAGTAAATTGCTTATTGTTTAGCGTTTTCGGGCACGTTTTGAGCAATTGCAAAAATCGCAGTAGGTCTTTGGATTTAATAAAGGCATTTATGGTTAGATTAGAGTTGTGATAACATCCTACATAAATATGAGTAATTCCAACCGCGTTACTAATTTTGAATAAATGTAAAGGGGGGAGAGGAAAGAACCTAAAAGCAGATAAGCTGAGCAGCCTGAGTGATAAACCAATGTAAAGAGTCAGTAGTCAGAATTGCTAGACCAGCTTCTCTGCCACGCTGCTGCCTAATATGCCACATCTCGTTCCCTTCTTACGCTTGTGTCATGGCTTCTTACTTCCCAGTCGTCCGTATTTACAGAGGTAGTAAGAAAGAGAATGAAAAATGGCTTGCTACGTTTCGTTCTTGGAGTGCTTGCTCATGTAGATTCTGTTGTGGGTGCGCGCGCCCCATGCACGGTTACCAGAAACATTTCCCCTTAGGAGATCCCATAGGGCTGATTTTCGGCGCCCCTGGAGTCCCGCACACATGCTACAGTATATGAGGCACTGCCAGCCCTACGCTCAGTTCCTTCTTTCCACCAGAGCTGACGGTTGCTGGAATTGTGTTCCTGCATATCTGAGCAAGCACCCCGTAGCTTCATTCTAAAAAAAAAAGTTCTAGTTTAGTTAGTTTGTCCGTCTGTCCCATTAGGGACCTTCGCTGGGGTCAGGGTATGCCCCAATCTCCAGGCTTCAAATCCTGTGGCAAGGTGCCAGTCAGTGATCCTCATGACAACTATCAAGTGCCTTGGGGAATCGCATAGGAAAGACAAGTGCCGCATTTACAAGTCCTGTTCTCCAAGTGCTATAAGGGATCGAGATACCTGCCTGTGGGCCTTGTTGATGGAGGCAACCCTGAGATCATCCTCTGAGTCATCTCACTCTGTTTCGGCACCAAGCACCACGACAGTGCAGAGTGTTCCCCTGGCATCGGGGTCCCTCTCCACCGCCAAAGAAAAAGCAAAAAAAAAAAAATTAACAGCTGGAAGGTGACCCTCTACCACGAGGTGAAGCACTGGGGTTAGGCAGAGCCAAGGTGCTGAGCAACCGTTTCAGGACCCATCATTCCCAGGGATCAAGAGTCCTGTCAGTGATCTCCCACTGTCGCGGGAGAGCAGAAGGGGCACCCTGCAAGTTTTGGACCCATCGACACCAGAGGCTTTCCAGGCGGCTACCACCTTGATGCCCTTTCCTGTGCCAAGCACACCACTCCCTACCCAGATAATGGCTGGGCACTGGCGTCGAACAGCAAACCCCCCCCCCCCCGAGTCCTCAAGATGGCTACAAGGGTCTCCCGATGCCCGCCGCTCTTCCCTGGTGGAGGCACAGGGTAGAGGATTGCCCCCTTTGTGACCGTCCCCTGGTACCGAGAGTGCTACATTACTGATGATCCCCAATGGGATTGAGATGCCTTTCAAGAGCTCCCAAATGAAGGGCAGCGGCGGGCTGACTCACTCCATGTCAGATGGTTACTGTTGACAGATGGTTACTGTTCTTGGTCACTGACATTGACAAGTTTCCCTGCGTAGGAGCAGCACAGAACCTGATCACCAGCTCCAAGATTTCTTTAAGTGGAGCACCAACATTTTTGATGCTTGGTACTGAGGTGGGCTCAGCCTTCCCAGCACCAGGCACGTTCCTCCTCGGGACCTAAAGGGTCATATTTGTAGAGCCCTGCAAATCCGTGTTATATCCGCGGATACAATGCAGATATCCGCAGACCATTTCTTGCAGATGCAGATCGGATACGGATCCACATATTTGTATCCGCGCAGGACTCTACATATTTGGGTCAGTACCGTCGGTCTCTGGACTTTCACTTTTGGTCACCATGTTGGGGATCGAGGGAGCCGCACCACAATGGCTCTTGTCATTGGTCCCCCTCTCCTCAGCACTATGAAGACAAGCCTGGCAGAGGCAACCGCAGTCTCTCTGTGGCGATTAAAGGCAAGGGCCTCCTCTAGCCACAATTCCTCCACGGCAGGCTCAACCCCAACTTCCACTTCAGGCTCCTTCAGGTTGGCCTCAGAACTGGTCCTACTGGGGATTCCCCGGTCAGTGGGACCCTTTTCCTCCCTTCATCAGGGACACACTCTGTAGCCCCCCCAAACCCAGGCAAATGCTGCATCATTGGCATCTGAAAAGGATTTAAACCCCGTGGAGGGGACATCTGCGGGGGCTCTCCTGCCTACTGAGGATCTGCCACCCCCCAAGACTCCAAGGCAATCCTCTTCCTCTCCAGACAAGGCAGCGGTAGCTGAGCCCTTCCCCTCCTCTACCCTGGATGATTTTCGGGCACACCAGGAGCTTCTAAGGCAACTGGCCACCAATTTAAAATTGGAGGTGGAGGAGACCCAGGAACAAGTGGATAACATTTAACGTGGGGACGGGCAGTGACGGTGCGGATTGCCCAGTCAATCTATGCTGGTGTCCTAAAGGTTGCTAAAGGCCTTTGGCAGACCCCCTCCTCCCTAGCTCCTACATCGCAGAGGGCAGAGAAGAGGTGCTATGTTCCCACCAAAGGGTTTGAATACCACTTCTCCCACCTGGCTCCTACTTCCCTGGTGGTTGGTGCAGCCAACGAAAGGGATGACAAGGTCAAGCAGGTCCCACTCCCAAGAACAAGGACTGGAAGAAGCTGGACTTGTTTGGGAGGAAAGTCTATTCTGCTAGCCTACAGCTGCGGGTCACTAATCATCAAGCACTGCTGGATAGGTACAGCTAGAGCTTGCGGGACTCCCTCAGGTGTTTCAGAGAGGCGCTGCCGTCAGCCCAGAGTTCGGCTTTCTCTGCCATCCTGGAGGAAGGCAGGTGGTGGCAGGTGCGGTGCTCTAAGAAGTCCGTGACAGCAGACTCTGCGGCACCAGCCAAGGCCACGTTGAGGTCTTTGAGCCTGTCTATGTCTCAGGCTTGAAGGAGACGCTACCGCCCTAAGCAGCAGTTCCAGCGTCACACCGGGTCCAGGCAGAAGGCACAGGGAACTGTGAAAGGGGAGAGAGGGAAAGGAATCACAGGTGTCGTACGCAGGGCCTGCCATTGGCTTCCTCAGCCCAACAGGTCTCATGGCATTCAAGCGCAATGCGTTCTGATGACATGTGCGAGGACAGTGTCCCGGGCTCGCATCCGGATTCTTCAAACCCCCTATTCTCAGACCGTCTTGCCCCCTTCCTTTCAGCCTGGGCCAGCATAACTTTGGAGCGCTGGGTCCTGAGCACTGTGGCAGAGGGCTACGCCCTCTGGTTTTCCTCTTCACCGCTCCACTCTTCCCTCCCCATCCCTCTTCAGGGACCCCCCTCACAAACAGCTCCTAATGAAAGTGGTTTGCAAGTTTCAATCCCCGGGGACTGTGGAGGAGGTTCTGCTGGACAAGAGGGGCTGGGGTTTTCTCATCCCAAAGGCGATGGGAGGCCTCAGGTCCATATTAGACCGTAGGGGCCTGAACAAGCGCATCAGAAGTTAAAACTCTGCATGGTCTCCCTTCCCTCTGTCGTACCCTCACTAGCTCT
The DNA here is from genome assembly GCA_007922175.1 of Pelusios castaneus. Taxonomy (NCBI): domain Eukaryota; kingdom Metazoa; phylum Chordata; order Testudines; family Pelomedusidae; genus Pelusios; species Pelusios castaneus. Next base: position 18,028,869 of record ML685781.1, read on the forward strand.
CGGAACCCGTATGCTGCCCTCGAATTGCAAAATGCCTATTTCCACATTTCAGTCTTCCTGGGGCACAGGCATTTCCTCTGATTTGTGGTTGGGGGCTCCCACTTCCAATTCACAGTGCTCCCATTCGGCCTTTCCTCGGTCTCAAGGATATTTACCAGATGATGGTGGGGATGGCGGCAGCCTGCCTCAGGCATCAAGGAGTCCAGATCTACCCATATTTAGACGACTGGCTCAGTCAGGGCAAATCTCAGTCTCCGGTTCTGTCTAGTATGGTCTTAGTAGGAGACACTTGCCACCGCTTAGTGCTACTGGTGAACGACTAAAAGTCGGTCCGGGTACCAGTACAAAAGATACACTTTATCAGTGCGGTCCTGGACTCCACACAGGCCAGATAGATTCTACCATGGTCCAGTTCTAGATCATATCTGACCTCATCAAGGGCCTGCAGACCTCACCACTAACTACTATGGTTGGCTTCAGCGTACGCCCCAAGTATACACGCAGTGAACAGAGTCGGGTGGTACCCCCACACTTACTGTCTTCCCTGACTGGTGGTTGGTTGCTCGGACAGTCCTGGAAGGTGTACCCTTCACAGACCTTTGCCCTTCCAGTAACCCTCCTCTCAGATGCATCAGACCTGGAGTAGGGTGCCCACATCAGCACAGGTCAAAGCACTCAAGGGACCTGATTGGCTCAAGAGGGTAGAATGCCTATAAACATGAGGGAGCTCGGTGCGATTCATTTAGCCTGCAGAGTGTTCCTCCCTGTCCTCACAGACAGCCCAGAGACTATTTATTCTGTCAGCTGACAAGGTGGGGCTCGTTCCCCAGGAAGTGATGAACCTGTGGTCTCTAGTGATAAAACATTACATCCACCTAATAATTTCTCACCTTCTAGAGATTAAGAAGAACAAAGCAGATTGCTTTAGCAGGTCATTTGGACCATCCCACAACTGGCCTCTCCACCCGGAAGTGGCAGGCACGATCTTCGGGAAATGGCGCTATCCCCCAGTGACTCTCTTCGCCTCCGGGGCCAACAGGAAGTGCAGACGATTCTATTCTCTTCAAGACATGGAGAAGGGAGCATTGGTGGGCACTTTCCTCCTTCCTTGATCGGAGGGTCTTCTGTATGCCTTCCCCCTATGCCTCTAATTCACAGGGTGCTGCTAAAAATAGAGAAACAAGGCAAGAGCTATCCTTATAGCTCCCGCATGGCCCAGGCGATGTTGGTTTTCAGTGATCCTCGAACCGTCTACTGCCCCTCCACTAGAGCTGCCACTATGGCATGACCTACTCTCTCAAGATCAGGGGCGCTTGCTGCTCCCAAACGTGAGCTTGGTAACTCAGTGGCTAACAACCAAGGAGCAAGCATGCTTTTCTGAAATACAGATGGTGTGGATGGACAGCAGCAAACCTGCCGCGAGGCTATCCTATGTGGACAAATGGAGGAGGTTGACAGGCTGGGCTGAGGCCCAATGGATTGTACCTACATCCAAGCCAATCCCAGTGACCCTGGGCTACCTCTTACACCTCAAGGACCAGTGTCTGGTCGGCTCTTCACAGAAGGTCCGTCTAGCTGCCATATTGGCATTTTGCCACCAAGTCCAGGGGCAGTCAGTTTTTTCTAATACCATGATAGCAAGGTTCCTAAAAGGGTTAGAGAGACTTTCCCCCCAAATTAAGGATCCTTCACCCCCTGGAACCGATACCTAGTCCTCTCCTGACTTATGAGGGCCCCATTCAAGCCACTGGCCACTTGTCCATTACTGTTACTCTCCTGGAAGGTGGCTTTCCTGGTAGCAATCGCCTCTCCGCGGGGCTACCTTATACAGTCTTCTATCAGGACAAGGTGCACCTGAGACCTCACCCGGCCTTTCTACCAAAGCTGCTCTCACCCTTCCACACAAACCAAGACAGTTTTCCACCTGTGTTTTTTCTGAAATCCCACACTTCAGAGGACGAAAGGAAACGGAACATGTTGGAATGGAACACAGAGCCCTGACTTCTTGTAGCGAGAGAAGAAAGCCATTTAGAAAATCGACGCAGCTGTTTGTGGCGGTAGCAGATGGAATGAAGGGTTTGCTGGTATCCTCTCAACATGTTTCTTCCTGGATAGCGGCCTGCATCCATTTCTGTCACAAGAGGGTGAGTGAGCTGCTCCCAGGGGATGTTAAAGCCCCCTTGACCAGAGCTCAGGTGTCCTCGGCAGCATTTCTGGTGAAGCTACCTGTGCAGGATATCTGCAAAGAAGCAACGTGGTCCTTGGTACACCTTCACATCTCACTATACGATTCGCCAGCAAGCCAGCAAATCCATAGACTCCAAACCTGCCTCCAGGGCACTGCTGGAAAGTCACCTGTAACTGTTGTTCTTTGAGAGCTGTGGCTCATGTCCATTCTGTGACCTGCCTTCTGTCCCTGCTGTTGGAGTAGCCAGCAAGGAGGAGCTGAGAGGGCATAGGTCCGGCAGCACTTCATCTAGCACAGCATGTGGACAGAGCTCCAGGGAGCACCAAGGCCAGCCCTACAGGATCTGCTGAGGGGAAATGTTTACCGGTAACTGTGTATGGGGCACACACCTACAGTGGAATTGGCATGAGCAACACATCACAAAGAGTAACAGTTACAGGAAAGTAACCGTCTTTTTTGGTTTGTTTGGGTTGCCCTTTTTAATTCATGTTACCCTTGTAGCTCTTTGGTTTTCTAGGCAACATCTTTTCTGCCTTTTAATGATGCTGGTGCATAACACGTGGGCCATGTTCACAAGAAGTTTAAATTCATTGTGTCTTTCAACTTAATGTCTTCAGAGTTCCTAGATTCCCAGGCTAGAAGAGCCCATTCTGATCATCTAGTCTGACCTTCTGCGTATCACAAGACAGAAGCCTCACCCCATCATCTCTGCATCAAGCCCATAAATTCTCTTTGAAGAGTAGGATCTCTGTTTTCAGGAAGATATCCATTCTTGACTTGTATTGCAAATGATGGAAAATCCACCACATCCTTAGATAAATTTTTCCAATAGTTAATTAACATCACTGTTAATAAAAACCTGTATCTTATTTCTAGAGGCAGGGTGGGTGGATCAACCTCTGTTAGTGAAAGAAACATGCTTTCAAGCTTAGACAGCTCTTCTTCCCATCGGGGACAGGTAGTTAAATATAAGATGTAACAGATTGTTTAGTACGGGCTTGTCCAACCTGCGCCCCGCAGGCCAGCATCCAGCCCGCGGGGTGCCTGGGCGCTGAGGCCAGGCTGGGGCCTGTAATACCCAAAGGAAGACCTTGTGAGGCAATAAGATAGGTGGTGTAGCGATTAATTAGCCCTGACCAAAAGTTATTTTGTGTATAAGCAAACAGAGCTGGTACTGACCAAGGATGTATCTTGGTCCCACTAAGTAGCAGACATAATTTGCAAGTTCTGTAAAACAATAAGATAAGACCAGGGCAAAGGAATGTTATAAATAAGTGTTGAAAATAACCAGATGTGCGTGCCATTTACCCACTTAGCAAGCAAGGGTATAAAAGCCAATGGCTAAGCCCCCCCAAATTGGAACCTCATCGTCGGGGCAACTGCTATGTTCCCCGCCACGAGTCATCGCTCCCCACACTTCACGCCTGCAGTCATTTAATTGGGGTTCCCGTCTGCTGATGGGCCGTAAGCATTGGTGCTTTCCTATTTCTTTTCTTCCTTGTCTGTATTTTTAATAAATGCAGTTTGCTTTTCTCTTTTATCTTGTTTCCCAGTGTTGTGCCTACCGAGCTAAACGAACCTTAGGAACTGAGCTATAGGTTATAGCCAGGGTCCTGTGACCTTCTTGGAACAGGGCCTTTTCAAATCTCCCACTCTGAGCACACTCAGACATGGGGCTCAGGGTGGGAGTGGCCTGGCCAGGGAGCAACTCTGGACACCCCTGCAGCTCCAGCCAGGACCGTAAGGGAGGAGTGGGGCTGGGAGGGTGGGGGAGCCAGCGGGGGGAGTGGCTGCAGAGTCTTGGGGAGGGGGCTCGGTGAGGCCACAGGAGTCAGGGGGTGGCAGCAGAGCCCGGGGAGGCCGCGCGGGGGGGGGGGGTGGGGGGGCCCGGCAAGGCCATGGGGGCTGATGGGGGGTAGTGGAGGGCCAAATAGGCTGTAGGGGCCCAGAGGGGTGGCGGCAGAACCCAGGGAGGCTGGAGGGCCGGAGGGGGCAGTAGGGGTCCCTGTTCTCCTTTGCCCTGCCATGTTCCCCTGCCGCCTGTACATATTGACACGTCCTGGAAAAAGTAAAGGGAAGCCTTTTTAAAGTTTTCACAAAAGGTGGTTTAACTAACGAGTGAAAACTTGTGTAGAGTTGAGAAAGTGACACTTCTCTAAAGGTTGCTGTAGGGAGGATGGATAGTATTTGAGAATTATGTTTAGGTATGAAATGTTTCTACTTTTAGAGAACCAAACTGAGTTTGTAAGCTGGTGTTTATCTTTTGACTGTTTAAATTTTATTAATACTGAGATCAGTTTCTATGCCTTATCTGTCCAAAATGTGCTCACTGGCCCTTGCTTGAGAAAAGAATTGGAATGTGGCTCCTTACCCCAAAAGGTTGGACACCCCTGCTCTAGACTGTCCCTTGGTACGTCATACTCCTTGCAGGAGTCAAACGGTGGAAGTAGCTACAGGTATGTGTCCTCCTAACTTGTGGCTGGGCCAAGCACCATCTTCCCATTTAAACATTGGAAAGGAAAATGCAGGTGTAACCTTTGGGTGGGCTAAAATTAATTAATTGCCCTTCTCCAGTGCCCCACAGAAATCAATCCCAACCCCTGTGGAGAAAGCAGCTGGAGACCCAGGATCCAGTCTGTACAGGACTCACGGCGAAGCTTGCTCAGAGCTACACTCACACATTAAAATACTACTAAAAACAAACATAACAATTAACTTTATTAACTACTAACTAAATGAACCATATCCTAAGAAAACAAACTACAATTAACCAAGAACAATCCCTTGCATGAAAGATCCCCAAGAGTCCCAAAGTCCAGGTGGAGTTCACCCAACTCTCAGCCACAGTCTCTGTTCCAGTGTGGAAGCTTGAGTGGCAAGAAATAGCTGTCCTCTTCTTTCTTTGCTGGGATCCTCTGTAGCATTACATGCAGGCTTTCTCTTCTCCTCTGCAACCAGCCCTCAGTCCCATATGCATGTCTGCAAGGTCTGTCGCAAATGACTCCTTTACATGGAGAAAACATCTTGTTCACTCCTGGCTCAGCTCCTCTCCAGAACACTGAGCACATGGTCTCCCCTCAAGGCAGCTCCTGCCTGCTGTCTGCACAGACTGCTGCTCTCCAGTCATCTGACTGACAACATCCCATCACACCAGCAGGGTACACTGTGGAGATGCTCAAATTGCTACCACTCCCTGCTTCTGGAAGTTTCCAGTTGTGGGTCGCTAATCTGCCCAAAAACAGTAACCCACCCTCAGCAGGTCTCTCAGAGATAGCCTTTTCAGGCATATGGGTTACACAGGCACATGCTTATCGCAGGTAGGGATGTAAAAATTCATTTAATTAAGAATCCATTTAGCCAGGGGTTCCCAACTCCTAGCCTGTGGGCCAAAAGTGGCCCACAGGGCTTTTTAAAGTGGTCTGCGCTCCCCTCCTGCTGGCTGGGAGCCAGGCTGCAGCCTCCCGCTCAGTCCCGGCATGGACGCGGATTGGGCACACAGTTGGGAGGGGGAGCACCTGCACCCACCATGACTTAGCTCTCTGGCTCTGTGCTCCTGTATCAAATCACTCATCTACAGTGGAGCGAATGCTTCCAGTGACTGAATTTGGGCATCGCTGTTGTTTTCCTCAGCAATATGTTTGCCGCATTGGGAGTAGCTACCCATGCAAGCAAGCATTTTCTGCCATGAAACTAATCAAAAATAGAAATCGTGCCATCTTACAGACACTAATTTGAGCAGTTTGATGTTACTGGTAATCAACCAGTAACCTGAAGCCAGACAGCGACAAGTTAGCTTCTGATCTTCAGCCACAGAAATCACATTAGACAAGAGTTGTGTGAAATGAGCTGTTTTTGACGGTTTAATTTTCTTTTATTTAAAATTTTTTAAAAACCTGTGTTTAATTGAATTTAGCTGAATTTTTTTAAATTAATTTTAAATTTGCTTTCCACTAAATAAATGTTTACTTTTAAATATGTAGAGATCTATGCTTCTTAATGGGCTGTGGTTCCCATGCAGGAAACGTTACCAGTATTGTTGTGTGTCCAGCACAGGTGTCTGTTTGGCTGTGTCCCCCCCGGAGTAGGTAACTCTCATGATTGAAGAAACCAACGCCCCTTTGTTACCAGCAACTACTTCCTTTGGTGTCCAAAATTACCTTGCTTGGTTCTTGCAGCCTTCCTGATGCCATCCATCACCTTATTTGGTCCGCACACCACTAAACATCTCCATTCATCAAGACGTTCTGGTTTGGCCGAGACATCCCAGACCATGTGCCAGTCTGCATTCAGTTCACACGGAGGGGGTTCTCGCCGCGGTCACCTTTCTTCTTGTTTAATGACAGCTTCACTTCTGCAGAAACCGCTCGCTCCTCTTTGCCAAGTGAGCTGTCTATTTAAGTCTACCTAAGCCCCAACTACTTTAAGGTGCTGAGCTAGAACTTTTCCCATGTAAACTTCAGAGCTTTTCTCTACCAATCCCCTCTTTGTTAACCCTAAGGGACTATGTGACTAGCTTTTTGTGCAGGAATTGCACATGGCTTTAGTAACATGAGCAGCAACAAGGACATTTTTTTCTCCTGCATCACCAAGAACAGTGAAGGTGGTTGCTTTATATCCCACTCTGCACTAAAGACCTCACCAGACAGTATAAAATCAATGTTATCCTCTATGCAGACGTAGCCCAGAATTACACACTTCGTCCATAGCAAGCAGTGTAAGTACCAATGAGAGTGAAGTTTCACTATAATGAAACATTGACTGGTACTGATTTCTTCTCTTCCTCCTTGTGTTGGCTGAACAAGAAGTGGCTACCAGCCACTTATCCACAGTAGCTGGCTGAGCTACTTTCACTTCAACAATGCAGTTGACGTGCACAGCTGCTAGCAACTAAGTGATATGAATCAAGAGCTAGGAAATAAGAGATCTGAAAAGATAACATGCGGGATGAGGCAAGTCTTGGGAGCAGACAGGGATAGTTCAGCTGTTAAGACACTAGCAGGGATGTGGTAGGTGTTGGTTCAATTCCCTATACCGTTACAGACCCTTTTTGACCTTGGTCAAGTCACTTGATGCCTCTGCACCTCAGTGTCCACCTGTAGAATGGGGATAATCGCACATCCCTACCTCGCAGGAGTGCTGTGTGGATAAATACATACAGCTCTGTGTATAATAAATATAAGGCAGATGTGTAAAATGTTCGGATAATGAATTACCCCTAAAGTGCAAGGCTGAGATTAATTTTCTTCCCTCTTCGAATAGTAAACATTCCCAGCTGGTTTGGTGAACATCTATTTTCCTTCTAAGACAGTGACATCTGCTGGTGAGAAAGTAAATATGTATCATTTAAGATCTTGGTTTGTCTAACAAACTGGTTATATAAATGAATGAGTTGTATGGTGTCAGGACAGCTTGTCTGTATTTCCCCAGTATGCATGTCAAACGGTGTACAAGACAGAACAAAGCTGCAGTTGCATTTCTAGAATATCCTATTTGGATGATAAACATATTTCCTTCCCATCCCTCTCAACAGTGGACTTTCTCTGGCTCAAACCTGTTTCCAAAACTTCCCATGCTTCCGAGGGGGCAGAGTCACTCTCTCAGTCCCAGAGAGTCCTGCTCCTGGTACCAATTTCATATCTGATGCACTATGTAACCCTACTGCAGTAAATAATAGGTTTGATGGACACTCCTATGTTTTAATTAAATAGTCACGTTGGATTGCCTATTGAAATTTTGTTCTTCGAGTATTTGCTTGTGTCCGGTCCAATGCAGGCATGTATGCATTACGTGAACCCTGCTGGAAGCTTTTACTCCAGTGGTATTGTCTGGGTTGGCTCTCGTACCCCCTGGAGGGGCGCTTCCATCCATGTTGAGGTATATAGGGACCTGCTGTGTCGCCGCCCCCTCAGTTCCTTCTTTCTGTCATGGCGGTTGTTGTTGGAGAGCTATTCTTGCACTGCGAGTGCTCCTCAGTGTTCTTTGTAAATAGTTTGTAGATCATAGACTCATAGAAACCAGAAGGGACCATGAGAGGTCAAGTCCAGTCCCCTGCACTCATGGCAAGTACCCTCTTAAGCCGATCGCTGACAGGTGTTTGTCTACAGAAAAAGTCTATCAATAAAGTGTTCATAGTTTATTTTAGTTAGCCATCAGTAGTAGCTGTAGAGCAGTTAACACCCCGCCTTGCAGGACCCTCCTGCTGGGTCCAGGGCATGCCAAAAAAGTGTAACACTTGCTCTAACAAGATGCCAGTCAGTGATCCACTTGAGGGATGTTTAAAGTGCCCGGGAGAAGTCCACATCCCCACCAAGTGCCACATTTGCAAGAACTTTCAGCTGAGAACTAAAAAGGAGAGAGACAGTGGACTTAACTTTCTCCTAACGGAAGCAGCACTTTGCCTGACAACTGAGCGCCAGCCAAAATTGGTATCTCTACTTCCTTGGCCAGAAGTGTACTGGCTTCAATAAGGGAGCCCCAGTGCAGGTCAAGGTCCCTGGTGCTGGGCACTGCTCAGCACCGACATGCCTTGCCAGCACGGACAAATGCAGCACCAGAAGAGCGGCAGCACTCACCATTACTGGTGGCCCAGAAGAGGGCAAGGAAGTCCGACAGACAGAGGCCATTCCCTGGTAAAGAGGACTCAACAGGTGAATCCTGTGCTGGACCATCCCCACCCTGAAACATCTCGATAGGCCTGTTGGCTCTGGCTCAGAGTGAAGAACTGTTGAGTTTGGTGGGCAAGGACTCCCCTAGGATGACTCTGTTCTGACCCCCTCTTCTACGCCAGAGGCCTCCAAAGCTGTGAGGAGTCTGTTGACCTTCCCAACACTTCTGCCCACCTAGAAGGATGGAGCTGACCATAGTAAGGCAAGGCTCGAGTGGGGGAAAGCTGGCAGCGATGACAGGGCGAAGACCCTGGTTCTGGGAAACCTCTAGGAACATGAGATGACACTCCTCGGTTTCCTGGTCTGGGTACTGTTCACAATCCTAGCACTGATCACAACTGCAACATCGATCGAGATCTTGAAGCCAATACCAGTCATGGCACCAGCTGTGCTCAAAACTGATGGGACCTCCATTGGAGCTGATGGGGACGCGCTCCCTGCTTCACCTGTCTTGGAAGGTGGTATTGCTGGTGGCCATCACCTGGGCCCGGAGGGTCTCTGAGATTTGGTAATTCACATATAAGCCTTCATATCCTGTCTTTTTACAGGACGTATGTCTTCAACCACACCTTTCCTTCCTCCCAAAGGTGGTCTCACACTTTCACAAGACCAGAGACATATTCCTCCCAGTATTCCACTCAGAGCCTCACACTTCCAGAGAAGAACAGAGGTTCCTTTTCTTGGATGTCAGACGAGCACTGGCTTTTTATAGAGAGAACCAGCCCCTTTCAGAAGACCACCCAACTCCTTGTGGCCATTGCAGCTAGGGATGAGAGGTGAACCAGTTTCAGGTCAGAGGATATCCTCATGGATAATGTCCTGCATGCGAGTGTGTTACAGTCTGCCAAAGGTACCACCCCCAATGGCTAACAGCACACTCCACAAAGTCCCACTCCTGGGTATCTGTAAAGCAGCAACCCAATCATACATCCAGACGTTCTTCTCTCACTGTGCTGTTGCGCAGCAAGCAAGAAACGAAGCTGCCTTTGGCCAGGTAGTATTCCGGTCAGGGCTGCAATGAAATTCTGATCCCACCCCCTAAACTTCTGGCCTGGGAATCACCTACACTAGAATGGACATAAGTAAGCACTCAAAGAAGAAAAAAGTGACTAACCTTTCCATAACCATTTTCTTCGAGATGTGTTGCTCATGGCCACTCCAAAGCCCACTCATCCCACCCCTCTGTCGGAGTTGCCAGCAAGAAGGAACTTAGCTGTCAGTTCCCTCTATACCTCAACATGGAGATACCTCTCTAGGGGCACTATAGACAACCCGACAATAGCACTGGTGAAAAAGCTTCTGGAAGTGGTGCACACGACATGTACATTGGAAAGGACGTGAGCAACACATCTTGAAGAGCACCGCTTACGGAAAGGTTAGTAACCCGTTTTTCCCCCACTGCTGCCGTGAGTTACTGCTGCAGATAGGTAACCATTGTAAAGCATTCACTGTCCAGCACCCACCAGGCCTCACTCAAGTTCCTCTTTACAGTACACCTCAATCTGATGAGCAGGGCATTGTTGTGGGCTGCATTTCTTTTCTGAATGGTGTGCTTTGTCTGTTTACTGCAGGTTCTGTATTGTACGAGGCTGAACACACTGTTGGTGAGCCAGTCATATAAAATTGGGAGACCCAGAAATGGCAGTTGACTAGGTGCTGTTCTATTCGAGCTATCACATTACTCCCCTGGTTCAATCAGGGTTCCCCTTCCCCAGATAACATCAGCTCTGGATCTTTGGCTGCATGCAGAGAAAATGTTCCTATAGCTTCCCAGAGATGGTCTTCTAGTATAATTATGCATGGGGTCATGTTTAGGGCCTTCATGGGCTGCCTTCTTAAAAAGCGGGGACATGAATTGATGGGCCATCAACCTCACATACGTGTTTGAGAACCCCTGCCCTATTGAGATTTCTGCTTTCAAGAAGTGTTTGATGATTGTGGACAGTATATACAGTGAAAGAAATAAACTTGCAATGTCACACTGTCTTGTCACTCTCTTTTTATGCTGACAGGCAGAACCACCGCTAGCAGATTGTAGGGGAGAATGGGACTGAAAGAGCTTCAGCCTAGGAAAGCCTCACTGAGCCAGACATGCTGTGCAGGGCACAAGGGGAAATACTAAGTGGGTTGTGCGTTGTTGAAATCCACGACTGGGCATGGGGTGTGCCAGGGCAGGTGTGTGTTCCCAAGTCCGCTCGGTGACCACGGTTTCGGAAGTGGGCAGAAGAGGGTATCCAGCCTCTCTCTTCCCTGTAACCTGCTGGGCCGGGCAGGGGTGTAGGATGGAGGGGCCTGGGTCTGCTCTTTGCTGGAGGGACAGGTGTGTGCTGTGGACACTGGCTCAGGCAGGGAGTTCCAAAGGGGAGCCATGTCAGTTTAGTTCAGCAAAAACAAACGAGTCCCATGGCATTTTTAAAGACTAACACATGTATTTATTGCATGAGCTTTCGTGGGAGAAAATCCCACTTTGTCGTGCGATAAAATAAATTTGTCTGTCTTTAAAAGTGCCACAAGACTCCTTGTTTGTGGGGCAGGGAGGTGACTTCTGCCTGCAGGATAGTGGTCAGGGAGGGCAGGTAAGTGGGCAGGGGGCACCATATGGGGTACAGTTGGAAAAGGGGATGGGGCACTACGTGGGGAATGGGGGGAAGTGGGGATGGGGCACCCCAGGTAGGCCCAGTCAGAGGGAGGAAGTAGATCTTGGGATATGGTTTGGGGCAGGGGGCCCCATCCTGGTAATAGAGGGGCAGGGGCTGAGGTGGGCAGGGACAATGGGTGGAGGCAGCCAGGGGCTGGGCGCACCCCACAGATGCAGGTGGGACTGGGGGCACCTCAGGAGCAGGGGGTGGAGGCTGTCAGGGCAGGGGGAACCCCAGGAACAGGAGAGGGGGGCAGGGGGAACCCCAGGAACAGGAGAGGGGGGCAGGGGGAACCCCAGGAACAGGGGATGGGGGAACCCCAGGAACAGGGGGGCAGGGGGAACCCCAGGAACAGGAGAGGGGGGCAGGGGGAACCCCAGGAACAGGGGAGGGGGGCAGGGGGAACCCCAGGAACAGGGGATAGCGGGCAGGGGGAACCCCCGGGGCAGAGGACGGATGCAGGCAGGGGCTGGCTGGGGGCACCCCACAGCCAGCATGGGGGCGGGGCAGCGGCGATACGGGGCAGGGGGGCCGCCCCGGCACACAGGCAGGCAGGACCGAGGTGCCCCCAGTGGTACCATGAAGCTAGCAGCGTGGCCAGGAGGGGGCGGGGCCTGCAGGGCGGGGGCGGGGCCAGAGCGGGGCCGAGGCGGCCGGTGCAGCGCGCCTGCGCGGGGCGAGGCCAATGGCGGCGGCGGGCGGCTTCGAGCGCGAGCTGTGGCGGCGGGACGGCTCGGCCCTGCGGCTGCAGCAGCGCGGCGCGGGCGGGGTGGGCTGCGTGGTGTGGGACGCCGCCCTGGTGCTGGCCAAGTTCCTGGAGCGCCGGGCCCCGGCCCTGTCCCCGGCCCTGTCCCGCCGCGCCGTGCTGGAGCTGGGTGCGGGCACCGGCGCTGTGGGCATCATGGCGGCCACGCTGGGGTGAGGCGTGGGCCCGGCTGTGGGCGGGGCCTAGACATGGGGGCGGGGCAGCGGCCGAAGGTCTGTGCCTCCCGGGGGCGGGGCCAGGCCGCAGTGGGCGGGGCTGGGAGGCGGGTTTGACCCGTGGGGGCGGGCTGTGTCTGTGTGGCCCCGAGTCAGGAGGCACGTGTGGCCTGGCTCCAGCAAGTGGTGAACCCAGGTTACCGGCCTCGGTTCCGGCTCAAGCACAGGCTCGGATACGCCAGATCCCACAGACTTGGGCATAACGTGCAGGGTAGCCATGCCTAGATGGCACCTCCGTGCTGCAAAACCCCAAACAGCCACGGCAGCAAATCCCAGGTCCTGGCTCTGCTGGTGGGGGCTTAACACTTGCAGGGTAGAGGCTCTTGCCTGGGCCGTCACACCTGGCGAGGGGCTGGGGTGCTCAGAGCAAGGCTGCCAAGCCGAACAATTTTAGACCCATAGTCTGAACACTGCTAGCCCACATCAGCTGATTTGGGCCAGTCATAGCCCTGATGCCAGGGTTTGGGGGTGTTTTTACGTGGTGCTCTATGCCGAGCGACCAGCAAAGAGAGAACGGAAACCTTGGGACCCAGCTGGGGGTGATTTAACGTGGTTCTTTCACGTAGTGGTGGGGCCTTCCATGCAAATGTCATTCTTTTTACACAAGGATTCCCCTTTGTAGGAGTTGTAACAGAATCCTGTTTTTTCACGTTCTTACATTCTTATGGCAAGTTGCATTTTGTGAGCCACCTTTTCTTTCCATCAGAGCAGGGGTTTTGTGCATTGGTAAAGTAACTCAGTATGTATGAAGTTGTGACTTTAGTCTGCAGGAGCTTTTCAGAAGGAATGAAAGAGGTTGCAAATATGTCTGTTTCCCAATGTTAATAAGAAGTCTTAAACTTGTGTTTTTGGGGCTTGCTTTTTATGAATTAAAAATATTTCTTTTGTAGGGCAGATGTTGTAGTCACTGATCTTGAGGAACTTCAGGATCTGCTGAATATTAATATTGAAAAGAACAAGCATCTTGTCACAGGTTCAATTCAAGCCAAGGTACTGAAATGGTTTGTATAATCTTTTTAAACTTGATATTTAACTTGTACACAGTTGCTGTAGAACTTATTATTAAATGTGTTGTATTATCAGAGCTCCTGGGAGGCCTAATCACAGACCAGGACTCCTATGGTCTAGGTGCTACATAAGCACAACAAAAGGACAGCTTTACCCCAAAGCTTACAATCTAAGTTTAACACAAGATATAACAGATATTAAACTGCCAAATATGTTTGGAAATTGTGGCATGATAGATAATTTATAAAAATGGAAATTCCCCATTATATATTCCTCCACTATGTATTTAGTGGAGTATCTGGTGGAGGACTTAGCCCAATGTCATATAGATTTTATATTAAATGTTGCATTTTTTTAAAAAGCACTGGTTTTCTTGTATATGTAAAGTTTGCATTTTAGATTTATCTGTTTGCTCTTTTTTTAGGGGTGAAGATGTAAAAGAATTTCTGCCTGCACCAGATTATATACTTATGGCAGATTGCATTTACTACGAGCAGGTAACTTTTTGAGAACTGTGGAAATAATTAGTTTGTTTGGAAAGAAGCTGGGAATTTTGGATTTGTTGTGAGAAACTTTGCAATTTGTATTAAGATTTTTAAGATCTAAATATTGCCACTAATTTTCAATCCATGTGGCTCAGAAGAATATTACTTGATGGATAAGAATTGAATGATGAATTTTAAAAGTTATTTCAAGAATGAGCAAATAATATATGTAAGGTTATGTGTTGCAGGGCCTGAATCAGGTCTTCTGAAATCAGTAATTCAGAATCGTGCCTAATCTTTTTTTCCCATGGAGTTGTAGCAGAATAAAATACCACTAGCTATACTGGAGAATTTCACTGTACATTGATGGAGATGGTATAAGATGACACTGCCAGGGTCAGCATTATCTCCTGCAGGGATTCCCCATGGGTCGGTTGGGAGTTTCAGAAGTCACCCTTCTGGCCCTCCCCCTGCTGTAGAACTCTCTCCATGTGGTAGACCTGAAATGAGGCTCGCATAGGATCTGGGTCGGAGGAGCCATGTCTGGAACCAGTATTCCTTATCCTACTTCTAGTTTTCTCATTGACTTCCAGATCCTCCATCTTACAGCTCGGAGACCTTTTCTCTCATAGGACAGTCTAGATCTAAATCATATCTTAAAATTAGGTCTCGTTAAATATTTTTTTAATTTTTGGAAACAGATATCTCCAAGACCAGTGCTGTGAAGGAAAGTTAATTTTGTATATTTCAAGGAAACAACTACTTCAGTATAGAATGTCCTTGACTTAGGTGTTATAGACTTATAGATAAAACTGACCTATGCACGTAAAATGCCATTTTTTCTAATCAGTCTTGTATTGTCACTTGTTTTTCCATTTATCCTTTTTGCTCCTACATGTCACTTGTCCTAGGTACTGTTCTAACTATAACTAGCTGCTGAAAAGTACAATAAGAAAGTGGCCAGTTCAGAGAAACCTATTTCTAGTTACAGAATGTAGTAGTAGTAACATGAACTTGAGGTCTAAGTTGCAAATATTTGCTCTCATTTGGGCAGTCGTTAGAGCCGTTACTGAAGACCCTGAAAGACCTTTCAGGCCCCGATACCTGTATCATATGCTGTTATGAACAAAGGACTATGGGTAAAAATCCAGAAATCGAGAGAAAATACTTTGAGGTGAGTAACCTTTATAGTCACACACACTTTGTGTATCTGTAATGGTTCAGTCGAAAGCCTCATGTCAGATCCCTTCTGTGTCTGTACAAGTACAACGCATAGTACAAATCACGCATGTTTGTAGTGGGAAAATTCCATATGACTTTTTCAGGAGTTGATCACTGCTTGCTTAAATTGTGTTTTCTAATTTATTGGTAGATGCTAGCTAATAAACTGCTACTTTTTGGGAAAAGAAAAATAATTAAATGTACTGTTAGCCAGTTCTGCACTGGGGCTTTTGATAATTCACATTCAGTGTGAACATCGCAAACCAGACTTTCGAAGTGAGACGAATAGTTGGCTGTGCTGCCTGAGAAATCCGACAAATCAATAGAAGACCATCACATGTCTAGCTCAGGATCTGCAAAAAGAATCATGAAATCACTTTTGTAGACATGAGTTCTGTTCCCCCTCCTCGCAAGAGCTGGCTTGATGTTCCCAAACGGGTCTCAGATTCAGACTTTGTTTGTTTTGTTTGTTTAAAGAAATCTCTTCAACGTGTTCGTTTGGAAGCATAGGCTTTCGGGGTATTCCAGATATAGGAACAATTCTCAGAAGTGTCTATGTGACTTAGGAGCTGAGGCCTCATTTTCACCAGGGGTTTAAGAGCATTTCAGTGGGATTCAGGAGCATAAGTGCCTCAATCAATTTAGAAAAAGGGGTTTAAGTCGTGAAGTCACTCAGGGGACGTCCACACAGC
Source organism: Pelusios castaneus (assembly GCA_007922175.1). Lineage (NCBI taxonomy): Eukaryota > Metazoa > Chordata > Testudines > Pelomedusidae > Pelusios > Pelusios castaneus. Next base: position 18,044,748 of record ML685781.1, read on the forward strand.
AATTAAACCCCCACGGCTAGCCCCATGTCAGCTGACTTGGGTTTGCAGGGCTTAGGCTGTGGGGCTGTGAAATTGTGCTTTAGATGTTCAGGCTTGGGCTAGACACTACATGGTGGGAGGGTCCCGGACCCTGTGATTTTAGAGTTCTGCAGCCTGCGCTCTGAGAGCCTGGGTCAGCTGACACAGGCCGGCCAGGGGTGGTTAATCGCTGTGTACGCGTACCCTTAAGCCCTTTCAAACATTTCCCTCCATATGTCAATATTAGAGCATCAGTATATGGTTGAGTGGAATGATATCTGACTCTGGGAACCTCATCGTCACAGCTTAATACTTCCTAGCTGGTAGAAGAAATAAATCGTGGGTAACAGCTGGGTTTCCCTGAGATGTTACAAGCCAAATAGTCGGAGGTTGTTGAGATGCTAGTCCAGTGGTTCCCAACCTTTTTGGCTCGAGGGCCACAGATATCATTTTTACATCCCCCCTCCCCACCTCCGAAAGCAGGCTGTCTCCTCGCTCATCCATCTTCCGTCTCCCTCGCTGCAGTAGGAAACTGCATGCATTCTATAGCCCTGCGCACTCTATCTGGGTGTGTGGGCAGTGGCTCCCCTTTTCAGCCAGGGGGTCAGACGGTCCAGGCTCCCCTCCCTCTGGCTCCAGCAAGGACCCTGGCACTATGTACCTTGACAGCGCACAACAGCCAAGGGGAGGGAGGGGCTGATTTCCTGTCCCTTTGGTGGCAACGAGGAGCCTGCGCTGGTCTTTTAGTCCTACAGAAATGTGCTCCACCTGGGTCCTTAGGCCGGGACTCCATTCTGCAGCCAGCAGGAAGGGTGCTGAGGGCCCTTTGAAAGCCTCTGAGGGCTACAAGTTGGGAATCGCTGTGCTAGTCGGTCCAAAGTTTGGCTCTGCATCTATAAAGCGCAGCCATTGCGCATGAGCTGGGGATTTGCAGAATGCCCTAGAATGGGCTGGAGAAGAGGGCAAAGATTTCAGAAGAAGATGTGTATACCGGCATTACCAGTACTCTTAAGAATTGCATGGCTTCTGGGTATATTTCAAGGCAGATGTCCTAACAGTACCTTGGATGGTTTGGAACCTGGTTACCCGAGGGGAAAAAAAGAGAGTCCTGGGGCACCTTAAAGACTAACATTTCTTCAGGCATCAGCTTTCATGGGCTGCAGCCCACATTGTCACTTGCACTTGCATCCAACCAAGTGGGCTGCAGCCCACGAAAGCTTATGCCCGAAGAAACTGGTTAGTCTTTAAGGTGCCCCAGGACTCTCATTGTTTTTGCTGTGTACAGATTAACATGGCCACCCCTCTGGAACTGGTTACCTGAGGAATTCTTACGTTTGGGGAAGGGTGCGTGACTCTGGATGAGCACCGGCTAAGTTAAAATTAAAATAAATGTGCTGCATGGTGTAAAAAATGAGTGTTAATTCTCCAAATCAACAAACTTTGGGGGAAGGGAGGCACCCTTTGTGCCATTTCACCTCCTGAAGTATAGCTGGTAGAATTATTTTGCTTACTACCTTTGGTGTTTTCATAACAGCTGCTCCAGATGGACTTTGAGTTGGAAAAGGTTCCCCTGGATGAACATGATGAGGAGTATCGGAGTGAAGACATTCACATCTTGAACATCCGAAGGAAGAAACCAGGGTATTTTTTTATTGGCATATTGGAGATTGTCAGGAATTCACAGAGCTATGTGGTTTACCTGGCATAATTGGAGCTGCTGGGTGAGTTTGGGGAGACACAGGTGATATTCAGCCACTATTCCCAGTGCTACAGTATGAAGCAGCTACAGATATATACAATACATTTTGTGAGCAAGACTTTAGCCCAGTAAGGAAACAAGATTAAGATCCAGTCTGCATTGCAAACTGGAACTACGTTTGTAACTGGGTTGGGGACAAGCAAACTGGAACCAGATTCCCCGATGTTGTATTTTATAGTGTAGAACTGGACTGAATGGAGACGTTTAATATCTGCAGAGGGAATGGTATTTCAGTCAACTTCTTGGTTGACATCCTATCTGAATAGCTGGAAAAGGCTGGTTTAATTGTACCAGCTAAGGCGACTTGAACTTTCCAAAACATCAAGCCGAAAGGTGAAATAAAAGGTTTAGAAATAGTATCAAATAAAGCCCAACGTCTGCGAGTACACTTCAGCTGTGCGGGTTTTAAAAGGAGGCTTGTGGTGAAAGATTTAAAGAGAAAAAGAAAATTTCAGATTTTTTTTAAAAAAAAAAATCCACCTAGAATGTGCGACTTTGCCATTCTCTTCCACAGAATTAATGTAAGTAAATCTGATCGGTCTAAAAATGGGTGGTTATGTAAGAGAATGATAAAGTAGACCAACATCTAGTCAGTTCTTTGTACCGAGTGTTGTGATCAGAACACAGAATTTGACTGGCTTCTGGCATTAGTTTCTACTTAAGGCTGAGGATATATTTTCTAATGATTCAATCAGATTATCTGTTCAGATGCAGAAATTTAAAGGAGAAATCTTACAACTCACTGTGGACTCCAGTTTGAGAGCTCTGATTTATGGTAAAGTTGCCTGCTTGGTTGGAAGAAAACAAGCCCTGAGTTGTTAGCTAAAGTATTTTACTGCTTGAGCTTACATCTTGTGCATTTTACTTACCTTGAAAAGCACAGTACATATGCTTTTATAGCAAATGATGAGGCAGTCTAGTTTCAGGAAAGCTCCTGAAAATGTTTGCCTTCTGATTTGCCCTTGTAATCCTTGCAGCAAAATCTAGCAAATTCTAACTTGATAAAAATTTCCTGTAGAAACCGTGTCCTAGCCTTCTACTCTTTCTTCAGTGCTGGAAACAGAAAAGTGCTACAAGACTGTGAAAACAGGCCTCTGGTACACTTGTACAGCAGGCCCAGCATTTAAAGAAGAGGTTGGAAAAGTGTAAACTGATTAAACTCTGAAAAAGGGTGCACTTCCAAATAGCACTATAGAAAAATGAATAGTTGATGGCGGGGTGGTGTTTTGCTGAATGAGACAATTGAGTTACTGTTGGATGTCTTAAATCTAACAAAATTGTACTGGAAACTTTGAGGATACGTAGTATATAACTTGGAATTTCCTTTTAGTGTTCATCATTAGAAGTTTCACTGTGTTCCCTTTAGCAACAATATTTCAGACCATATCTGCATGTGTCTGATGCTTTCCTAGGCAGAAGAATCAGTGGAGGGAACTCGATATAATGTTACGTTAAACGTGCTGCTTCTTGAATTGACAGACGTTCTAGTGCATAGCCAAGCACTGGTGCTGGCCTATGGATCAGGTCCATGGAGATTTTGTTTGAGTTACTGAGATCATAGTCTTTCTATATGATGTGATATGGCGAATATAATTTGCGGAGTATAGAGACAGAACATATCCAGATCTGGTGGCTAAATATGAGTGGATCATTTTAAAATCTGTTTGTTTTAAATCTTTTTACAGAATTTCCCATCTTTGACCACGTTATCTGATCCTGTGAAGAGGAGAGAACGTCAAGTAACACAAAGAGGCCATCCCCAGGGGTGTTTGTGGCTTATCTACAGAATGCGTCTAGATGCGGATTTGGGACATAAGGAGAAAGTGGGTCAGTAACTGTAGAACCACAGGCAGTATCTGCCTTAGAGGATAAACGTGATCTGTTAATATTGATAAAGCGGCCTCACCAAGAGAGAGCAGAAAATGGGACTGAAATGTGACCTGGACTGATGTCCTGCTCCGTCGGCATAAGAGATCTGCTTAGATGGGAGGCCACACTCATGAATCAAGGACCGTACGCTTGGCTGAGATCAAATCAGTCAGATCCAAGCGTTCCATGAAGGCGACTGTCTGAACTGGAAGGCATGCAGGAAGCTGAAGAGCAGTCACCCACTTTTCCTGAGAAGGAAATTCATTATCTCAGCTGTATTTCACTTTAAATTGAGAGCAGTTATCTATATGAATACTTCCTAAAGAGTTTGTGCGTGAGACGGTTCTTGGTCAGCTTTTCTTCTGCACTTAGTTTTGTAGCCGTATCTGTACTTTGGGGGCTACCTTAACCCAGTGGTTCTCAACAGCTGTGTCCTGACACGGAGTGTGTTGTAGGCGGGCTGAAAGATGCCCTTCCTCCTCCCGCCCCCCGGTGAGCAGAGCAGCACAGCTCTCCTGTGCACACCCACTCTGTGCTCAGCCAAGACACTGGCCAGGGCGGGAAATGTAAATGGCCATGTGGCCCTGGGCTAGGCCAGGGAGCGGGTTCCCATGTCTGCGGGGTCCCCCTTTGTCTCTCCCAGGTGAGTGTGCTGTGGGGAGGGAGGGGCACTCGGGGCCACGTTGGTGGGAGAGACTCCATGAGAGCCAGGGCTGGGCTCTGCTGTGGGGCCTGCTGCTGAGCCCGGAGCCTGCAGCTGGGGGTGGCCATGAGGCTCACTGTGGGGATCCAGAGCTGGACCCAGGGCAGTAGGGTGGGGGGAGAATCAGGCTACAGAGCCTACAGGGGACCCTTGCTGTGTTGTGACTGGCTGCAAACCCTCCCCGCTGTGTCACGACCGTACAAAGCTCTAACCAGTTACCCACTCAGATGTGAGGGTTTATGCCTACTTGAATCTGGGAGAGTTCAGCCCTCAAGGTTGACTTCAACAGAGAGGTTCGGAGACGCTCAGAAGATTAGGGTTGGGAGGGACATCAGGAAGTCACCAATTCTAGTCCAACCCCCTGCTCAAAGCAGGACCAACCCCAACTAACCACCCGAGCCAGGGCTTGGTCAAGCTGCACCTTAAAGGGTCTAAGGGTGGAGATTCCACCACCTCCCCAGGTAATCCATTCCAGTGCTTCTCCACCCTCCTCGTGACAGTTTTTCCTAATAGGTAACCTAGACCTCCCCCACCAATTTGAGACCATTGCTCCGTGTTCTGTCATTGACTATCTCTGGGAACAGCCTGGCTCCCTCCTCCCTCAAACCTCTCCCGCTTGCAGGCAGTTGAAGGTTACTACCAAATCCCCCCTCGTTCTTCTCTTCTGCAAACTGAACAAGCCTATTTCACTCAGCCTCTCCTCATTAGTCATCTGCTCCGGCCTCCTAATCATTTTCATTATCCTCCGCTGGACTCTCCAATCTGTCCACATCCTTTCTATAGTGGGGGGCCTAAAACTGGACACAGTACCCACATATGGCCTCCCCAGTGCCGAACAGAGGGGAATAATCACTTCCCTAGATCTGCAGGCAATGCTCCTTCTAATGCAGCCTGTTATTCCATTAACCTTCTCGGCAGTCAGGGCACACTGCTGACCCCTATCCAGCTTGTCCACTGTGACCCCTGGGTCCTTTCTGCAGAACTCTCGCCAGTCGGTCCCCCGTCTGTGGCAGAGTGGGATTCTTCCATCTTAAGTGCAGGACCCTGCACTTGTCCAGTCCTCCAGTTTATCTCGGTTGCTCTTATCAACAGAAGCAGGACCTTACGGTGTCCAAAAGAAAGTACGCTGTGCTCTTCCTGTGAGAATTATTTCCATTAGCCAGCCAAACAATGCACTATGAGCTGGTAAAGCAGAGACTGTCCCATCCAGAACGCAAGGTATTGCATCGCTCACGTCGGGGCTGGTGGAAAAGCCTGAAGTGTTTAGTTCTCATGGTTTACATCACTTCTAGCGGTTGTCATCCTTCCGCCAAGGCGTGTGGGCCGGGAGATAGCTTTTCTAATGTGATAGGCTGGTGCCCTCTTGGGTTCATACATATTTAAGAAGGTTTTTAACGTCTTAGTTGCACTTCCACACTTCCCTGTGTTGGGGGTTCCCTATTTTCCATAAACTAACGTTCACTCCCCTTATGCTCATTGATGTTTACATCACCGTATTCTTGAGCAGTTATTTTCAAGACATCAGTTAAATACAGTTGTGAGCTTAAGTTTATTATTAACTTATCCTACGGCCCAATTTGGCTAAGGTAAATATTTTGCAGGCCTGTGGCAGGTAGGCCCTGTGTTTCAATATTAATAAATGCTGATATTTCATGCCTATATATTAAATATACCTGATGCCTTTTATCCTTTGCTACAGTTTCTCCATTGCTATTTATATTGCAGTGGTGCCTGGGAAGGCCCCAGTGATGCACCCGGACCCCACTGTGCAAGGCATAATGCAAACCTCAAATAACAGGGTGGCTCCTGATGTGTACTAGATTGTTTCTACTTAATTATATATGTGGATTTCCAGTGTTACTCATTGAAATATCAAAATAGGACTTGGTGAGTTTAAAATAGGCCTTGTAACATGCTAATCAGAGGCAGCTTTGATTGCTGAAGCCCACCCTGCTTCTAACTGAATATTTTATGAAATTTAATGATGGTAGAAAACCTCTTCTTCTGTGCCATGGTTTAATCGGGTATTTCTAGATTGTGCAATGTTAAATCCATGAGTGTTTGCTGTGAGATCAGTGGGAATACCTGAGTAAGGTGTGGTATTGGTTACATATTACAAAATTTGGCAATATTTCCAAAGTCAAAAGCTTGTATGTTTCTTTGGTACCAGTGAAAATTACTTAAATTCCAGTCATGGATTATTTTATAGGGATTAAGGTTTAACAATATAGGGCAAGGCAGATATACCAAACCAGGAGGGGTCGCAAGTGCTCAGGAGAATAATATTAAAATTCAAAATGGTCCGCGCTAACTGGAGAAATGGTCTGAAGTAAATAGGATGAAAATAAATCAGGAAAAATTCAAGGTACTCCACTAAGGAAGGAGCGATCGGTTGCACACACAAAAAGTGGAAAATGGTGGCCTAGGAAGGGGTAATGTGGGAAGTGGTCTGGGGGTTATAGGGGATCACAAGCTAAATGAGTTAGTATCTTAGTGCTGGGGGAAAAAGGAAATGTCATTCTGGAATGTATTAGGAGTAGTGTTGTAAGCAAAACTCAAGAAGTAATTCTGCTCTACTCTGTCCTGATTAGGCCTCAACTGGAGTCTTGTGTCCAGTTCTGGGTGCCTCGTTTCAGGAAAGGACGTGGACAAATTGGAGAAAATTCAGAGAAGAACACAGCAGCAGCTTCCTGGAAGGAGGCCTGGATTCAGCGGTGGGTGGGTGTTGGGGGTGTTTCGGCACTGGGGGCGCTGGATTCGGCAGTGGGAAGGTTTTAGTGGCGGGGTTGCTGATTCAGTGGAGGGGGGAGCGAGGCGGATGTGTTCTGTAGGGTCGTGCACGCTGCCAAGTGTGTCATGACCGACCAAAGGTTGAGAAATGCTGGTCTAGATCAGTGGTTCTGTGTCCGTGGGCTGTTCGTGGGCCAGGCAGCACACAGCTGCAGCCCATGTGACATTCTCAGGGCCCTACAGGTAGCGTATATGGAGTGTGTAGATGTGGGCCACATAACAGAGCTGCATGTGTGGCCCGCAATGGTAAATAGGTTGAGAATCACGGTCTAGATCATGCTTAGTCCTCCCTTGAGTGCAGACCTCTGCAGGTCCCTTCTGGCCCTGCTCTTCTATGATTTATTTTATTTATGGAGCTGGTTTGTTCAATTCTGGCACTGTGGCTTCTGTTTAGTGCCCCTTGGAAACCTTGCGCTTCACTGTAAACTGCAGAGTCTGGCTCTGAAGCATGGTCCACATGGGCTGAACTTTGTGAGTTTAGCCTGGAGATATACTTGGTAACTTCCAATTGACCTACTGGGGAATCTCCCAGTGTAATTATATCACTCCGCTTATCCTGATAGCTTTCTGTGTGGATGCTCTTTTTCTGTACAGGTATACCTGTATAGTTGTGTTGATACATTTTCTTGTGTACACTCCCATTGATCTTAACGGGAGCAGAATTAAGCCACCTCTGAGCACCTGGGAAAATCCTTCCTACTCTGGCTCGGCGAAGATGGAAGGAGATAGTTGCCTCTCCTATCTCCCTACCTGTCATATTCAGTCACTACATCTACACTGTTGACAAGTCCCAGGGGGTGGCCATGTTAATCTGGTTCAAAACAAACAAGGAGTCCATGTCTACACTGGCAAGTTAGTCCAAATTAAGGAGGTTTAATTCGAACTAACTAAAGCCATGGCTACACTAGGGTTTAGTTAGTTCGAATTAAGGGCTTCCTTAATTCGAACTAATAAGTTCGAATAGGGTATTCGAACTAAAGGGTTAATTCGAACTAACTAGTTCCAATTAACCAATGTGGCCATGTTAATTTGAACTAATTTCTTAGTTCGAACTAACCGGCCATTGAAATGAATGGGGATCGCTAATTCGGACTAACTTCTTCTAGTTCAAATTAAGCTAATTCGAGCTAACTAAAATTAGTTCAAATTAGTTCGAACTAACTAATTCGAACTAATTTTAGCAAGTGTAGACATAGCCAAAGACTAACAAATTTATTTATCGCATGAGCTTTTGTGGGAGAAAATCCCACTTTGCCAGACACTTGAAGATGCTTGATGAAGTGGGATTTTCTCTCACGAAAACTCATGCAATAAACTTGTTGGTCTTTAAAAGTGCCACGGGACTCCTTGTTTGTTACAGCTACACTGTCATTTGTTACAGCTGTGAGAGCTTTCATGGCTAATTGAGGACTTGGAGCAATATTTCTGGCAACTTTGGGAATTGTGTTGGAAAAGAGGAGCCTTTGAGTAGAGCACCCTTAAGGAAAGTGGGTAAGTCCTGTCATATGACCCTCCCTATTTAAATATTAATGGACAAGTGATTCCACACAGTAAGAGGGGGAGATGTTAAAACTCAGCTACTTTGAATGGCTTCTTGACATGGCTCAATTTTATGTAGAAGAAGCTATTTTTAACTGGGATGGAAGCCATGACTGATCCTTAGATCTAATGCTATATTGTTCCCAACTCCTGTCGCCTCGAGGGGTGAGTCTGGGGTGATGCTTTCAGAAAGACACTTGCCAAGAGAGGGCTGCAAAATATACGTCCTAAGGTAACTTTTGGCAATTGTGGTGGTGCGGGGGAGGGATTGGTAACCCCACTGTTATAGGGTGACCAGGTGGCCCCATTTTATAGGGACCGTCCCAGTATTCAGGATGTAGTCTTAATATAGATACCCTATTGCTTCCCCGGTTACCTGTCCTGATATTTCACACTTGCTATCTGGTTATCCTAGTAGGGTGGCTCTTGCTGTGGGTTCCCCCGCAAGGTAAACTCATTTCTGCCGCATTCCCCTCCTTGAAACCGACTCACAGTCAGCAGGTTTAATTGACAGAATGGTAAAAATATGTCTCGCTGCTGACAAGGGCACCTGGTATATACGAGGCCTTCTACCTTCTCTGCTGTAGGCAGGGCTCCTCTGGCAGTCCCCGTGTTTACTACAGTGTCATCCAATCTGCTGGAAACAAGTCTCGTCTATTGGGTAAGAAGAAAGCCAGGTGTCGGTTGATTCCCACAGTGTTCATAACATGGATTCTTCTCCATGCCAACAGGGTAAAACCTAGATGACCGTAGTCATAAGCAAGAGTCTAAGTGGGACCCTCCCCGTGTGGGTGAAAGGACGTTAAGTGGAAGTTTCTAGTTGTTGCTGAGATGAAATTTCCTTGCCATTGGTCCCTTCATTCCATTCCATGTTGTTCTGTTGGTTGTGAAGTAGCCTAGGATGGGCTTTAGTTTTTGGGCTACATGGCAGGACACTTTCCCATTCTGCCTATAAAAGAATGAGGGCAATGTGAGCATGAGGTTGAGTGTCTTCTCTATAGTAGGTAGGAGTCGCCATCTCCTCTAATCTGAAATGCCATCGCTTGGTCTAAGTGTCCATTCACTCAGCATCTCAGCAAGCAACTGGGCTGGCCTAAAATTGTGCCTCAAGCTACTCTTGGTGGGTAAATTTTTAACCTACTTAGATTAAAAGCACTGGCTGGATAGATAATTTTACAATGTAAAAGCAGTAACTTTGGTGTAGTTGTAGACATCCTTTGCAACAAGAACATATGTATCCGATTGTAAATGTTTTCTTTAATTATGTTGTGAAGAGGGACTATGACTTGTTCACCCTCAGAATGGTGGTATGCATTTCAGTAAGTGTACACGCAAAATATAATCCCTTTCCATGCACTGCACTTCTTTCAGACTGTCATGGATTGGACAGATGGTTTTCTGTAATACACTTCCCCTGTAGATGGCATTGTTTTCCTTTGATTTTATAATTGGTTTGTACAGCTAAACTTGTTAAATTCTTGGAACAGGTTCAAACTTTAGATTTAAAAGTGAAGTGAAATTTAAAATTTATTATCAACTCTTAACAGTCCCCATCAAGGGCAGACTGTATGGTAGATTGAAACACAAACCTTTTAATGTTTAAGCTTACATTAAAATAGTTCTTTTTTCATTTATCTACCAGGCCCCTTCTAGATTTATTTCCTTTGCTCCTTATGGTGTGAGGAATTTCGAAAGGGCCCTCCTTCTGCGCCCTCTCTTCGGGCTCTCTTGAGAGCACCACTTTGTCCTTCTCAGGGCTATCATCAGCCTACTCTGAACTGGGTCAGTAGCCCAGAGTCATTCAGACGACTCCCCAGGGTCCATGTCGACTACTAACCCCCTAGTTCATGTCCATCTCCAATGCTCTTGTCATCCTTGGAGACCTGGTTCTGACACAGCAGGTTAGCCTTCTGGCTCAGTCTTCCTTCCTCTTCTGCAGGCTCTCTGTTTTGAGAGGGAAGGGGATATATATATTACCCATCTTCCGAAAACCTATCCTGATTGGCTGGATGGCCAGATTACTGGACAAAACAGGAAGAAAGGAGGTCATGTCAGGGAGTTAGCGGGGAGATGGGAAGATCCCAGGACACCGTCACTTTAAAGGCCTGGATTCAAGATCCCTGCCCCACCCAACCCTACCAGGCTCCAGTTCTGGGCCCTGAAGTCACGGTGTCCTGGGATCAGTCTATGCCACTGCTAACTTCCTGGGAATGTTGCCACCTCTTCCCATTGCAGCCGGTTCCTAAGCCTATGCTCACCCCAACATTCCTGGAACAGGATCTTCTGGCCCTCCAGAGGCTTCGTGGCTCCGTACCACGTGTGGTGTGCATGTGGCAGATGTTCTTATTGATGTTGTTATGCGTCTGACATGGGTGTCTGTTTGGCTGCATGCATGAGTCTCTGTATGTGTGTTCCCTCAGGATTACCCCTGGCTTAGATCTTTAAGTGGGGACTCCGTTAGCCCAGTGATCTAGAGCCTGGCTTGGATCTTAAGCAGGGACTGAGTTAGCCTGGTGATCCTAAGCTGAGGTGTTCCTTTGGTTAACACTGTGGGTTACCTTTAGCTCAGATCTCTAGTGAGAACTCAGTTTGCTCAGTGACCTTAAGCTTAGGTGTACTCTGTGTGCCAGAGGTAAATTGAGGCAACACTCACAATTCAAGAAACCAACACGACCATGGATCCTTGTAGAGATGAAGGTGCCAGGCTAGGCTTTATTGCAACGTAGCACAATAGCAAACAATCTGTCTCAACAGATTTATTGGCAGCATTCATGCTCTCAATGCAATGGACCAGCTCAACTGATTCTCCGTCACCCTTTCGGGCTGCATGAAATCTGGGCTCTCGGGCTCCTGCTTTTACACCCTACTCGGACCTACTGACTCGGCCCCCTTTGGCGTATGAATTTACCTTGATTAGTTCACCCACCCCTTTTCTGATGCCACCCATAAATTTGATGGGTCCGCGCATCACTGGACATTTCCATCCTTCAAGATGTCAGAATTGAACGAAACATTACCTTTAAATTTGGCCAGAACATTCCCTTCAGGTTTGAATGAAACATCACCTTTATCTCCTTGGCTCTAGGCCGACCCAACGCCTCCCGCCTTTCAGGTACCTTTCCACTCTTGCTGTAGCTGCGGCTGATTTCTTGCTGAGTTCTGTGATGTCCGACTACTCCTGTCAACTTGACCATTTATCCTATATGGGCCAGCTGGTTCGATCTGCCTCAAGCCTCATTCCTGAAGTTTCCCCTTGTCTTTTTAATTTAACCTCTTACTTTCTCCTCCACCCTGCTGGTGACTTCCACTTCTGCTCAACATCTTAATACTAAAAACATAACAGCATGATGCCATGGAGAGAAACTTGTCTCCTTGTTACTCTGGTGCTTCCCACATCTGACAGTTGTCTGTGTGTTCACTCTCATCTTTGGTGGTAAGTTTTTGAGAGAAGAGATGTTCTTTTTATTACATGTTTGTCCAATCTCTAGCACAGCAGGGTCTTGTTCCCCCCATTGGGACCTCTGGGCCCCACTAAAATACAAATGAAAAACATGTTCTTTAAAAATAAATAAATAAATTAAATTATTGCCTAACTTGGGGATTGTAAATGCTTGTGGGTGTGTGTGTTTGTACCTGTTTCTACCAGTGTGTTGAAACAGGGGAGCTAGACTGAATTGGGTCCTGTGTAAACTGAGATTTCACAGAAGGCAGGGAAATCATGAAAATGCCCACAAACTGTGATCTTTTAAATGGTTTATTTTAAAAAGGAAAATCTCTTGCCTTAGGTAGTCAATTTCAAGGAGGCAAAGAATTTTACAGGTAATGCTAGTACTGACTAAATGTATTTGTTAAACATTCATTCCCTCCTTGAAATTCATTCAACTTACTTGTAAAGTTCATTCTGTGCAAACTCTGTGTTGTTCAATTTTTTGCCGTTCACAGGGTCATGAATTGCATTTAAAAAAGAAAAAAGTCATTACACAGGGTGCTAAGAATGGACACAGCGTTTGCCTTTGTCTGTTGCCTATATGTAAAGCTCTGGTAACATTTTTAGAGGACCTTTCAAGGTCCCTTCCACTCCTACATGTCTGATTCCCTGGATAGGGGTGTAAAAACAGGGTGCGTAGTCCATGCGTTTATGGGTGTGCAGACCAATGTAAAGAAAGGTCACTTTGACTTTTTTCAGCTTTCAAGTTTTTTAAAATGTAGCTACATTTTGTAATGCTGAAATGCAGGTGGGCGAAGGGCTCACAGTTCAGGGTGTTTGTCCTTCCAAATGGCGGTTGCATGCATATTTTAAAAATAGCATTAGCGTTTAATGCCGAGGGGGCGTGTTTGCTTGAATTTGAACGCCGAGTCTGAGTCCTATTTAATCTGAAGGTTTGTCACTTTAACCTTCTGGATGGCTATTTGGGCAGCAAGTTGCCCTGCCCTGAGTGCGTTGGATTTAATAGAAAGTATGGCGATGGTTAATATATGGTTCCAGATTAGGTTGGGCTTTGAATGAATGTTGATCATCTAATGATTGTACGTTATGAGCTCAACGAAGATATAAATAACACCCTGTTGGGCAGGACAAAGAAGTGTCTTGGTATCTATTTGTAGACCAGTTCTGTTAGGCTAGATCAGGGGTTGGCAACCTTTGCTGGGCCCCATGCCAGCCCCGCCAACCGCACCCTCAGCAGGTGCTGGGGGTGGGGCCAAAAGGGGTGGGGCGTGCTGGGGTTGTTGACCCCTGGGCTAGACAAATAGCTTGTGGGTGGGTTATTAAAACCTGTACTAAGTTTATTGGAGAAATATGGCTCAATTCTCTGTAGTACATTGGTTTAAATTCTCCTGGAACTTTCACTGTTCGCTGGTTCAGTATAACTTGAAGCTAGAAATTAAAGAAAAACTAGTTCAGTGGGTTGCAGGAGTTAAGATTGTGAGCAATCGGGACTCGAGAGACATATTGCTAATGTTTCAGGAATGGCAAATATGTAACATTTGGATTCAGATCAAAGTACGCTGGCAATTGGCTCATACACACACATTCCTGTCAAGCAACGCCAGCATTGTCTCCTAGTGACGCTAATTTAAATGGCTTTGTCATGTCATATTCCTGACCCTTTGCCAGATCATTTAATCTCTGCTCTTACGGTTAATGTACCTTTTCCCTTTCAGTTAGTTAAAACAAATAAGAGAACATAAACCTTCAATATAAGACACAACAGAGCTTTTCATTTCCACACATGGCAGCTAAGGGATCCAGGCAAAAACTCATGCGGTCCAAACTATTCCGTAGAATTACAGATGCTTTTTTGTCACAATAGTTGTGGCTTAAGTGAATTGTGAATGCCAGAAATGTGACAAGTTAGGTGGGAATGTGTTTTTTGGGGAAGAACTTCAGGGTCTTAGACTACAAAATAGGAAAAAAGCCACATTTCATCATACCATGTAATTTTTTTCATTGATTGACCACAGAGAGAGTACACAAAATAGCTGACAATTGCTTTACTCAATGCCGAGATGGTTGGAAAGAGATTTCCTTTTCACATGCTAAGGGCTGGAGTTTGGACTCGGTTTGCATGGCTGACTGTAATAAATGAACTTGCAAATTCCGTGACTTAACTGTTCAGAACCATGTGTGAATGTATTAAAAATACTAAGGTATGCTTTATAGACAATGGTAAAGAGGCATATCAAGGAGATAATTGTCTCATTTGGGTTTCTTTTTTTCTGTCACTTTATTTCTTCTGTGGCACATCAGTTTTACATTAGAAGTGAGGATTTTTGCCTCGGACACTGAAGAATTGTAGAAATAGAGACCATTTGCCATTAAGGGCTTGATCATGCTCCAGTTGAAGGCAATGGTAAAGCTCACATTGATTAGAAAGATGATCAAGCCCTTTGTGAACAGAAAAGTGGTTCAGTATATATGTGCTTGTTTAATTTATAGCTAGTGGCCATCCTTAAAAGTTTGCAATTTATTGCTTTCTTTGTGGCATTACCTGTATCTTGAATGAGGAATTTCTGCAGATATCACAGTAACTGGTTAGTGGCTCCCACTGTTATAAAATCATCTATGTATGCTTAGCTTTTCATCTATATGTGTATTTTATATGTTGTACATTACCAAAGAGCCTTGATGTGTTGAAACAAAGGAGAGATATGAATATAGGTTGCACATTTTTCTATGCAATCTGTATAAATCAATGACATTTTTGCATATTTCCTGGAAAATGATTTATAAAACATGATGTAAAGGTCTGTGTATTTATGGGTGTGGAGATCAATGTCAAGAAATATCATTATTGATCTTTCAGCTTTGTTACGAATCTTTTAAAATGAAGAAAAATCTTGTACCGCTCTGGTGCAGGTGGGTGAAGAATTTGGAATCCGGGGTAAGACCCCAATCCTGCACTACTGAAGTCAATGGCACTGTAGTCAATGATTTCAGTGGAAACAGCATCAAGCTCTACCCGCCTAAGTATCTGTTTCTGGGCAACAAACAGCCCTGTCCTGACTGCTGTGTGTTCATTAGAAGTGTGACTGATTACTCTTAAGTGAGGGGTTCTGTGGGCCGGTCTTTGTGTCACAGTTGACAATCTCATGACTATACACTGTGAGCTCGTCCATAGATGCAAATAATACCCTGCATTTGAAATCTTGAGAGAGAACTCAACACTACAAGTAATCCCTACGTACAAGTCTACTGTCTTATTCTTTTCTCTACGGATCCTTAACCAGGGAAGATTGGAGTGCGGAGTTTCAGCAGAATGTATGTATTCAAGCCAAAGAGGTGGTTGGCTTTCCATCAATAGGTGGAAGTGCAGTGTTAAAATGAAGGTGTTGCTAACCATGGCAATGTGCCAGCATTGAGAAGAACTGCATGAGCTTATCTACATTTTTCTTTCTTTCCTTTGCCCCAGATTCCCTTCCCTTGATCAAAAACCTCCTGTAGTGTCTCACTGCTTCTGTATCAGCAGCATGTGAAAGCTGTGTCCTTTGTCAACTGCTTGCTTCTTCGAGAAGGCCTGATTGCCAGCAGTCATGATGGCTGTGGGGACGTGAACGAGTTCTAACTTTATCTTAGAAGTAATAGGGGAAAGGAGATACTGCGCTCCATGTGATTTTTTTGGCTACAAGGAGTTAAAACTATCTCCTTGGAACAGCAGAAACATATGGGCGTCCAGTGAGAAAGAACAGTCCCTTCACTTCACCTGCTAATACTTTGCAGGAGCAATCTGCTGAAAGATTTTTTTGAAAGCTTAACTCCATAATGGAATTTCATTCTTGGAGAGATGGGGAAGCCTGCTGTTAGTGCCTTCAGACTTAATAATGATACACTACCCAGCTCTTTTATAATGCTTTTTCCCGGTAGATTTGGAAATGCTATGTAAGGGAAGGCAATGTCATTCTCTCTGCTTTATAGATGGGGAAACTGAGTCACAGGGAGGCAGGTGACTTGCCTGAGATCGCCAAGCAGGCCAATGGCAAAGCCTGGAATAGAGCCCAAGTCTTCTGAGTCCCAGCCCAGTGCACTACCCACTAGGCTGCATTGCCCCTAAACTTAACTTTCACGTTTCAACTTCAATTATCTCCTTTCCCCTTTTTGAAAGTTGTCTTCTCTGTTGATGAAGAACTAATCATTTGTTACTGCAAGATCCTCTTGTAATAAAAGTACAAACACAAGGACTTGAATTCTCCTCCTACTTGCTTGGATCCTGGCAAGGTAAATCTACATAAACCATGATTTTCAGATGTGTGTAGGGGTCCAGGCTGAGACACTTTGAATGGGGTCCCATTTTTAGAAGGTCCTGAGCACCTATCTCCTGAAAATCAAGTCCCTCAAAGGTGTCTCAGATTGGGTCACTAGCCACTTCTGAAATTCTTGGTTGCCTCCTTCCATTCACTCTGCTTTCTGCTTCCAACAGAAAGGAAACAGAGAGATGGTCCAACTGTAACCAGCAATAGCTACAACTGTACAATGCGATCATGGTTCTTTACCTTGGACTGCTCCCAAAGTGCCTGCTGGTCTGACAGGTGGGTTCTTCTCCATGTTTATTTCTGAAGGGTTTTCTATAAGTCCCTGTTGGCACAGAGTCCATCTATCCCAGGCAGCAAGGCCTCAGTCTTCATCCGAGTAACTGTGATAATTCCACTGTCTGTCGGATCACATGTGCTCTGGGAAAAAAGACCACCTTCCCAGGCTCCACGGTCCCTTTCCCGCTTCTCTCAGCCCCCGCCTACCGGCTCCCTGCTCCTCTTGGCCCACCCCCCCTCCTCTGGCCCCCCCCCCGGACCCCTCGGCCGGCTCCCTGCTCCTCTCAGACCCCCCCCCAGCCCTTTTCCCACTCCCCCGCTGGCTCCCTGACTGTCCTGGCCCCCTCCCCCATTACCCGGCTGGAGGTGCAGGGATGGCCAGAATTGCTCCCTGGCCAGGCTGCTCCCGCCCTGAGCCACACATCTGAGCATGCTCAGGATGGGAGATTTGAAAAAGCTCCAGCCTGGCAGCAGCTCCCAGGCAACCGTGGGCCAGATTCTGGCCTGTGGCCGTGTGCTGCTCCTGGCCCCGCTGCCCAGCTGGGGGCCGGGGTCAGCAGGGGAAAGGAAACCCACTCCTTTCCCTGCCCTGCTGACCCCAGCTGGCCAGCGGGGCCGGGCAGGCAAAATTAGGTGCCAGTACACCATACCACTGCATACTGGCAGAAAAAAAGCCCTGCTTAGCGCCAGGGTTAGCTATGTAGTGTGTCTCAATATTGTGCTGCTTCGGTACAGCTATTTGTTGCCTGGATATGAGACACGTAGGTTTATCATTCACATTCCTCTGCACTCCACTCATCCTTACTCCCCGCACCGTCAGGGAGGCAGGGCCATCCCTGGGGAGGGGGATCTTGGGCTGATCCACTGCTGGGGGGGCAGGGCAGCATGCGGTTGCCTTGCTCTTCATCACACAGGGAGGCAGGGCTCTTTGCCTCCTCCCTCCCCAGAGATGGCTCTGAGGAGGATGGGCCCTGGGCCAATCAGCCATGGGGACGGGTGTGGGGGGGGCAGCCAGCCCAGTGTCCAGGCTCCCCACTCCGCCCCTGAGCTAGCAGCTCCGCTGGCCCAGAGGCTGAGCTCTCTGCTCCCACCTGCCCCGAGGCAGCAGGGCAGTGCAGGACCAGGGCAGTTGCCCCTTAGGGCGGCAGGAGCTTGTGGGCCAGATCGGACCTGTCCTTGATACCCCTGCCCTAAGGGCACCCGATGTAGTCCCTTACCTAGCCTTCAGAATGTTGTCCCTCATTGTCCTCAGCATGCTGTCCCTCTATGCCCCCCATAACACCTACGCTGACTGTGCTACCTTCCCCCCCGCACCAACCTATGCATAGCTGAGATGACAGGGACAGCTTGTGGCATGTCTGTGGAGACCCCCTCCATCTTACATCAGCACTGACAGAGGCAGACAACATGTAGAGTGGAGTGGAGACCAGGGGAGAGAAAGGAAGAGAAGCTGAAAGAAAGATCATCAGTAAGAATCATCAAAAGGCGTAGGTGTGCCTTAGATTTGAGCAGTCAGGCTAACAGAGGTCCTGTCTTGTGCTCATAACTGAAAGGCAATCCTTTGCTTGGACAGAGCAGAAGGACCTTTTTGATGAACCAAGGGGCTTCCATAAGAAGGTTTTGTAAGTAAGAAGTGTTTGGGTCTGCATGTGAATAAAGCTGAGTGCTTGTGGTGTGTATGAGAGTCTAGATCTCCACCCATACAGTAACTGTCTGATCAACACTTGCTGAATGATTAGCTAATTAAGTTTTCTATAGGTATTAAGTGTAAGTGTTAATGATTTTACTGTTTAAATAGTTTTAATTATTTTAAATGTTTAGAATTGCGTTTACCTCAGCGTGGGGTTGGTATCGTGTGCTGTAACAGAGCTCTGTTCTTTATAACTATCACTCTGCTTTGTGCTTAAGTAAAAGTGAGTTCTGAGATTAGTGGTTTTCAGTTCTTGACTCACTATTAATATTTAATTTTAATAAATATTTGCTTTTTTTCCCAAAGAAAATACAGATCTGAGTGTCAATACTTGATCCAAGGACTGTATGTGTATTTCTTTGGGTTGGAAAACCATTAAGCAAGGGGACCACACAGATTTTTATCCCAGTAGTTTATAGAAAGGTGGTGTTAATGAGTTTTGCATTTCTGAAGTAACATGACATCATGCATGTAGTGCATGTGAGGTTGAGCTATGCGGGGAAGCCAGTCTGTAAAATGGCATCCTCTGCACGTTTGGGATTGCCAGGACCCCATCTCCTGATGAAGCAACCGCACTTAGGGTCACCGCCCACAGTTTGGGAACTACTCGTATAGACGTTCTCTGAGACACAAGGAGGTTGAGACTTGAGTGGTGATTGAATGATAGAGCCAGAATTAAAACATAGGTGATCCTGACTCCTCGCCCCTAGCCACACATATTCCTGGACCACCTCTTGGCCTGGCTGTTCCTGGGCTCTCACCCACCTCTTCTCTGTGGGGGAGGAGGGTTGCTTTTCTTTGGGAACTTGAGTGTTCTTGGCACCTGTCCTAGCCCTCCCATGCTGAATTTGGGGAATTCTGTAGTCATTGGGATGCAAATTAGCACCACTTAGATGGCACATATATTTGTACCATGCTGGAACAAGGGAGCCAGTGTCCCCCCACTGGGGCCTCTGCCACAATACAAATAGCAAATCACGGCACGTGCCAGGTGAGGAAAGGGACCTTTCCCAGGAGGTAAGCAAGAAAGTGGCCCCACACCATAGCTGGGCCTGCTGAGCTGGTGGTTCTAATTGTCATAGTAAATCTCTGCCTCATCTGGCTTGAAGCAGGCAAAGTGCATCGTACACAGTTAATTGTGCTTTGTTGGGGCTTAGACACAAATGCAAATAGTTGGAGCACCACCCCACCCATTAACTGTGCAGCTGGAATATGAATTCTGATTCTCTGGTGCTCTAGCCTAATTAATTAAACAGTGGGGTGACTTTCATGCTTGCACCACAGTAGCCGCAGCCATTTCCCTATGAAATAGATTCCCCCTCTAGTAGAAGAAAGACACCCGTTACTGTCTCAATCTTGATCTCTTTTGTATATTCCTACCTGCCTCTTAACTCTGATTAGATTCTTAAGTGCATTTCTCTGTCCTGTAAAGTCCAAGTGATAAAATCAATTTACTTCTCTGCTGCCAATCTGATTAATGACCTCTTCTGATTGGTGATGCTAGTTCAGGCTGTCCTGGTTAGACCAATACCATACTGCAGATTGTCACCCCTGAAGGCTTCACTTTCCCGGTGTCCCTAGTTCATTTAACTCCTCCTGCCTCACACTGCTCTTGCAGATCTTCCCTGAGCCCCCTCCCCCCTTCCCTGTCAGTGTTTCTAGCCACGTGGCCCCTCCAGTGCTGGACTGGGGCCCAGGTGCACACCATGCAGCACAGCTCAGGAGGGCGGATGGTGCAACTTTAAACCCCTATTGGGCTCCCTTGATCCTAGCCTGGGCCCTGGCAAGGCTCAGCGCTGCCCGCAGGCTGGTCTAATGGGCTCCATCAGCCAATGATGCAGGGCAGCAGCAGGTGGAAAGAAACCCTGGCCACATCCATCTTTATCTGGCCATGGCTAGGGCTGGCCTATGGGAGTCACTAAGCTCTGAGCCCCCGGAGGATCCCCATGTTCAATTAAACCAGCTCTAGGGTCCCAGCCCAGGATCAAGATCCTGGTGTCCTGTCCCAGGTGTAGCCCCCTCACAGCTGAGTAGGGAAGGGTTACAGCCCCACCACATGCCGGCTTTTTCGCCTTGCAGCCATATTGCACGGTAAACACCGGTCTATTTCCCTCCCTGCTCCCGGCCCTGGCATTGTTCTGCCACAGGTCTGGGCCCTGGCCCCTCATGCCCTCTTTGTTGAGGATCACTGCTCCCCTGCTGCAGAAGGATGCACTTTTCTGAGCTCATGCCCAGTTAGTATTTCTGCCCCCCATGCTTGACGTAGTGAACTTTTAACTTCACTGTAGTGGGTGCCAGCTGCTTCCAGCCCAGAGCATGGTCTCCTCTTGGGGTTGCAGACAGGACCAACTCCTGGCAGGATGTTCTTGCCAAGCAAATATTCCTATGAAAAATCATTGTGCCTCTTACTGGTTTAAACTTCCCTGATAATCTCTATGTTCAATGAACACCAAAGAAACACAAGTGCCAGGCAAGAGAGGCCTGGATCGGCCACTAAAGAGCTAGAAAAATGCGTGTTCTGGGGTTAAATGGAGCCAAAAGCTTCTAATTGCTGATTTATGTATAGAGTGGGTTAGGTTATTGGGAATTTATATTATTAGGGGAAATTAGTTTTAAGAGTAGTAGTTAGCAAGTATAGGCCCAAGCCTGAACCAGTTTTCAAAGGCCTTAGCATAACCGCTCACATGAACCTATGCCAGAACTCTGACGTCACCTAATGAGCAGCTGCAGCCCTAACGAGCACCCTAACGAGAAGAGAACTCCCTGATAGCTCCCTGATAAGCTTACAGCTAACTAAAATGATCAATAGCTGACAGCTAACTAAAATGATCGATGGCAATGTGGCAAAGACTGTGGGAACCTCTGTAAAAACAGGAGGGGCACAGGGGGCTAAAGCTCTATAAATATCAGCCGCACAGATACCCCCTTCGGAGAGGGTCGGACTGACTCAGGATGCCCAGTGGCTCCGGTCACTATAGCAAGTGGGGTCAGTCCAGAGAAGAAAGAGAAAGGTCAGGTCCTAGTCATGAAGCTGACTGGACTGGCACGTTGGCCCGAGCTCATCAAAGAAAGGTCAGCACCTGATCCCCGACGGTGGCGAAACTGACACGTTGGTAAGGAGTTCGGTGAGTATTAAGAAACCACAAGAGGCCTCAGTGAACCCTGGTTCGAGAGTAGCTACAGGTATATAAGTAACAGGTATATGAGGAACTGAAACAGTAAGGGAAGTTTAGCACCCTGGTCCCCGAGGGTACGGGGGGATAGGTATAAGGTTAGGGATGTGTAGGGCTCAGTCCCCTTAAAGGGATTGCAGCAGGAAGGTTGTTCTTTTAACAACTGGATAAACTAGAAGTTAGTTTTAGTTCCCCAAACCTAGGTTGTAAAAGGTATTGGGCTAAGGTTAGGGATCAAGTAGTTTAGCACCCCAGCCTGGGAGTACAGGTAGATAGCCTGCCGTCCCCTTTGAAGTTAGGGGCACCTTTGTTGCTAGGGGCAAGTGCAGAGTAATAAGAATAGTTTTAGTTATTAAATAACAAGTTATTCTGAAGCATGCTGCAGCACAAGAATATCATAGTATAACAGCATAGATAAACCTTGCAAGTGTGTAACAGTTAAAAAAAAAAAAAGTGCACGAACAAAAGAGATAAGCAAAGATATAAGTCTTCTTGTACCCAAGATGATCTGTAATAAACACTTTGTACTTATAATTCTCTTGATTCTATTCTATTGTTATTTGCCATGGTACTGTTAATTCCTGAAACTTCACTCCCCCTTTTTCTGTTTCCCCTATGGAAACAGCACTTAATTCCTTTGGTAATTACCTGGGTTATCGGCTGGCTCGATTTAACCCTTTATTCAGTTCTAGTTCCCCTGACTACTGATGTATCTGTCAACGCCTCCCTTCCATCAGATCAAGGCCGGGCTCTAATCCCGGTGGAAAAAGAACCCGGCATCTGCCTGGTCCCCTCGATGAATAACACCCCCGAGGGGTGACGCCAAACAGTATAAACAGTATACAGGCTCATAGAATTTACAGCTAGGAGGGAGTGACAGGGTTTAGGCCTGATCTACACTGCTGGGAAAATTTGGTGGCAGTGGAGAGGAATACGCTTGTGTAATTCCAGTCAATTTCCTAATTCCCCTTCAGCGCGGCATCTTCACTGCCCTGCACCACTTGAGGGTGTGGTTTTTACTCGGCTGATGTCCAGATCGCCTTAGTCTGGCCTAACTGACAGCTAAGTCTGGAAAGCTGGATTTGCTGGCATCAGTTTTGCTGCGCTCAGCGTAGATGTGGCCTAAGAAAGTGCGAGCGCCTTCCCTGTGATCGGTGGATTGTGATGGAAGTGCAAGCTGTCACTTTGAGCGTGTGTATGGGGGTGGGGGGACGTTTCTGGTTCTGTTCGCAAGCTAAAGGATCCTATAAGGGAGCAGCAGCCAGTCTCTGCCAAGATAGCCGAGAACAAGGTGCGGGGAGTTGTGCCGCTCTGGCATAGGGAGCAGCCTGCTTTGTGTCTTCCTGGTTTTCATTCATGTATATTGTTAGTCTGGGACTAAGTCGTGTTATATTGCAGCTGCTTGGCACATTCTGCAGGCTCTGCCAGCAAACATGAAATTGCACCTGAGACAGGGATGGCCCTGTGGGAAGGGATGTGGGTGAGCAGCCTGCAGGGATTGGATAGATTATAAAAGGGAATCCACTAATCTGCTCATGGGAGAGGTTAATGGCAGGACCTGGGGGAGGAGATGGGGTTGTCGGTGTGTCCTGCTCTATCTTGTGCAGCTGGGTGACAATCTGATCTTTTCAAGTCTACCCCCTTCACCCTCTCTCTCCCTTGCTCCAACGCTCATGCGTGAGCCAGCCCAGGAGGGAGTTCATTGTGGTCGTGTGGAAGAACTCCATTTTCGGTGTACAGTTCTGTATCTTTTGGGAGGACTTTAGTTGATCATTGCGTGTGACACCTACCCGCTGTCTTCCCCCATCCAAGAAGTCCATGTGCACAGCAGAACTCACCAGCTCAGCGGAGCATTCCCATTTCTTACAGATGGTTCGGGTTCAAGTTTCCTCTTTGGCCGTAAATTAATCCACAGAGCGGAACGTTTAACATCAGTTCATCCCAGAAGCCACCTCAGATGGGAGAGGGTGGTAGCTACCACGGCCTGTGGTCAGGAGACACTCGTCCCAGGACACTCACGGCATGAATGTGTGCAGTACCTCCACCTATGAACCCATGTCCCTAGAGCGCTGAGTCTCCGGAGCCAGCCATGAGACACAAGCAGAAGAGGTCACTCCAGCAGATTGGGTGAACGCTTCATTATCAAATGAATTAAAAATTATTTGTATTCTAGTGCTCTGGAGCGTGGCCCCATTTAATAAAGCACTGTAAGAGACAGCCCTGACCTAAAGCGTGTATGAATTGTTTCTCTTTTTTGGTTTTTTTACAGATGGGAAACTGAGGCACAGAGCCAGGTTGTGACTGGTTTGCAATCACACAGTGGGACTGGTAGAGCCAGGCATTGATCCAAGTCCCAGCCTCAGGCTTTACCCACTAAACCTTTTTCTCTCATCCTTCCTTGCAGCTGAGGTTCCTGGTGGATCGTCCATGGTTTTCACTGAAGAACTGTATTTTAAAATGGCTAAAACCCCTGGACAGGTCGTGGGCAAGGATTTAGACTGGTCTGAAATACGTGGGACTCTGGGCAGCATGGGTCCATCCGAGGGTGTTGGGCAGCGTTTGCTACCTGTGTAGGCAAAGGGCTATGCCTGCGTTTACACTTGGAATAAGCGGGGAACGTCCCTCCGGCGTTTCCAGTCGACCCCCAGCACACAACCCCTGCTTTGTTCAGCTCACTCATGCCTTGACACAGGTTGACGCAATTGCTTGCTTTGGCAGGGCCTGAGACGCTGGCGGGCGGGCGCGGTGCGAGATTCGCTGCGGCCTTGTCAGAGCTGCTAATAAAAGTTGTGCGTGTCAGCTTGACATGAGTGATCCTGAGGCAAATGCACAGTGAAGATCCTGCACGTCAGGTAAACGCGTGGCGGTCAAGCTCTGCCGGGGGCATAGGACGGGTTAGAGCTGTATTTTTAACTCAGGATGGCCATTACAGTGAGGTAAACAATGCATATTTTTTAATAGCAAGCCAAGGCTTTGGGGACACGGGTCTTTTGCCATATAAATCCTGGACGCAGACAGTCCAGTCGGGTTTTGGGATTCTTTCTGCAGCCACACAAGGAAGGAGTAAATGGGCCCTGCACCTGGCCCCTTCGCAAGGAGTTTTGCAGCTCCCTGCAAAGAAACATGACTGGGCCCAGGCAAAAAAACCAGTTAGGCCCCTGGATCCCAGCGGCGCATGTTTTATGTTACTAATAAAGTGGGTTCGGTTTTGCCTTCTGGGATCACACAGCTTCAGCAAACCCTGCGCCTGCAGGCAGGGAGGCCCGGGGGTTGGGATTTGTCAGACCTTTGCTTTGCATGCATATGAGGTGAAATCGAATAAAAAAACTGATGATGGAGAAGGGTCCCAGAGGGGCCCAAGTAAAACGGGGGTTCACCTCCTTAGTGTGTGGAGAAGGTATTTTTTCCTTCGCGCGCCCACTGGATGGAGCTGAGTGAGACCGTAAAGCTGAGGCCAGCGCAGGACACGTGGCCTTTGCCCTGTTACAAGCAGCCCAGAATATGGTGATCGCAAATAACCACCGTCCTCGGCCGGCTCTGGGGTCAATGACGTTGCTGGTACCCAGAGAATGGCGTCACGGACGTCTGGCTAGACTAGCTCACCACATAATCGGATTCTGCCACGTGGTCCTGAAATCATAGGGGAATGCTGACGCCGCCTGGCCGAGTGTGATCAAAGGGGCTGCTACAGCTGTTGATTGTTTCTTTTTCCCATGACAGCTCAGAGGCAGCATCTGCTGTCCCGGGAGAGGCATGCTTTTGCCCATCTGTGCAGTGGGCGTGACGGAAGAGCCTGGAGATCACGGGACACTGCAATAAAAGACCCGCGACTGGCCTGGGTCAGCTGACTAGGGCTCACATGGGCTGCAGGCATGCAAGTTAGACATTCAGGTATGAGGCCCCACAAGTGGCTTCCCGAAGATCAACAAATCTAGCTGTAGCCTCTCCTGGCTCCTGTTCCTTCAGCCCAGATACCAGCTCCGCAGGTATGGTCAGTAATCCCAGCCAAGTTAATCGTGCCGCCCGAGCACATGAGCTTCATCCTCTGCACCACTTAATGAACATCCAGAGAAACTCTGGCAAGCTGATGCACCCATTTGAGTCTTGGCTTGCTGGGCCTGTTTCCCATATGCTGAGGCCCTCTGCATTAGTGGTTTCATGGTGCCTGGTGTTCTAGGCGGCTCCTTTGGTAGCTTGGAGCTGGAAATCTGCCTGTCTGAGGCTAAGCCCGATGCCCAGGAGAAAGGCAGGGGGATATAAATCTCTCCTTGTGCTCGGAGCTAGTCTGCAGCTCTGGTTTTGGGAGCGGGGGGGTTTGTCACGAAATGGAACAGAGTGGGGCAGTGGGACGATTTCAGGACAGCAGCACAAATTTTAAGAGATTGTTTCAGGCCTTTCTAGCCAAGGCACTTCCTGGTAAACGGTGCTCCCTTTCTCTGGGGCTCGCTGCACTGATCACTTTAACCCTTCGGTGGCTGGCTAATGCCCAGTCCTGTGGTACTGTACAAACCATCGGGGAACATTGTGCTGGAGGAGGAGGGGGGGGGGGTGGAGGGTTGTGGTTGCTAGAAGTGTCTTCGGAAGATCCAGTCCAGACTCTAGCCACCTAGGAAACCCTTCTATTTTCCCTGGGCCTTCCTGTCTGATGTGACCTGTTTTCTCCTTGCTGCAGGCACCCCAATCTTGTAGCTAGCAGCCAGGAAGAAGTCTTGCTGGGAGGAGCTAGAAGGCCTTTGTGTGGAACTGGCCAGGAGCTGAAGCACTTGGGGATGGGGTGGGCGAGCAACAGAGAGAAGCTAGTGGACAGCATGCGGGGGATGTATTGCCTCGAATCTAGTGCAAATGATCCCTATTCAGGGGCCCCGTGGGGAGCAGGGCAGGAGCTGTTGTGCTCTGCAGATCAGCAGCTGAAGGGTTAAAGAGATGAGTGGTTTAAACCATTTCCACTGAGGACTCAGGGACGGCTGGCAGGTGTCACTTGGAGCCTACACATTCCTCCCTGCGACCGCAGAACTGTTTAAATGAAGTTCTGGTTAAATTTTATCTTTGCGCTTCAAAAATAACTCCCCCGGCTCACTTTGACTAAAACACGACTCCCTCCATCGCTGGTGATGGAATCATGTTTAGCACGGTGGTGTAATTTTTGCAAAGATCGACTCAAGTGTTTGCCCTTCCCATTGTTTCAGGGCTGGCCTTCCAAGTCCAAAAGGGGGCTCAGCGGTGCTGGATATCCACCATGCTTGGATTCCAGATGCCTGGAAAGGCAAATGGGATGGTAGAAAGAGCTGAGAGTTGGAGGCAGCAGCTTGCAATCAAAGTCCAAAGAAGAAGAGTCTTAGATGGATCTCTTCCCCGGCTGATCAGCATATTTTAATTGCAGTGCTCAATTAACAAAGAATTTTGAAGCTAGAAAACTACAGCATCGTCCTTTACTAGTGGGTTTCCTGTTATTTGCTGTTTGTTAAGAATGGTCATTGTTGTTAGGAAAGGAAGGGAAATTGATCTCTATGCACAGGCTATTCAAGATCCAATGGGCTTCTTGAGCCCCTAGCCTGGGATTTAAGGGCTATGGGGAAATCCTTTCCCAGCGGGTGAATTTCACTCTCATATAATAATTGTGTGCGCACATTCCTAGGAAACACTGGTGATTCTAAACTTCAAAACAAAGGCCTGAAACAGTTTGCACTCGGCATACTTCTAATGGCAATTTACCATCCAGGAGAAATTCATCTGTCAATCGAGGCTGTATTAGACAGAGTGCTACAAAGCAAAAACGAAACAAAGAACATAAAAACAAATTGATACATAAATCAGGAAATGCTTGTGAAAGGGGAATTTTATTTCACAATGTAAAGCTTCCTTAACTTTGGTGCTGAATAATTTAAAGAGCCTCTTTATCCACTGAACACAACATGTGACTAAATGAAAACTCCACGGGCCTCTTCACCTTTTAAACTACAATGTTACCACAGCAATGGAGAGGTACCCTATTCTTCTGACTTGTGGGTTTGTTTTCATGTCCGCCTCTTCCTTTGGGATTAGCCAGTTTCCTTTGGCAGCTGCAAAGAATAATTCTAATTATATTGATCTTTTTCTCATCCCTTGGACCCGTCTCTGGGTCGTGACCTCAAGCAATTGAATGGTGCCCAAAATTATTATAACCTTAAAGGGTCCAATCATTGCCTAGTTCAAGAAAGAACTTAAGCGTGTGCTTGAATCCATCCTTTTCCAGTGCTTACGCATGTGTAAAGTCCCACTGACTTCACCCGGACTTATGCCTAGAGAGTTTTTTCCTGCAGGCTGTCCTCTGAGAAGTACTGTGAGCCATTGGAAGTAGCAGGTAAGCAGTGCCTCTCAGGTTGAGTTCCAGCATCAACAGTACATTCAGGGTGCGTCTACACTTGTAAATAAAATCGATTTACGCAGGCTTAAGTTGACTTAATTTACTCTGCGTCTACACTGGAGTTTCCTTAATGCAACTTAAGCAGTTCCTTAAATCGAATTAAGGAAAAGTTAGTTCGAATTAGTAAAACCTCGTTTTACTTCGAACTAACCCTTAATTCGAACTTGTTAGTTGGAATTAAGTCAATGGTGGCCATGTTAGTTCCAACTAACTGCTTAGTTCGAACTAATCGGCAGATTGATCTTCCTGCAACTGACTAATTCGAACTAAGCAAGTGCCCTGCATGGACATGGCTAGTTCGAACTAGCATTCTAGTGGGGCCATGCTAGTTCGAATTAATTAATTAATTATTAATTAGTTCAGATTAGTTCGTTTGAATTAACTAAGAACTTATTTCCAAAGCAGCCAGACCCACAGCGCTTAGCTAAATCAGCTAAAAAGAGCTTGTGAACACTTTCACAACACACATCACTCCGTTAGAGTACTGCCTGGTCTAGAACTGGTGATATTGTCCATGTCAAATTGGATGGAGAAAAGGGACGGGCAATTCCAGCTTTGGGGGGGAAAAATCAGCACTCAGTATATGACTGAGAGCGACAGTAGAGAGTTCAACAGAAACCATCAACATCTGCAGTTTGTTCCTCAGCAAGAACACTCATGAGATCAAATTCTACAGATGGTGACTGCAGAACGAATAGAAAACGATGACTCAAAGATTCTAGACTGATTGCAACCAGATGACAAATTTGATCCACGTTTGGGTCGTGTCCTTAGAAATCCAGTATGATTCAGTGACGCTTAGACTGATACATATTGATCTTCAAAGACTGTGATAGTGTGACTATTGTAAATGGCAGAACTGTAAACTGACCCGCAGCCAGAGCTGGTGTAACCTTTGGGTGGGCCAGAATTCATTCAGTTGCCCTTCTCCAGTGCCCCACAGAAATCAATCCCAATCCCTGTGGGGAAAGGAGCTGGAGACCCAGGATCCAGTCTGTACAGGACTCACGGCGAAGCTTGCTCAGAGCTACACTCCCACATTAAAATACTACTAAAACAAACGTAACAATGAACTTTATTAACTACTAACTAAATGAACCTTATCCTAAGAAAACAAACTACAATTAACCAAGAACAATCCCTTGCATGAAAGATCCCCAAGAGTCCCAAAGTCTGTGTGGAGTTCACCCAACTCTCAGCTACAGTCTCTGTTCCAGTGTGGAAGCTTGAGTGGCAAGAAATCGCTGTCCTCTTCTTTCTCTGCTGGGATCCTCTGTAGCATTACATGCAGGCTTTCTCTCCTCTGCAACCAGCCCTCAGTCCCATATGCATGTCTGCAAGGTCTGTCACAAATGACTCCTTTACATGGAGAAAACATCTTGTTCACTCCTGGCTCAGCTCCTCTCCAGAACACTGAGCACATGGTCTCTCCTCAAGGCAGCTCCTGCCTGCTGTCTGCTCAGGCTGCTGCTCTCCAGTCATCCGACTGACCACACACATCACACCAGCAGGGTACACTGTGGAGATGCTCAAATTGCTACCACTCCCTGCTTCTGGAAGTTTCCAGTTGTGGGTCGCTAATCTGCCCAACAACAGTAACCCACCCTCAGCAGGTCTCTCAGAGATAGCCTTTTCAGGCATATGGGTTACACTGGCAGTGCGTTAAAGGATCTTATGAACAGCACCCCCATACAGGCTAAGACGCAAGGTCTGTAGCCAGTCCATATCTGGGACAGGAAGAACACATTTAATTAATCTCAGTTTCTGTGTGACTGTGCTCAGACAGTTAGATCTGGTCTACACCTCAGAATTAGACGAACCTACCCACATATCCCAGCGCTGTGAAAAATCTCATGTCCCGTGTGATAGGGTTAGGTTGTCCGAACCTCCACTGTAGAGGCAGCTAGGAAGAATCCTTTGTCGATCCAGCTACCTCCTCTCAGAGAGTTGGATTAGCTACTTTGATGGGAAAACCCCTTCTTCTTGTGCGGGTGGAGGCATCTACTCTAGAGTGGGACAGCAATAGCTGTGGTTCTGTAGCACAGACATGACCCAGCATTGCCAACCCCAAACATTCAAAAATCACAAGTCAAGCTGACCAAAAATAACGAGATTGACTTTACAGTCATGAGATTACGTAAAAATAATAGTTGTGGGGTTCATTTCTGTGCCTTCTGCTTTTTGAGCTGTTGGGGTCCGTGGGGGTCACATTCTGACCTTTCCCCACAGCCACGTGGGTTAGAAACTTGCTTTTTCTTTAAGAATGAAGGCTGAAATCATCACGTAGCCCCTTGATTCCAGCAGCTGGGGCTTTGCAGAGAACAATAATTCCCATGAGACTCGTGAGTGTGGGCAACACTGAATTGGCCTCACACCTGGAAATACTCTAAATGTCTTCTGCAAAGCTTCACATCTGCATGACGCTGGGTATGAGAACAAAGTTGAATTAAAGCCAGGTTGAAACACCAGGCGCACGAAGTGCGTGACTCTGACCAGCGAGCATGCAGGAATTGTTTGCATTAAACAATAGATAACGGGAGCTTTGCCGTAATGACCTCACAGTGAAGTCTGTCAATATAATAAGAGCAGTACTTTGTCGGCTTTGGCTGTCCATCACATTACACAGCTGTTATCCTTTGCCTTGTTCACCCCTCAGCTGTGGGGGCCGGGGCCAGATGTGACTGCAAAGAGCCAGTCTTGTCCTAGATGTTATTCGAGTGGCACTGGTCCGAGTGAAGCTGAGCCTGCCTGATGAGGCCGGGCTTACGGCACCAGCTAACTGAGCCCGCCCTGCCTGGGCCTGAAGCACACCCCTTGTAAATGGGAAAGCAGCAGCTGCTTCTTTAAACGCCGGCGAAGGAGCTAAGTTGGGAATCGGTCTCTGCTCCACAGAGAGACTCATATCTTCAGACGTCCTCCGAGCCAGGTCACTGCTGCGTGAAGGGGAATGTTTGCTCCGCTCCGCACCCCACGGAACAGGATCGAAGTGGTGGTGATTCTTCCCTCGTTCTTTGCAGAATGCAGGCGGTTCTTTTCGGGTCAGGTTGTGAACCATCCCCGGTCGGTGTCCTGTCTCTGACAGCACGCACTTCTCTGCCTTAGGCCTGTGGTGACAAGCTTAGATCCCCTCCTCCACAAACCAGATCGCTGCCCTCTCTGGGAAACACTTCTTATAAAATAAACTCTCCCGATCCGCATCTCTTCCCCGGGAATGCAGTTCCTCTAGGACTGTCCCATATGCCAGCCAAGGCTCATGAGAAATAGCAACTTTTTGTTCATGTGTGTGTGTGTAAGTAACTGCTGGTCAGAGTGTGTGGTGTCAGTCTGTGTCCGCTCACAAAGCCTGGCCCTTTAGCTCAAGCTGTCGATGAGTAGACTTCCACCTCTGGCGGCTCTTAGCTCGTCAAGGCCTCAGGGCAGCTACGCCATATACACAGGTTCAATTCTGCTGCAGAAAAGATTTCCATGGGAAGGTGCTTTTCAGCTACCTCGGAACAGATGAGTCACAGGGAAGACGCTGGAATGTGAGACAGCCTCGGGGCAGAAAAATGTTATTCCCATTTACCGTTGAACCATTCTGGTTAAATTTTCCCTGTCCCTCCCTCTTTTATTCTTCCCTGCTGGGCAATTCAGTCCATTTCCCACACAGCACTGCTATGGGCCAAGTGATTAAATTCAGTTGTTCTTGTGAGCAATTTAGTTCCACCCTCAGTGTTCCATAGAATATTATATTAGGATTTATTGTGGCATTTTTCTGGTTTTAGCACTTTATTGATTGGTTTGTGTAACAGTAACTGCCCATATGGTGAGTAGGAGATTGGTGAAGGGTGATCTGCCTTTACAAAAACCATGTTGACTCTTTCTCAACAAATCGTGTTCATCTGTGTGTTTGCTAATTCTGCTCTTTACTATAATTTCAACTGGTTTGCCTGGTAGTGAAGTTAGGTTTACCAGTAATTGCCAGGATCGCCTCTGTAGCCTTTTAAAAATATTGGCATCATGTTAGCTAGCCTTCAGTTATCTGGTACAGAAGCTGATTTAAATGATAGGTTACATAGCACAGTTTCAACAGACTCTGTTGAAACATTAGATCAGTGACTAATTCAAGGTTAGATCCTTAGCAGCTCAGCGGAGGTGTTCACGCAATGACCTCATTTGGGCCCACACACGTCTGAACCTGGGACTATCCAGGCTAAAAGCATGAGCCACTGCCCCTCAAGATGAAGGTATGCCTCTTCCATCCATGACAGTCTTGGTCAACCTCTTCTGTGGGTGTGAGGGGGGGTGTCCAAGGAAGAGCACATTGTTAGGAGTGTTAACTAGGTAGGCTGCACCCCGGGGAGGGTCAGTACTTGAAGGGTTAATGGCTGATGAAGCCCAGCTGGGAAGGGGGTAGGAACTTGTACAAAGCTAGCTGGATGAGCCCAGATGAGGGCTGCAAGGGCTGTGGTCTGCATTCACTCCCTGGGAGGAGGGAGGTTGGGCTTGGAAACCCAGAAGAGGGGGCTAGAAGATAGGAAAGAGAAATAGGAAGGAGTGCAGGGTCTGTCTGGGAGCAAACAGACTGGAATTGCTGGACTGCAGGAGTGGGAAGGCCAGGGTTCGCGTTCCCCTGCCAACTGCTGGGGAAGTGGCATGGGAGCTGGCCTTGGTCCAGATGACTGTGTGGAGCAGCATGTGGACAGCTGACCCCGTGGGACTTTGATACCCTGGGAGGGGAGGCCTGTGAGGTGAGCTGGCCGGAGGGCTGAGCCACAAAACAGGGTTCCTGCAAGTCCTGGAGAGTAAAGACAGATGTGGCATGAGTGATTTTCAGAAAGGGGCAGATCTGAGGAGAGCCCCAGCCTCCCGGGACATGCCTCCGTGGCGAGTAGTGAACCCGTAAGAGCGGACATGGCTGGAGGGAAGGGGACAAGGACCCATGCTCTCCTCATGGTGTCACATCCAGCATGCCAGGAGCAGGCCATTGCTTTGTGTTTCCAGAAAGCAAACCTCGCGTGTGATTTCCACTCCTGAGCCGTGTTGGGCTGGGGACACAGACTAGCTCTTCAGGGCTCTCTGAACCGAGTCCAGTCCACACCGCTGCGGGAGGTGTGGGACATGAATGGTTTGATTTTACGCTGAAATGCTTTTATGTGACTTCAAAACGGCGCTGAGGAAACAGTCCAAGTGGCCCAGATTCCTCGCATGAGTCAGAGAAACCTTGGCTATTAAACACTACTGCAAGAATGCAGCCTGTGATTGCTTCCACTTGGTGGGGCTGATTTATGGTGTTTCTCTGTTCACAGATGTGTTTCACAAATAGAGAAGGGAGAGGAGAGAGAGAGAAGCCGTAAGCAAAGACACTCTGTCTTACTGGACGTCCAACTCCGATGGGCTGCTCCTGTGGTCTGTTGGAAGTGCTCTGCCTTGCCACACAGAAACCTAGGTTTGATTCTCAGTCTGTCCTCCCACCGCGATCCTCTGTGCTGTGGCTTTTCCGATTGGCTTTTCCTCAAGAGGAGACATGTCAAGAGCAATAACTCCATAGTCCAATTGAAATCCCAGGGTTTCTCCACCTTCTTTTCTCAAGGTGCCCAACTCACCTCTGCAAAGACAAAAAAGAGGTGAATGGATAAAGGCAAGTCCAGGGTTGTCAAACGTGTGGCCCACAAACCTCTTCAGTCTGATCTGCAACTGCAGTCAGTGGTAGCACACTCTGTCCCTAACAGCGAGAGAGTGGGTGGTCTCGCACACCCGTGTCAGGTCTCGCGACATCATGGAGCGCTGGGTGTGCAAGACCGCACGCTGCAAGACCACACTCTCTCCCAGAGAGAGAGAGAGAGAGACATACTGGTATTGTGGAGCACAATTTCACATACACAGCAAGCCGCGATGCTGCGGGAATGCCGTAGTATTTTGATTTATGGTGCATAGGGGCCACTTGACGGCAAATCTGGCCTGCCATAGCGAATGTTTGACACACCTGGGTAAGTCGATATGGTGCGTTTCCTCCTCCTACCCTGCCTTCATCTCAGTGGGGTCGCTGGGGTGGGGAAGATTTCACAGCCGTTGCTGTGCGCTTGCTCCTGTGTGGCCGGGAACTGTGATGTCCAGGGCTGTTAAGGCAAAGCCGGGTTCCTTGGGTCAGGGCCTGTCTCTCTTGATAGTGGGTACGCGAATGATGGAGCTGGAAGGTGCTAGCGCTGAGCAAGTTGGGAGGCTAAAAATGCAAGTGTGGCTGCGGTGCTGTGAGTGGAGGGATGGGGTCTCCATCGCACGGCACTCCTGCCTGAGACCACGGGGATATCAATGGCTCGATGTCTGGTTGGCAACCGGTAACAAGTGGAGTGCCCCAGGGGTCGGTCCTGGGGCCGGTTCTATTCAACATCTTCATTAATGATCTTGATGATGGAATAGACTGCGTGCTTAGTAAGTTTGCGGATGACACCAAGCTGGGGGGAATGGTAGATACTCTGGAGGGCAGGGACAGGATCCAGAGAGACTTGGACAAATTGGAACAGTGGGCCGAAAGAAACCTCATGAGGTTCAACAAAGACAAGTGCAAAGTCCTGCATTTAGGACGGAAAAATCCCATGCACTGCTACAGGCTGGGGACCGATCAGCTAAGTAGCAGCGCTGTAGAAAAGGACCTGGGAGTTATGGTGGACGGGAAGATGAATATGAGCCAACAGTGTGCCCTTGTTGTCAGAAAGGCCAATGGCATATTAGGCTGCATCAGTAGGAGTATTGCCAGCAGATCGAGGGATGTGATAATTCCCCTCTATTCGACACTGGTCAGGCCGCATCTGGAATACTGTGTCCAGTTTTGGGCTCCCCACTACAGAAAGGATGTGGACAAATTAGAAAGAGTCCAGCGGAGGGCAACAAAAATGATTAGGGGGCTGGGGCACATGACGTATGAGGAGAGACTGAAGGAACTAGGCTTATTTAGTCTACAGAAGAGAAGACTGAGGGGAGATTTGATAGCAACCTTCAACTACTTGAAGGGGTACTCCAAAGAGGAGGGAGCTAGGCTGTTCTCGAGGGTAACAGAGGACAGAACAAGGAGCAATGGTTTCAAATTACAGCTGGGGAGGTCGAGGTTGGATATTAGGAAAAACTTTCTCACTAGGAGGGTGGTGAAGCATTGGAATGGGCTATCTAGGGAGGTGGTAGAATCTCCGTCTTTGGAGATTTTTAAGGCTTGGTTAGACAAAACCCTGGCTGGGGTAATGTAGGGGGAGTGGTCCTGCTTTTAGCAGGGGGTTGGACTAGATGACCTCATGAGGTCCCTTCCAACCCTATTATTCTATGGTTCTATGACTCTATCTACCTGGGCAGATAGCCCTGCTCACGGTGCCTTGGCAACACTTCTGCTTTTCGTGTCCTCGCTCGAGCAGAACTAGCACCAGTGTGTCAGCTCACGCTGAGAATAACACCTCCAGTTGGACTGATTTACAGTGTGTGGATCCTTACTCTATGGTCCCGATCCCAGCTGGAGCCTCTAAAAGCCCCAGTAATCATAGCAATATAACAACACGCTTTTCACCAGCGCTAAATTCACTGAATGGAACAACGCATAGAATGGCAGCCCCCTGCGCACAGAGATAAATGACCCGAATGGAGATTCACTGCGAAGATAAACACACACTGTTAACTCTTGATTATAAACATCACATTCCCTACCTGGGCCTCCTCCCACCCAGCCACCGGCTCTACCCGTTCGGTTTGTCTAACCTTTCCTAGGAATAATGCAAGGCAGTTCAATTGCCTGCCGGGCCGCTGAGTCCTTCTCTCGAGGATAGGGTTGCAGTCTGATTTGTTTCAGCTTTCAGCAAATTGTAAATAGCCAAGAAATCCTCCAGGAGCCGTTGCACTCTAGTAGAACTTTCCATCAAGCTGGGGTTGTTAATGGGGGGAGAGGGGGAGTTTTGTATAACTGTGTGCCTGGTAGAAGCAGACACGATCATTAGACATAATGCTAGAAACCCAGGACAGCCAATCTGGATAGTGTACTCCAGGGAGGTGATGAAGCCAACAGAATATTCTTGCATTCTTAGGGCCTTTGCTAACCGTATTCCATGTGCAGAGTGGAGAAAAGGGACTTGTGGGTAAGGCGCTGAGCTCAGCATTCGGTGGGTAAGGTGCTGAACTCAGCATTCAGTTCCTGGCACTGCAGCAGCACCCTGAGAATCCCTCTTTGCCTCAGTTGCCCTGTCTGTAAAATGGGGCTAACAATGCTTCCTTCTTTCGCCTCGTCTCTTTAGACTGTAAGTTCTTGGGGCATGTGCGCTGAGCCTAAGTTTGCACAACTCCTCTCGGCTGGAGCCTCTCATCACTAACACATCATGAATGATACCTGGCGACTGGCAAACACAACGTGGGGTTAGGAAAGTAGATAGAAGGCCCCATTGGGTTCTGCTGATCTGAGCGTTGAAACAGAAAGTTCTTTCCACCCTGGCTTTAGCCTTGAAAGGCCGTTTGATGTAAGTAAATCCACACAGTCCTAACTCATTATTTTTTAAACTCTGCTGTTGGATAGATGAGAAGATGAGGCTGGGGACTGGAATCTCTGTATTCCCTGTTGCCTTTGTGGAGGGAAGTTATGTTCCCCAGCTCCTAAGAAGCTTAGATTTCCTTCCTTGTGCATATCTTTGGTTCCGGTTTCAGTTACCGACTGCCAACGCAGGGCTTGTCTTCTGAAGCAATCCAGGACTATCAACCCTCGTCAGACTGAAAGGAAGAAAAATCAAATTAAATGACTATCTCCTCGTAGAATCCCATCAAGTCCAGCACACTCTTTCCTGCCTTGCGTTGTCTCTCAATAAGAATTGCTTTTGACGGGCTTGCAGCGGCATTCAGCAATGAACACTTGCATGCCAGATTCTCAAATGCCTCCAGGAGACCAATTGAAAATGGTTTTGTTCAGACTCTCTCTGATCCTTGGGGCCACCCACCTGGCCCCCAGAATATTTCTCAGCACGCTGGTACGCCAGTCGGAAATTCCTGCAACACAGCAGCATGTTTCTGTGCATTTCAGTTCCTAGATATTTTGCTTACCGCACAGCAATTTCTTGCACAGTCACCTTTCCTCCTTTTAACTGGCAATTCAGATAATTGGACAGTTGGTAGGAGGTGAGAAAGGGGGTGGACAAGCAGCGTGGCCTACAGTAATTCCAGTGCTCAACGAGAAGGTGTCCATGTCTTCAGAAGTTGGAGAACGATCTCAGATATCAAAGGGGTAGCCGTGTTAGTCTATTGTAGAAAGACAACAGAGTCCTGTGGCACTTTTAAAGACTAACAGATTTATTTATTGCATGAGCTTTCGTGGGAGAAAATCCCACTTCGTCAATAAATCTTTTCGTCTTTAAAAGTGCCACAGATCTCAGATATGTTTATTTTAGGGGGCAGGATTGGAATCTGAGCCCTAAGCTATTGGAAGATTTAGGACTCTGGGGCATGTTACTTTATTTTGCGGATGAAGCAGGAGGATTCTAATGAACTGCAAAGGACATTTATGGATCCTTTAATATACCATAGGGCATGCACGTGGTGACATGGCACTAAAATAAATGTACTGTACTAAAGGAGCCCAGGGCCTGCAGCCTTCCATTCTAACACAGGATTTGCACCTGCAAAGAACTAGAGGAGAGTTCAGTTATCAATCCACTTTGTCAGGAAACCCTGAAGAACATTACATTCAAAACTGCCCTTTGTTAGGAGTGGGATGACTCGCATTTCGTGCTTGGTACATGACTTTTCTAGGACACGGACACTCTTCTGGTTAAAACAAAGTGGATGGATTCGTTGTGTCGCTAAAGAAACGGTGGTTCTTTGGAAATGTTAAGATCTTTGGGTTGCTTTGAATAAATGGTGCTGGGCTTCTGCCTTTGCTCCTGTTGGGAAATAACACGCTGAATGACGCAGAGAGCCGCAGCCAGCCAGAAGATGTTATGTGGTTGAGCATGCTGCACCTTTTCCCTGCTTAGCTGGCAGACTCCGCACCCAGCGGGGCTAGGAACGTGGCCATTCTCCAGCGACAGGCCCACGAGCCACAGCTGCAGAAGTTTCCTAGACACTTCTTTTGCTCCATGGGGCTGAGCCAGGCCCTGGCCCTCCCATCACCCTGCGCCTGGAAAGTTAGCAGCCTGGCCGGGCGCGTCAGGAGCTGGCACGGGCCCTAATTTCAAGGCTTGTTTTTGTGGAGTCCCACAGAGCAGTTGCATGACATGACCAGAACCTGAACCCTCTTGTCTGGGCTCGCGTTTGAAGTGCCCGTCATGCGCTATTTACTAGCTAAATGCAGGGACTAGCTCCTATGTGCAAACAATACACAGTCCACTCCAGCCCAGGGGAATCCCTGCACAGCCGGCTGCTTCTATTTTCCCGTGGCAGCACTCACAGGAGAGGACACAGACACCTTATCCAGAGGAGACCTGCACAAGACCGTTGGAGCAATGGCTGTCTCGTGAAAGGAAATCCAGCCAAGCCGCTTTCCCCTTCGGCAAAGCTCGGTCGTGCTCCGACACACCCCAGCTGTCTCGGAATAATGTGCACCAGTTACAGATCTGCAGGGTCACGTGACTGCAGAGCAAACAATAATTTCCACACACCGCTGATGCCACTCCGCTGCAGCGGCTTCTACCATCCTGAGCAGGAGCCCCGACGCAGGTTCAGCATTGGAGCCTGGAAACAAGAGGGAGATGCCACCCTCCTGCCCATCACGCTGGGAGCGCGTCCGCTGTGAGGCTGGCGTGAAACCCACAGCTTTAAATATGAAGCTCTCTCCCGATCCCTCAGAGGTTTATTCTATTTCTAGTGCTCATGTGAAGCTAGGATTCCCGCCCTCCGATTCAACATTGTCCACCCACTCCGAATGTCTGCAGCACCTTCCGCTGACGGCCCTGAGGAAATGAAGTCGAACGCAATGCCAGGCACTGAGTCATGCTCTAGCTATTTCCTTCATCGGCGCCCTGTGTGCAGAATGCTTTAATGTGGGTCTCTCTTACCACTTCCCCAGGCTTCGGAATCACATTCTCTCTCTTTAAATACTTGGTCTGGACTAGCCTAGAGGAAAAAGAACAAGTGGATTCCTACATTTGCTATCGTAGGAGACTGACAAGGCCTATCTCCCAGAGCGAGCTGACTTGTTTCTTAGGGAACATTCTCACATGCTTTGTCCATAGCACGGGGCTACCTGGGCTCCTGGCCTTCACTGAGTACTTGGGACCCTGCCGCCCTCTCTTCATTTGCATGGCAGAGGCAGGATGTGGATCCTAAGGAAACGAAGAGGAAAATTCACCTCCTAGCTGATTACCAGGGGCAGGTGATGTAGGCAAGCAGAATGCAGGTCTCTCTCTTGAACAGTGAGAGAACAGATTAGGGACCCTACAGCTTTGCGCTTGCATCCCGCAAAACCTCTGGGAAAGGCTTAACAAATCAGAGCATCCCCTGCAGCTACACATTCTTAACCATTCCTCAGCAGGCGCTGTGGTGCGCTACAATTTCTGCCGTTAAATAAACAGCATGGGAGCGTTTGGAGCTGGGCGCATGCTTCCGATCCATGTTTGAAGCTGCAGGGAGTATTTGTGAAACAAACAAGGATCCTGCGGCACTTTTAAAGACTAACAAATTTATTTTTCGCATGATGCCGGTAAATGAGGGCAACGTTCTGCTACTTCACCCGTGCGCCTGCAGGGCTCTGAGTGTGTAAAATTGGGGGGCACGCTTTTGAAGCTGTGTTCAGACCCCTAGAAGCTTTGGCCTTTATGTTCCGTGGGGACTTCACTCTGCAGTTTCCCCCCACAGATGTGCCTGTCCCTGGCTGGGTTGCAGACGTCTGTAGATTTCATGGCTTCCAGGGCCAGGTGGGGCCACTGAGATAGTCTAATCTGACCTCCTGTGCAGCTCAGCACACAAAATTTCATTTGATTCTTGCAGGAAATCCAACCGGAAATTGCCCCAGAGATGACCTGCACTTGCCAATAGTCTGGGGCAGGAGGCAGAGTGAGGGCAGCAGCTCCAGTAGATGTTATTGAGCATGTTCAATCCATGTAAGCATGCTCAATACACGCCAAGCAGCAACTCGAGGGGAGAGGATACGACCCCACACGCTCTCTTCCCTCCCCACATGTTGCCTTTAACAAGGCCCCTGCAAACTATTTGAACACTTGTATTTTATTCCCGTTGTTGATGTGCTCAGGATCATTTTGAGGCTGTAACATGAAGCTTAATGGGCATGAAAAACAAATGACACTTCGATTCTCCTCTTACCTTTCCGGATTGCTTGACGCAGCAATCTGAATAATGACGGGAACATTCAAGCATACTCAGAGCAAGGTGTAGTGGGGTGCTGGAAGAAATGCGCTGTCGTCGCTCAGCACAACAATCTTGCTGACCAGCTAAGGTCCTCCTCGGGCCCTGTTCTGTTTTGATGGCACGCTGACCCTCAGATGAGACACGGAGTACGTGGCCGGAGCACAGCGATTTTCCCCTTCAGGCCGTCCCAAGCTCTGATCTACAGACATGCTTGAGTGGCCAGCGAGCTGCATGCCCGCTTCAGCTTGTTCAAAAGAAAATCAATGCGGCAGCGGCAGTTTGAGAAAGTCGATCAAAGACCGGTCGATCCTTGGGGAGGGCTTGATGATGTTCGTTACAGAAGCCTCATTAGGTGCAGGCCTCCAACTCCACGCATTACTGCGGGGAAACAAAGGGTGCCTGGCGGCCCATGCATAGATCAATAGAGACAAATACTTGTTTGTTTGGCTTCTGAGCCATTTCCCGTTCCATAAAAGCCCACTGACGTACGTATCGACCCACGTTTATTCCCTAGCCTGCAGTCTCGATTGGTCCCATCTTATAGCAGCTACTAATGTTCAATATACACTGAATTGAGTCATCGGGGCAGGCAATATCCGTCTCTCTATATATGCACACAGCTTTCTCGCTCTAATACAGAGACGCTAGTCATGCTGACGGAAACGTTCAGAACCACCGTCTTAGGACACATTCTCCTTCTAAAATGATGGCATTGTTGGCTGCATTAGGGGATAGTCGGTGTTGGAGAGAAAGGGCCTGGTTTTTCTGACCCCCCCAGGGAAGTGGAGAGAGAGAACAGAAGGGAAGAATCCCATTGGCTGCTCAGTTTGCAGGCTGTGTTTGTAGGGATACCATTTCGGGGGGAAAAATCCCGATCCATGGATGCAGCCAAACCGTATTTAGCCCAAGAGCCAATGGGAGGAAAAGCTTTTGATCTCCAATCCTGGGGCCAACAGGCGTTTATTTGGCCCCCGTGCAATTTGGATGAGCCTGCTCTAAATCATGAGATCTCCCAAAAATCCGTACCCAGCTGGTGAGCAGCTGTGCTCCGAGGCATTCCCTCTGCTAGGCCAGCTGGAGATCGCCAGAGTGTAGCTGGGCTCTACCCCGTCCTCTTTGCCTCAAACATGCCCTTCTCCAGGGAGAGCTTGGAGTCAATTTCACGCTGTACCTTCTGGTGACACCCCAGATCTAGGAATAGCCAGGCAAGCCAGCGGCCCGTCCCTTTGCACTACGGGAATGGCAGGGCCGAGGATCCAGCCATCATTGCCTTGCTCCAGCAAACGTCTGGTATGGCAGTTGAAAACTGCACCAGAGGAACAGATTGAACCGGCCCGGCCAGTGCACATACAGCTGACTGCGGATGGCGGGGAGCTGCAGCACCACGGCCTGTCGGAGTGAGGGACGCTCCATTGCAGAGCTCAGAACCTGGCTGTTTTCTGTTAGCTGTGTTTCCATTTTGGGTGGATCTGGGGCATCGCGTTGGAGAAGTGGGTTGGGCCAGGGTTTTCCTGACTCTGAGTTAAGTTCCTGGCCCAGCCCATGTGTGTTGTTTTCAATACAGCCTCACTTCTCCTACCTGTGCCGTTTCCTTTCAAACTCCCTCTGACAGCTGGATGAGTCGCAGGGCTCAGCTCTCCTTTGCTGTCCAGGGTCTGCCTTGGCAGTACTGGCTGGCGGAGAGCTGAGGGACAGAAAAAAGGAGAGGAGATGATGACATGTTATCCTCTGTCACATGCAGACCCAGCAAGCGCAAGGACTTCACCCATCCATGACCCGATGTGTTTACAAGAGTGGGAGAAAGGAAGCCTGCACATTACGGGTGGACGACGGAGGCAGCCAGAGATTAAATGTCTTGCCCAAGGTCACAGAGGAAAAGTGTGGCAGGGAGATCCGGTTGCAGTGCCTCAGCCAAGAAACGATCATTGTTCTCTGCTGGTGTGACTGGTGCCCGGGACTCACACATGGGTACCTGCTCTACCTTCTGCATTGGTGGCACGTTTGGAAATGAACCTGTGACCAGTTTGTGCCGCCAGTTATCTAGCATACACACAGCAGTGTCGGACTGTTATTTTTATTGTACTGTATGTCATAGCCCAAGTACCTACCTCCTTTGGGGGTTGAATATCCCAGGCTGGAATTAGCGTAGATGAAGGATAAAAGCCTTATGAAGAGCTTCAGTGCGGCCTTCACCCAAGATGCACTAAAACCGATCTGAACCGTCACAGCTAGAAAGGGCTGGAAATGTTTCCCTTAGCTCAGGGGTTACCAGCGGGGCAGAGCATGATGGCCACAGCTTTATTTTTGGTTCCTTTGTGCCTTTCCAGATGAGAGC
Source organism: Pelusios castaneus (assembly GCA_007922175.1). Taxonomy (NCBI): domain Eukaryota; kingdom Metazoa; phylum Chordata; order Testudines; family Pelomedusidae; genus Pelusios; species Pelusios castaneus. The sequence goes on from ML685781.1 coordinate 18,087,352, forward strand.
GAAAACAGCCCATTGGTCTGGACCTCAAAGGAGCATTATTTCAAGAAATGGCCCCAATTCCCTTGGAGGAAGCTGCTGCAAAATGAAAGTTGGTAAAAGGGCTTTTCATTTCTTTCACACAATTATCTGAAAGCCTGCAGCAAAAGTGCTCTTTACATGAATCAGCTAAGCAAATGTTATTGTCGCCCATGAATATTCCTAAGGTCCTTCCCAAAGCCTTAGAGATCAATACCTCCGGCTCTCACTAATGTTCCTCCAGTGCAATGAATGTGAAGCATCGCTGGCAACAGAGCTTCCACCTCCTTAATGGACAGGTATTTGCTCCTGGTTTAACTCAAGGCTGGTTGAAAGAAGACTCAGACAATGAAGCACCAAAGGGGGCAGGAAACCTCCCTCCCAAGACTTGGTACAGGGTTGTGAGTCCCACATGACTGGGGTGGGTGGCAGTGGGAAAGCCTGACTCCCCATGGCAGATCTGGAGGAATGTATCCTGTTTCTCCATCTCACCGACTTTGCCTAGACTGACCCTTCCTTGGCCCAGAATGCTCAGTGCCGGGCTGTTTCCACTGGCCCCTGTGCCCAATAGCAAAACAGGATGAACCGAGGACTGATCAGACCAAGAGGCAGATGTATTCTTTGGCATGGGATGGGCTCTTTGGAGCAATGAGACAGGAAATTAACACGGACCGGAGAGGCCCTTCATTCCCGGAGATGTCCACCTTCTCTGTCAAGGGTTCACACCTGAAGGTCCCACTGCACTTCATTTCATGGAAACACAACTGACTTGTGGGTAAATAATCCTTACGCTACAAGAACAGTGGCTTCGTTGTGCTGTCAAAGGGACTTTATGTTACCGCCCCTCTTTCTTTCTCTTGGCTGGCCCAGTCTGCTTATTTACTCAACTTCTCTCTCCATGTCTACACATTACGTCACTGCACGCCCTGGTCAATGGGACTCTTCACGCACCATTGGCAGCTGCAGCAGAGGCCGGCTGGATCGCAGCTGAGATCATTCACACCTGCCACTGCACTCTCTGGCGGGAGCCCATCAGCTCCTCTTGGCAGGACCTTCAGGTCTCTGCAACATGGGATAAAACAGACCTGTTGGCCAGAGCTGAATCCGCGGTTTGTTTTTCCAAGCCATCCTGGCTCTGGGAGACGTTTGTACCGTAAATGGGGTTGAGATGGAGGCAAAGTCAAAGAGCTGTCTTGGTTTCTTACCATCTCTTTGGGATGAACTGATCTCACGATGGGACTCGGGAATGGCCGGTGCCTACCGCAGCTGTGGTGGAAAACAGGGTGTAGGGGAGAGTGCAGCCCTGTCGAGCACCCCTTGCTCTTGGGAGTTGTCCTGTGGCTGTAATGGTAGTGTCAGGATGCACACCGTGAGCTCTTGCAAGCAGAAGCTGCTCGCCCCCCTGTGAAATGTCAAACACATTTCTGGGGACTAGAAAATGGATAATAACTGAAGTCAGCAGACAGCCCATGTGCTCAAGAATTTGTTCGCATGAGTAAGAGTTCCAGGAGCCAGCCCCAGCTACGGCTGAAATGGTGGTAAACTTCTGTACACAGGCTCGTCCTACACGCCCATCCTTGCCAGACTCTTCTGTCCCAGGAGAGTGCCCTGGGTGTGCTTTAACCAACAGGGCACGCTCCCTTTGCGGTCGGGATTGCCAATGGCGGCACTCGCCACACCCCCTCTGCATTCGTGGTGCACCAGTTACAAACAGGCATCTGCCCTGGCCAACCAGGGGGCTTAAAGGTGATGAGAGACCAAACCGTCCATCATGGAGCCCCTTGTATCTTCCTCTAAACTAGTTGGTGCCATGATGTGGGGCGAGCTGGCCCATGCACACTGGCTGGCCTCTTCCTGCCATAATCAGTCCCTTATTTAAATAATGAAACCCAGTGGAAAGAGGATGGGAGGGGTGTCCAAAGATGTGCGGGGAATTCTGAATAGGCCTACTACCTCAGGGAGAAACCCATCCCACCCTCCCCACATTAAAACATTGTGGCCAGACGCACTACCTACTCACTGGGGTAATGGTGATACATAGTCACTCCACCACATGGGATTTCGGTACCAACCCCCCACAGCACACACTCTCAAGGAGACCCACCAAGACCGGTCATGGCCAGCTCAGGTCTGACTTGTGTGGACATGGCAGGAGGAGAACGTAAGAAGGACCACACTGGTCCTTCTAGCCCAGTGTCCTATCTTCCAACAATGGCCAGTGCCAGATACTTCAGAGGGAATGAAGAGAACAGGGCAATTATCAAGGGACTCATTCCCTGTCATCCAGTCGCAGGTTCTGGTCATCAGAGGTTTAGGGCCACACAGACTATGGGGTTGTGACTGACTGCGCTAGCCGCCTTTGGTGGATCTGTCCTCCAAGAGAAGTCTGATCTTACCAGAAATGACTGTGTTTAGGGGTGGGGAGAAAACAAGGATGGGGATTTGAAATCTTTGGGCCCATTTTCTCATTCACAGACAGGCACACAAGACACAACGCCCGTCCCTCTTAGGACGTGGTCTAAACGTTTGCGTTCTGACGTGGTGGGAATGCTCGGAGGTCTACTTCACCAGCCAGGCACACTTTGTCTGGCTTTTGTTCCATCCCCTGGTGCTCAATACGCTTGCTCCTCCATCACGGGTCCAGACCCTCAGCTGGTGTAAATCAGGGTAGCGCCATCAAAGAGAGTGAGGCCCTGCCAATTTACACCTGCAGGGAGGAATTGAGCTGTGTCTTTTTTAAAATGCACATTGCTCTTGGAAATGCTTCAGGGAACCCTTCAAAAAACAGCAACAGCCTTACAGAGCACCCCAGGGAGGCTGGGAATTGGATGCCAACAAGCCTGGTTTAGAAAGAAGGTTGCTTAGGTGAGGTGGCTTGTAAGTAGCCCTTGCATGAAATATACAAAGCTTGCGTGTGGGTTGGAAAGCTGAATGGTCTTGGTGCAATGATGTCTCAGGCGACACACCAGCATTACCCCAGCGACAGGAAAACACAGTGACTGTGTCTCACATAGGCGCTCTGTAGCCCGGCCGGTTGTTTTCTGTTGTGAGGAAATAGGTGTCTGCTGAGCCTTTTGAATGGAAAGTGGCGATTGTAAATGTCCCCATTAAACCCAACATCACCACAACCACAGTGCTCCCCACACCCAGCCATCCCACTAATTCTCCCCTTCCAGCTTGCAGGGGCCCCAAAAGAAGGGAAAATGCATCTTTCTTGAGGCTCCCACTGGTGCCTGGAATATTTCTGACCCCTACCCAACCCGCTGGAGCAGGAGGGTGTGTCTGGAGAAGCAGCAGCTGCATCTTATTTCCCCCTGAGAGACGCAGTACTCATCCTGGCAGCCTGTTCCTTCTGCATATGCCTCCGGCCCAGGGCCGTCACTGCCCCATGTCAACAGCACAGTTGGCTGGAGCTTGGAGTAACGCAGCAGCTTTGATACGCAATCTACACGACTGATGTGCTGGAATTTGGCAAGAAATGAATGGAGGATTTGATTGGTGAAGGTGGCATGGAGGGAGAATGTCTGCAATTGTTCCCAACAGATCCTCTCAAAGAAACCAGTCGAGCAAGGTGCCTGTTTCTCACGGCTCCAACTTGCACTTGCTCTGCCAGGGCTTGGCTGAAAGGGTCCTTCTCTGGACATAGCGAATGGCAGGACACGAGTGGAAACCTGGGGGGGGGCTGGGCGTGAGATACGTGGCCACGGATTCATAGATAGATTGACAGTTTTCGTCTCAAGTGGAATTGACATGGTGTGTGTTGCCTGATATGGAATGTGAGAGAGACCTGGTGGGCAAGGCCCTATCTTTGAGTGGTGCTACTTCTGTTGTTGAGAGACCGATTTTGAGCTACGCAGCACTCGTTTTCGGTTCTGAGTACAGGTATCCCATGGGAAGCTGGTTCAATAAAAGATATTAATTCATCCACCACCTCGTCTCTTTAATAGGCACCGATTATAACATTGACTGTCTTTTCAGCTAGTCACTTTATTTTCTTTTGCTTTCCTGTCATGGGGGGAAAGTTATGCATCTGGTTAATAAGCTCAGGCAGTAATTGGTCGGATTGCTTTGTAAATGTGAGAGATTTGTTCCACTCAGTAAACACTAATCAAGAACGTGGCCTCTGCCAACACAACACACCATTAAATGCTTTTCGTGCCGGGAGAGCCACTCATAGTGCTCTGTGCCCAAAAGTTCTTTGAATTAAAGCACATCAGTTCTCCCAACACTACAAAGCAAGAGGCTGGATCTTACCCTCTGAAGAACAGCTTGTGCGTTGTACTTTGTACTGCGTCGATTGCGCTGTGTTGATTTAATTAGGCAGCGTTCTACAGTCCTAGGTGGCAGACAAGCAGTGTGGGTCCAGTCAATGAGCGCAAAGCTATTTATAAGGCCTCGGTTATTATCTGTGTTTTATAGATGTGGAATTGAGGGTACATCTACTCTGCAATTGGACACCCCTGGCTGGTCCGTGCCAGCTGGCTTGGGATAAGAGAGGCTGTTTAATTGCAGTGTAGAGCCTTACCCCCAAGTTCAGAGAGCCAGAGTGAGCTGGCAGGGGCCAGCCGTGGGTTTTTAATTGCGGTGTAGACATTCCCTAAATGGCTTGCTCAAGATTACATAGGGAGACTGTGGCAGACAAGAGAACTGAATGTAGAGTGTCTGAGTCCCATGTCCCTGAACCATTCTCCCACTCCTCTTTTTCTCAAAGTTGGGTGAGAAGGGGACCTCGAGGCACCGGAAGACTAAATGATATGTCCATCGTCACACAGCAGAGCCAGCCCCAATATCCAGGCCTCCTGGCTCCCAGTTCCATACCTGACTAGCGCATCCTAGCTACAGAGCGATAGCAGCGTTCCTGCTTGGAGGTCAGCAAAAGTCAGCGCTGCAGAAAATGAATGAGCTCTGCTAACTGAGTATACCCTCATAAATGAATACAGACCGAGACACCAGATCAGGCATTTGCAAATGATCCGTCTGCACAGACGGCCTGCTCCTCAGCTCCTGATTTCTCAGCCATGGAGCTGAATGGTTTGGACCCTTGAGCAATTGTGAAAAGGACCTGGGGGTTATGGTGGACGGGAAGCTGGATATGAGTCAACAGTGTGGCTAATGGCATATTGGGCTGCATCAGTAGGAGCATAGCCAGCAGATGGAGGGAAGTGCTTCTTACCCTCTATTGGGCACTGGGGAGGCCACATTTGGAGTATTGTGTCCAGTTTTGGGCCCCCACTAAAGGAAGGATGTGGACAAATTGGAGAGGGTCCAGCAGAAGGCAACAAAAATGATTAGGGGGCTGGAGTACGGCTTATGAGGAGAGGCTCAGGGAAGTGGGCTTATTTAGCCTGCAGAAGAGAGTGAAGGGGGATTTGATCACAGCCGTCCACTACCTGAAGGGGGTTCCAGGGAGGATGGAGCGAGGCTGTTCTCCGCGGTGGCAGAACACAGAGCTAGGAACAATGGTCTCGCGTTGCAGTTGGGGAAGTCTAGGTTGGATATTAGGGAAACCTTTTTCCCTAGACAAACAAGGAGTCCTGGGGCACTTTTAAAGACTGACAAATTTATTTATCACATGAGCTTTCGTGGGAGAAAATCCCACTTCATCAGATGCTTTGAAGATGGGAATTTACAGAATGGGAGGAAATTAAATGCAGGGAAGTGTATGACACAGGATCAGGTCAGGCTGTAACAGCAAATGGTGAAGCACTGGAAAGGGTTACCTGGGGATGTGGTGGATCTCCATCCTTAGAAGTTTTAAGGCCTGGCTTGACAAAGCCCTGGCTGGGATGATTTAGTTGGGGTTGGTCCTGCTTTGAGCAGGGGGTTGGACTAAATGACCTCCTGAGGTCCCGTCCAACCCTAATCATCTATAATTCTGTGATAACTGTAAATTTACCCACCTGTAAAAGGGCATAACAATATTTGCCTACCAGCTAGGGGTTGTGAGGATCAATGAATTCATGTCTATAAATTGCTATGCGGTCCTTGGCTAGCAGGCTCTAGAGAAGATTAAAGTATTATTTATTAGCAATTGGTCAGCCCTGGGGAGAGATTCAGAACCCAGGCTAGAAAGGGTTAACAAAGAAACAAACTGACATTTCTTTCTGTGATTTACACATCGGTTTTTCTTAGTCTATCTTCATGTAGAAGGCAGAGTTGGGGGTTCATGTCAGCTGATTAATCTCACGGGCTCTCTCTGCCATTCAGCGATGACACTGGGACAGCAAGCTGAACAGCCTTGTCTTCCTCCTCGCTATAGCTACGTCTACACTGAGAAATTTAGGTCGACTTTACTAAGTCGACTGAGAGAGTCCACACTAGACTCTCTAAGTCAACTAGTTAGGTCCAGGGGGAGGAAGGCTCCTTTGGAGACTCGGCTCCCCAGGCTACGGGGGGTTCGTCCTGGGGAGAGCCAGCCCCGCACGGAGCTGGCTTTCCCCAAGACAGCAAGCCCCAGAGCGTTCTGGGGGAGAAGGGAGTGTGGGGCTCCCTTCTGGCCAGGACTGCTCAGCTCCCTTCTGGCCAGGACTGCTCAGGTCCCAGGCAGAAGGAGCCCCGCGGTCCTGGCCAGAAAGGAGCATGGGGTTCCCTTCTCTCTGGGACCCCAGCGGTCCTAGCAGTCTGGGCTAGAAGGGAGTCCCACGGCTCCTTTCTGTCTGGGACCCGAGCGGTCCTGGCAAAAAGGGAGCCGTGGCTTCCTTCTTGCCAGGACCTGCAGGGGTCCCGGCTAGAAGGGAGTACGGGGCTCTTTTCTGCTGGGACCCCAGCAGTCCCAGCCAGAATGGAGCCCTGCAGCTCCTTTCTGGCTGGGACCGTGCTCCAGCTGCTAGGGAGCCCCCAGGGGCTCCCTAGCAACTAGAGCGCAGTACCGGGCAGAAAAGAGCCACAGGGCTCCGTTCTGGCTGGGACCGCTTGGTCCTGGGCAGAAAGGAGCTCTGCGCTCCCTTCTGGCCAGGACCACCAGGGTCATGGCCAGAAGGGAGCCCCACGGTCGCTTCGCCCCGGGACGTGAGAGGTTCCGGCGAGAGGGGAGTTGGGACGAGCCGCTAGTGGCTTCCTGGGGAGCAGGGGCTTCAAGGGAGTCAAGTCGACTTAGGGCACCCACACTGCTTAAGTCGACTTAATTTATTAGTGTAGACACACCCTATGTGATCAATCCAAATATCCCATTTTGCTCCCCTGGAAACATCACATGTGTCTCCTCAGTTTGTTACTACAGACATTTGCCTGTAAACAGTGGCCAGGATGGTGTAGGAGAATCCTGGGAAATGGGACCACATGAAATGGGCCACTGGGGCCGGGCACAGGTGCCCTGTGCAAGGAGGATGTTGTTCAGTGGTGTCCTCCCCAGCCACCAGTGGTGCTGACAGACAGCAGAGCTGGTCCTTAGCTGAGCAGATTGTAGCTGTGACACTGAGCGTTACATGGGGTGGGGGAGAGAATACCCTAATGGCACCTGTGTGAATTGAAATGACTCCAGGGGACAGCAGCAGCCTTTTCTGGCAGAGCACAGAGGCACGTCACTGAGATAGTCCCCTAGGAAAAGATGAGCTCAAGTGAGGCGGCTGACTATTTTTGAGCTGATGAATATATTCTCTGCCATGCCGTGGAAGCGATGATGGTGAGGTGGCACACTACAGCTCTGTCAGAAAGGTGTGACACACAACAGCGGGAGTAAGCGAGACAACTTCCCCCAGTTCCAGGCACCGTGACGTGTGCCAGGCTTATAGAAGGTTATTGGTTCCCTGGCAGGGACTGGCCCGGCCCCATTACTGTTACCAACTCCAGGGCCCAAGGGGCTGGTTCCTCAACTGTGGGCCCCAAGCTTTGAAGCTATCTCAGTAGGGGTCTGGATGACTTTAGCATGTTCAGAGAATAATTAAAATTCATCTCTCCCTGAAAGGCTTCCCCAAAGAATGGAGAGGAAGGAGAGTGAAGTCACATTCGTACAGAAGGCTCCTGGTTAGAAAAAGGGAAGGGATTTTAGTTCTTCTTTGAACTGATGTCACTGTGATGCTCAGCCGTGTATCAGCATCTAGAACAGTGGTTCCCAACTGGTGGGCCAAAAGTGGCCCTTGGGGGCTTTCAAAGTGGCCCGCGGCTCCCCTCTCACTGGCTGCTAAAGGGAGACACTGCCTAAGAACCCAGGCAGAGCGCGTTTCCATGAGGCTAAAAGACCAGTGCAGGCTCCTTCCTGCAGCCAAAGGGATGGGAGGTCAGCGCTCCCTCTTCCGTAGCAGGGAGCATGGCAAAGCACTTTGTCTGGGCCCATAGGCGCTGGGGTCCCTACTGGAGCCAGAAGGAAGGGAGATCAACGCTTCCTTCCCCTGGCTCCAGCAGAAAGCAAAGTGGTCTGCCTGGGTCCCTAAGTGTTGGGGTCTCTCCTGGAGCCAGAGGATGGGAAGCACTGATCTCCCATCCTTCTGGCTGCAGAAGGGAGCCACTGCCTAGGGACCCAGGTGGACTGTTTCCCTCCTCCCTGAACAAACTCCATCTGGCTGCAGTGGGAGAGAAGTCCCTACTGGCAGAGTCTGGTGGCCCTTCAGGGTTGTAAAAATTATATCTGTTGCCCTCAAGCCAAATGGCTGGGAACCACTAATCTAGCTATCCACAAATACTAGATTCTGTAGTAAATGCATAAATCCAGGGATGTTGTCAGTGTGTCTTTTGGCAAAGGTATGAATTTAAGCTCTCAAGCTTGTCTTTGGAAGGTGTTGAACAAGTTTCCTTTGAGGACTGAGAGGTCACATATAGAATGGTCACTTTGTGAAAAACGTTCACCCCAGGGAATCCTACAGCCAACTATATACAAGAAACCGGTAGATCACCACACCTGCTTTCTCAGATCCGCTAACCATTCCGAAGATGCCAAGAAATCGGTTCCCTACAGTTGGGCACTCGTAAACCACAGAATACCCACTGAGATGAAGTGTGGGAGACACACCTGAACCCACAAAACCACCTTCACCTAACAAGGACACTCCATCAGAGAAGATCACATCATGGAACGGGCGACCCACATACACTGAGATATCCTGCTTCAATATGGAAATAAAACCCTTAGTTATCACCTATCACCCCACAATGGAATCTGTACTGTGTATCATTAAACATTACAGCTCAATGGGACCCCATTTTGAAAACAATCTTTCCCCCTCTTCTGGCTAGCACCTCATGTGCACCTTCCCCATTGCACTGGATGCCCCAGGAACAGCTACGGAGGTGAAACCAGACAGTCACTACACTCTCAGATGAATGCATACAGAAAAACGATGAAAGACAACACCACCGTAATCCTCTGTGGCTGAACATGGTTCACATCATATCTGACCTCTCAGACCTCCCCCTTAAAGGAAACCTGAACAGCCCGTCCAGAAGATGAGCCATTCATAACTTTGCCAGACACTAAAAATCATGGTCTTAACAGAAACACTGGCTTTATGGCTTATTGCAGCCGTCTACAACCCGCTAATCCCACCACCACCTTTTTTTCTCCTTAGCCACTCTGCCTGGAGAGGAGATATATGGCCACGTCACCTAGAATGCAGCGGAAGTGTCTTCACTGAAGCATCAGATCTGCTAGCAGCAAAGGCCGGCCTAGAGCCTACGTCTCCTATCCCCCAGCCCTGGGCTCTCCTATATATTCCTGGATTCTTTTTCCTCCCTTGATCTTTTACCAGTAGCTTACTGCAATTGTCACACTAGAGACGTTCAGCTGGCAAGCTACAGGCCCGTCTTCACTGATGTCGGCAGGTTCACCACCGTCAGATTGATCTTTCCAGATCGACTGAGCATTCAGCGGCAACCTGAATCAATCGATCCAGAATTTCCTGTTGGTGCAATGCAGTGAAGACTCTGTGTAGAAGAGGAGTTAATAAGTAGAGGGGACGTAAACAAGGCACTCTGTATCGCTTGTGTAACTCCCGTCGACTGCCACCAAATTTCCAGATAGACCAAGGATATGAAAAAGCCATGGGACCCCTAGCCCTGTGCTCTCTGGCTGTGGAGGCAGCAGCAGAAAGCGGCTGTGGCAATGGAGAATGCTGAGAATGAAGAAAGGGCACGTGAAGATACACGCCCCCACCCTCAGTTCTGTCTCTGTGGCAGCAATGGGTTGGATGCCAGATCCGACTGTGCATCCATCCAGCCAAGGAACAATGCGGTCAGGACCATGAGACGTGCGCCCAGCATGCATGTCCGGGCCATAAAAAGAGGCTTATGGGCCCTAAGAGAGAGAAACATTTAAAAGTGAAACATGAGTTTCCGCCTCTCCTACCCCAGCCAACTAAAGTGCAGTGTGTGAATCATACAGATTTGCTGTTTGTTCAGGCACAGACTTCCTGTGTTAACCACAGCTGAAACGAGATGCATGGGACTTGATATCTCCAGCAGTGCCAGCCCGGAGCGCCAAGTGAATTTCCAGTATTTAAAGGCCAAACTAAAGCCAGCCAGTGCTTGACTAAGAGCGCAGGGCCCCAGCCAAGGTCCATGTTCACTTCCAGACTTGCAGCCCTGAGGAATTCAGCGCAGTGATCAAGGGCACCAAGAGTGACCCTGGGCCCTACAAAGCCTGCCTTCATGATCCACACCCCCCGGCCGATGTAAGGCAACTAGAAATGTGAAGGCTACTCTCACCTTTCCTTCTACTGAAAAATTCCTAGGCCTCTCCCTTGGGGATACAGCCTGGAAATTGTCAGCTAATGAGAACTGAATGCGAGGGATAAAAGGAATGTGAAGCCACCAAAATACTCAGGCTGGCCCTCTACTGAGACCAGAGTGAGAAGGAATATGTTATATCTGGGGATAGCTGGGACATATAAACATGGCGTCACAGGCCTACTCCAAAGGTGTTACAGCCAGCTTCAATGTCCGGTTAGGGGCTGAGCAGCCAAGGGTAATGCAGAGATCTGCTATTTGCATCCCAGCTGTGAATGAATCACCCCACATCTGTATGGCCCTGTAGCACTTGCCTTCACCAGTGAGGTGGACAAATCAGGGAGGCTAAGCAATAACCTCATTCTCTTTGGAGGCAGGGAACATTTTTGTTTGCCTTGGTCGGCACTTGGAGTAGAAGGGATGAAGTATTGCAAGATAGACTATTCTCAGGGCCGAATCTACACTTTATGCAGCTAAAAAGCTAACCATGTTTTCCATGGGGGGTGGGGCTGGCTCGGCCATCTCCACATGGGGAGGTGGTGGGGGAGAAAGAAGGGCTGGGGCAATTGGCTCGGCCAGATTCAAGCAAGATAAATATGCTCACTCCCAGCGCTCCACTTCGCAGCCTAGTCAAGGGGCGGGGCCTCAGGAGAAAGAGGAGGGGCTGAGTGGCAGGGCCCTGAGAGAGAGGAGCAGGGGGTGGGGCCAGAGTTCTGGTGCTCATGTGGGGCCCCCACGCTGGGCACAGGTCCCATTGGCCCATGTGGAAAGCTGCCAGTCCCATGGTATGTGCCGCCAATGACTAACTGGAATGCAGCCCTGACGTCCTCAGGGCACTTTGGGGCCAACAGGAAGCAGCAAGTCTCACACAAGACCCTCTTCATCTCAGGACAGTGCCCGCCCAGTTTTGCAGACTTCCTAAATTTGGTGGGGCAAGAGCTGTCTCCTGCAAGGTGCTGAACAAGCCGCTCTAACGGGCAATTGCCAGTGCGAAACATCGGTCTCAGGATTGGGTCCAAAGGAGCCACTGAAGTCCGCAGTGAATTCTGAGCGTCCACACTGCTCTGATCCCATATATTGAGCAGACAGCCTGTGAAGGGACCTTCATTAGAGAGTCAGGAGAACAACAAGAAAGCCTGTGTGTGCACACACATGCCAAGCAGGGCTGTAGCCTGGCCAGAGTGATTTTTTGGCAGGGACTGCGGGTGACATGGATGAGATGGCGGAAAAACAAACATTTTCCCGAACTTCCCGGGAAGTGACCAGCCGAGAAACTGAGCTGCCTGATGCGCCAGTTGCCAAGTAGTTTAAGGGGAGCGTCAGGCTAAGCTGCCACCAATGCTCCTTAAGATACCTCGTTAACTGGTGACTGTGTCATGCGGATTAGTGATTCTTGGTCAGTGGTTTCCCAAACTTCCTGCTGTGACCGGAAGGAGGAAGTTCAGGAAACGACAAGCCGAGAAACTAAGCTGCCGGATGCTCCAGTTGCCAAGGGAGCCAAAGTGGAGCATTAGCAGCAGAACTTCCATAACCAATTGGGCGGGCTGTGGCCCACCCAGGTCCACCTGTAGTTATGCCACCGGCTTCCTGCACCCATTTCCTGCGTAACATGCTGCCGCAAATGTGAAACCGAAATGGCCATGGTCTCTGCAGCTGAAGGCCTAGGGCCACAAAAGTCTTTAGGCTCTGAGTCAGGTGCCTAAAATACACGTGAAGATCTGGCACAGGAGTGCCCAGAGATTTAAATGGGCACTGAAAAGAAAACAAAGGGGTAATGGTTTCCAGATACACACCCCACTCCATCAGCCTCGCACAGAATCAGACTCTGAGTGCTAGCTGTCCTTTTGCTTGAGTTCATTTAAAGCTGGACAAGGCAGAATAATGAACTACCTTCTGGACTGTCAGCCCCCACGCCCGCAGGGCAGGCATTGTGACCATCCGTGTCTGTACACCGCACAGTACAATAAAGCCACAAGAACTGTAATCTTTGACTGAAACAGCAGTTTAAAGGTTTGTTACACAAATGTCCAGTACAAAGAAAAAGTCTCTTCTTTCGCCAGAGGAGGGGAGATTCCATGGGTCCAAAAAATCCCATGGATTAAAAGTGATTTAGACATTCAGCACAAACTGCCGTGTTAGCAGTGTGACTGCTGCGCTCACAGACATGGGCTGCCATTTTAAAGCTCAATGAGGCGTGTTAAAAAGTCAAGGGGAAAGAAGACTGTGTAAAACATAAAAGCCTCTATTAACATGGAAATTATGCGAGGTGAAGCAAACCGCTCCAGGAAAGCCATGGCTGCCGGCTGCTGAGAAGTGCTTTCGGCGAAGGCAGAGCGCCTTGCAAGCCCGTCACTAACAGCAGGGCCAACAGCCATTCTGTGGTGCATCTTATGACTGTAAACGCTGCTCAGCCTCGAATGAAACAGCAGCGAGCCGAACAGCTGCACTGCGCTCGGGGGGGCAGAATCCATTGTTTCATAGAATCATAGAATCATAGAATCATAGGGTTGGAAGGGACCTCACGAGGTCATCTAGTCCAACCCCTCCTCACAGGTAACTGCCAGCTTTTCGTATTGAGACTTTAAGCCATTGCTTCGTGGTGTTATGAGAAACGTGAGCATGCTCGGAGTGCCTGTGGCTCTCTCCATCCACCCTCGAGCTGCTCCCCCAGCGGGCAGAGGAAAGTGCTTGCTAACACGGCCAGCGTGCAGTACAAATCAAAGCACACACAGCCGGCAGGCAGTGACGCCCCATTTATATTATGGTGGTACCTAGAGACCCACCCAGCCAACACAAGGGATCTATAATATAAAGGCCATTGTGCTGCGTGCTGACCAGCCATGTAGGAAGAGGCACTTGCAGTTTAAGCACGAGATGCATTATTAGACCCATTTTACAGATGTGGCAGTGTGGCCCAGAGAGTTGGTGTGACATGCCCAGGCACAGCAGAAGTCAGTGGCAGAGACAAAAACTGATTCCCGACCTCCAGCCCAGGGCCTTAGGTAAAAGGCCATCCCCTTCTGTACCCAAGCCCCGCCCGTCCATCCGTAAGGGCACAAGGAAACCGCTAACCGTTCAGTCAAGATGAAAGGCATCAGTGCAGTTACTTGAGGACTCATCATGTGGTTCCTCGTGGGCCAGATGAACAGTAATTATAGTTAGGACTTCGCAGTGCCCTACGCATTTAAAAGCTGGAATTATTTAACCCCCAAGCCGCCTAAGTCCCATAAGGCAAGTGGGGATTATTCGCCCCCTTTCTCTGCCCGAGGAGAACAAAGGCAGAGTTCACTGAGGTGTTCAAGCTGCTGTCCAGTACTAGTGCCCACATTTTAAATAGGACATTGGAGAAAACGATCTACAAATGGATGTGAGGCTGGGGGAAATTCCTTACAGCGAAACAAACAAGGAGTCGTTTTCTCCCAGGAAAGCTCATGCGATAAATAGATTTGTTAGTCTTTAAAAGTACCCCAGGACTCCTTGTTTGTTTTGCTGAACTGGACTGACACGGCCACCCCTCTGGAACGTCCTTACAGTGAGACATTTGAGGAGCTCAGTCTATTCAGCTTATCAAAAAGAACCCCCTGTTCTCCCCCAACTTTTTACCCATGTACATTTTTTTCACGCTATGTCCAGACAACAGCTTTCTGGTTCTTGGGCGATTGTTGCACAACAATGCTCGTAAGCCATTGACTGAGTGGCGCTTAAAATTTGCCTTAAGTCACTCGAGAGGATTTGAACTCTTTATGTACTGCCCCAGACAGGACGTCATTCCGGCTAATAAGACACATGCGTGTTTTCACACCTTCCCACTAGGAATTTTATTTTGCCGTATGGACAGCAGATGCACTAGTATTATTGTTTGTGTTAGGGTAGCTCTGAATGACACCAGTCTGGGCCCCATAATGGGGTGTAGCCAGCCCCTGCTTCCTGCTCAGGCCCCTTATTCTTCAGGTGGGCCCGGCTGCTTCCAGTCACATGATCAGACGCTTCCTGCCGACGCTCCAGTTGCATCCTGGAGCATCAGGACGGGGAGATGCACTAGGGGTCTGCCCAGGTCCAGGGCTCTGCCCACAAACACTGTATGGCAGGACCGGTCACCTCGGCGACACAAATGCAGGAAAGGAGAAAAGAATGTAACATATGCGCCATCTTCTCGCTGAGGCCGGTGGCAATCTCCTGTTGGGGATCCTGCTCCCAGTGTTGATTGTTAATTCCATGGTGGCTATTATTGCTATCATTTTCTCACCATTCTGGTCCTGATTCAAGATACTAATTTAACGTGCGTTGCAGCGCCGTTCATTTTAGCACCTGTTTGTGTTAATGCAAAAGGATGTGCTATGTTCTGCATTTACGTTCGCTTTTTTTCCTTTTCTTTGTCGCTGGACCACTTCTGCTGTGCAGCGACGTCGCTTGCTGGAAACAATCATCATAAACTCAGTTTTACCAAATCTTCAAATCCGCACGGGCCGCCAAATCAAGTCAATCTACAGCAAATATTGTTGGTTTGCAGCATCTCGCTCAGTCTCCATGGATATTTTGGGTTGTTTCCTTGCTGGAAAGGTAAAATAATACACCTGGCAGGTGATAAATAGGCACTGAACATTGGCATGGGTCAAGCTGTGCCTGGCACCTTCCATTCAGAGTCAATGTAACGAATCATTGTAATGAGGAGGCTGAAACAATGGCATCAGCTTCCCAAAACACACGCACATGGAAGCCCTGAGTAGAAGGTGCGTCATGTAACCACAGGGTTTTTAAAATGGTGGCGCTGGGGCTTTGATTGGTGGAAATGTTTCGGGGGCAGGTGAGACTGAGGAAGAGAGACAAGCCAACCTGGAGGAAGGCAGAAAACGGGGCATCCTGGAGGAGCCCAGTGCCTCATCCTGCTGGAAGCCAGACAGAGGGTTTCTGGATCATGTGCTGGCTAATGAGAGTTGGGGCTAAACACAAACAAGCCATCTGCTGACAGTGGTTCCTCCTGCGTTCAGAGACGCCAGACTTCGTACCTTCCTCATCAATAGACAAGATTGCATTAAAAAAAAAAAATACAGTGCCAGACTCCATCATCAATTTCCACCCCAAACCTCAGGTCAAAAAGGAACAAGGCAGAGTGTTCTCCATCCTATGCCAATACTTGTATTTAAAGACCACGCCACCATTCCTGTTCTGGCCATTGACCTGAGGGGCTCTCATCTTGTACGAAAGAGCCCAGCTCACCAATTGATCCAGATGGCTCTGAAAGACTACCCTGTCCTCATCCGTCTTTACCACTCCACCACTCACTCAGCACATGCCACACGTTCAGTCTGTTAGGATCCCTGCTGAATTCCGGTGAAAAATGGGGAATGCAAATATAGCATGTGCTCAATACCTTTTCCATGATTATACATAGAGGCTAAAATAAAGAGTTCCAGAGGGGGAGCCATGTTAGTCTACAGCAGAAAAACAACAGAGTCCTGGGGGACTTTTAAAGACTAACGGATTAATTTATCACATGAGCTTTCGTGGGAGAAAATCCCACCTCGTCAGCTGCTTTGAAGAACTGTGAGATTTAAACTCCTTCCCAGCAGAGCACACAAAGACTTAGGAAAAAGAACAGTAATTAATGAATTAATTATTATTATTGTTATTAATAACAGTAATTAATTAATTATTATTGTTGCTGTTATTATTAATAATAATAATAAATACTTGGCTAGGCCGCTGCAAAACCAACTGGAGCTAGTTTGCATGGTGGCTGGATTATCAGCGTCTCTCTGTCAGCTTCCATCTGGTTTGTGTTAGAAATGTCATTCCGTTGTCCCTGTTTCTGTCGTTGTTTAAAGCAGACCACCCGACGGATGTGAACAATGCTCCTCCGCTTCTGAATCCCTCTCTGCTCTGCAAAATTGTAGCCTAATCAGTGGCTGAATGAATGGTGAAAGCATTTAGATGCACAGAACGTTAATGCCTATGGGTTAAGTCCCGCATTTAATACCATTACTACTTCCGTGTTAGCTTGTGAGAGTTTTGGCTACGGCTCAAGTGTGTGAAATGTTTATCTAGCCGTAACTGACTATCAATTATCAGTAGAACAGGTTGATTAAACGGATGTTATTTATTACCTTGACCTCTAAGGTCCCAATTCAATAATGCACTTATGCATATTCCTTTTAACCTCAAGCATAGTTGAGTGCTTGACTGAGCTGGAGTCCAAACTACCGAGATCAGTCTCGGAATAGAAATCAGGACAGAGCTATTATCTAATACAATGATGGGGACCAGAATTTCATAAAGCTTTGTATTAAGTCCATTATCCTCTGGGATTCACAGCAGAAGAAGATTGTGCCCTCATTTGCTCTGGGTGGAAATTTGCCCCTGTGCAGACAGTCAGCACAAGATAAAGGGTCTGTCTACATAGCAATTGTACACCCGCGGCCAGCACGTAGCAGCTTACTCAGGATCATGGGACTCCCACAAAGGGGCTGTTTGAGAGCGATGTAAACCTTCGACTTTCAGCTGCTGGCTGGGCTCTGGAACCCACCCACCTTGTATGGTCCTAGATCCCAGGTGCCAGCCCAAATCAGATGGCATGGGCCAGCCACAGCATGCTGACTGCAGTACGGACGTCCCCACAGTCACCACATAAGCTCCCTGAAGCCCGCAGGACAGAGCGGAAGTGGGAGTTACATGTGGCCACAAGGTGGCCCAGATTTGTGCAACTAATTTTTTCTTTTTATAATCAAAACTGACTTTTGTTTTCAAAAATGAAGTTTTCATTAAAATCTGTCTGCGGTTTCACACATTTTCATATTTCGCAAGCCCCTGCTTTTTTACTTGTTATTTACCTTTTTTATAGAAGAATGGAGGGGAGGAGGGGAAACTTGCTGTTTGCTTTTTTCAAAATTGTAATCATTGTCAGCAGGGGGGTGAGGGAGGCCTAGGAAGGACCTGCATTTTTTCAGATTGGACAGAGGAAAAATCACAACCACCTGACTGAAATCTGTTCCAATGGAAAGAATGAATATTAATACAGCTTGTGTTTGTACAGCATCGAGCACAATGGCCCGGGATTTGGGTTCCTGCCTGCTGCCGCAATACAAATAAATGACCAACAATAAATAGTGAGCGTCTTAGTAGTAAGGGCTCTTCCCGTTGAGTTCAGAGGGAGCTGGCCTACCTCTTGCATTGTACGGAACAACCAAAAGCTGGCCCTGATTTTCACAGTCCCAAGGTGCTGTATTTCCATTGAGACGTCCCAGAGGCATTGCTGGAAGCGGGAGCAGATAATCCCTTCCATTCACAGTCTGCCACTGGCCAACCGCTCAGCTGGCAGCTGGCGGGGGCAGGGCATGGCCTGGCATTGGGACAGTATTGGACCAACGTCTGTCTGTAAAAGGGGCACGCTTTTGAGCTACTCAGAGCTCTTCTGCAGATGAAGTCTATGGCATGAAATTGGAGGGTCAACGTGGGGTGTCTCTCACTGAGTTAGCCGGAAGCTAGAAATGGCTGTGAGCCTCCGAAGGCTCACCTCCTCTGGATGATGGCACAGGCCAGTTTTTGCCAGAGATGCATTATCTGGAAATCACCATTTTTAAAGACTGTACAGAACAGGGCCAAATTCCCCTCTCTGGACTTCATGGTGCCGTTTGACTGGGAAATCCTGCTGCATTCACACACAAAGGGGGCTGGATTAGATGATGCCATCTTCTGTGATTCGATGAATGAATGCTGAGAGAGAGGGGGTTGACCAGAACTCCGTGAAGACAGCAGATTGCCAGCACCCCCATCTGCTTGTCCCCATACTCACATCGGCGAACAGCTGGGCACCTGAACAGTCCCATTTACTTCACTCACTCTTCCCTGCTGTAGCAGGTTCAGGATGCATCTCCTGGGATGCTTTCAGCTCACAGTGCTATTCCATTTTCACATTCACAAGCTTAGGCTAGAATTTAGGGGGGAGGGAAATAACTGGATTTAGAATTTGCAACACAAGGATTTGAGATTAGGGAGGTTGAAAGGAATTACTGATAGACACTTGCAGCCGACCTTGGACTCCTGTGTTGCTGAGATTTTATGTCGTTCCCAGAGTTTGGTTTAATCTGCCGTTGGAATGTAACGTTGTGCTCTGTGTGTTTGTTGAACTAGCCCCACATGTGGCACTGTAAGAGTGTGTGGATAAAATGTAGCCAACCATTCACTTGGCTGGAACTAGCTTGTGAATGAGGCTCTTGTCTCAAATAGATTTTTCGCCCTGGGTAAATAAAGGCTACTATACCAATGTAATTCTGAACTTTGGCTCCTTTATGTAGCATAGAAGATCAGCGTCAAACAAAATAAACTGCTAACTTCATCGTCCAGACACTGTTTACACACTTTTGAGTGGTATGGAAGACAAAGCTTCATTTTTTGATGGTGGACGAGTCTTTTAAGGCCGTGGGGATGGGGAAAGTTTTCATAGAATCACAGAAACTGGAAGAGACCAGGAGAGATCATCCAGTCCAGTCCCCTGCACTCATGGCAGGACCAAGTACCCTCTTAAACCATCCCTGACAGGTGCTCGTCTAACCTACTCTTAGAAATTTCCAATGATGGAGATTCCACAACCTGCCTAGGCAACTTATTCCAGTGGTTAATCACCCTGACAGCTGACCAACAGATTTGCTCAGGCTCATGTTATCAAAAACAGCCAATACTTCCTCTTTGTGTACCAGCTTTATTCACCTAGGGTACGTCTACACTGGAGGCTCTGTTAAGTCGACTTAACCCAGGTCGACTTTAAGTCTACTTAAATTTGGCCTTGTTAAGTCAATTTAGAAACTCCACCGTGCGGTGTCCACACTGGCAGGTGCTAGGCCGAAGGAGGAGTGGCCAGAAACTCTGCAAGGGGGCCTGGAGGCCAATTAGGTCGACTTAAGGGCTATCCCCCGTCCACACTGGCTTAAGTCGATTTAATAAGGTCGACTTAAGCCTTAGGTTGACCGTAAGAGGTGGTGTTATTAAGTCGACTTAAGGAAGCGCTTAAGTCGACTTAATAAGCACCCGCTGTGGACGCGGCGGTCTGTAGGTTGACTTACCCTTCCTTAAGTCGACCTAAGGCTCCAGTGTGGATGTACCCCTATAGTCTTGTTTTAGAGACGATGAATGCTTGCAACACTCACTGACTTCAGCTGGAGTTCTGAGTACTGTGTTCCCTTGCAAATCAGAGTCCACATAGCGCCGATTGGATGCCTAAAGAGAGAAACACCCCAAATTAGAGGAGCTCTCTTAAAAGTTTGCCCTTTCACTTTTCACACACTGCACCCCGCTCCTCCTGCTTACCCAGAATATTACTTTAACCGATGTCTTTAAACTTTGAATCTAATTCACAGCCTCTAAGGGACTGACCACCCCCACAAAACTAGCTCCAGAGGACAAGCATTAACTAGTGAGGGCTCCAGGAGAATGAACACGCATTTGGTTGGCGAGACATTTACTCGTGTGGGGTCCCATTCACTTCAATGGGCAGATGGCTGTGAGGATATGCTGGTCAAAATCAGTTAGTGACGCCTAATGAAACCATAACGTGCCGTGTCAGAACTAAAGCACTGTTATCACCAGATAAAGTTTACAGCAACGTGGTGCAGTTAAATTGAAGGCCAAATTTTTTGCAACATGATACGTCTGTTTGAAAAGCTTTAACAAAAGATTCTCCTTGCCCTGGGAATAAGGACACGAACAAAGTTGCACATAATGATCTTTCAGATGTAACCTCCCTGTTACTGACTTGCTGTCTACGCACAAGTTCTATTTATTTCTGCAGCCAAGAATGGTAGTAGAAAGTACAGCTGGTCACACAATCAACACTTGTCACTGGCAAGTCTTGAGTGTTATTCTCACAGTAACACAACTGGGAACCACACAAGCCAAGGTTTTCAAAAATAAAAACCTAAATCCATATTTAGGCATTTAAATAAGTGTCCTGGTTTTTCAAACATGCTGAGATCCCAGCAGCTTCCACTGAAGTCAATGGGTGCCAAATTTACAGCAGAGCTTAGGTGGGAGATTTCAAAGGAGCATTTACATGCCAAGCTCTCATTCAGAGACTATTGTGCCCATGAAAATCTCCCAATAAATGTAGATTTAAGAGTTTATCTGTAAGCATCCAGTTTGGGAAAAAGCTTGTCCCTACTGAAAGTCTTGTGCGCACTATTTCACACAAGAACAAATAACACGACCCTCAAACTACTCATCCCAGCTTATGTGCAGATATATTTCCAATGAGAAATTTAAACATACATCTGTTTTACTTGCATATCTTTCTCGCGGATATTACAGATGCGCAGCAACACAGTAGGTGTATAAATATGTACATAGATCTAGAATTATTACTCTGCCCCGACTCTGTAGACTATGGAAGTTTGTGGCCACTCCCACTGTTTTACTCCTCCTCTTTCTGTCTAGATCAGGGCATATTTTCCCCCCATTTATGATAATTCGCATTAAGAGTTCTTAGGCATTGCTCAGTGGTCTCGCTCCATCCCCCATGGAGTGAGACACCAGTTGATGTTCTTCTCACCCTTGAGGTGAGACACCATTTGATGTTCTTCCAGGAGAGGCTTAACTGGTCTTCTGCCATACCCTGCCCACTGAAGTTGTTGGGATTTCACTCCCTTTATTATAGTTGGTTCTCCTGCCCCCTCCCCACAGTTCCCATTTAGATCGTCCTCACAATTCACTCTTCCTTACTAGCCCATAAATAGATAATCATAGTGAGTACATATTTATTAGACTCCTGCAGAGTTTCTTTTCTGACAGAAGTACTCAGAGGAGAACCCTCATTTCCCCTGACCCTCAGGGGAAGCCGCTACCTCTGCCAGTTACTAATAAATTCTGGTGCTTTGTGATGCTAACAGGAGCCAGATGCATTAATTCATTGCTGTAGACACCCAAACCGAAAGCCTGAGACCCAACAGCAGCATAAGCAAGGAGAAATCTCCATACAATCTCTAACTGCTCAGAGGGGAAGGAGGGAGGGGCCTTCTGCAGACTCTGCCAGCCGGAGAGGCTGATTAAGGCAGCTATGGAAAGGAACCAGGAAAGTCAGGGAAGAGAAGGGGCTAAGGAGGGGAAGAGGAAGAGTGTGGGGTGGGAGGGAAATACTAGCAGAGCTTGTGTAAAGACAAAGAAGCTCAGTATTGTGTTCTTCCTAGACTCTTACGCCAGGCTCGGCACCATGGTAATTGGCGGTACTTCAGCTGGTCCTCTTCAGGCAAACGCATGCACTGAATCTGAAAATAACAGAACGACCACGGGCCAGATTAGAAACAAGATGTTCTACTCTGATAAATAAATCTGTTAGTCTTCAAACATGCCACCGGACTCCGTTTGTTACTCTGATTCTGGGTGACCCATTTTTAGGTGCCCATCGTGAGACACCGTGAAGGGGCTGGATTTCCAGAAACAGGTGCTCACAAAATCTGAAAGAGTTGGGCCTCGGAGGCACAAGTCACTTGAAAATCTTGGCCTAAACTTCTGTTACTTTTGTTTCAAGGACGTGAAGACTCTACTCTTGGTATCTGGAGATTAAGCAGAACACTCACCTGGGACATGGACACAAGTAACAGGCAGTTAACCAACTCACTTCAGTTAGCTAGCCCATTTAATGCCCAGATACCAAATCCTGTGTTGTCTCAGAAGCCAAGAGGTTTCAGGTTGTCCTGTATCTTCATCATACACAGCAAACTTCCACCTCCTTCCACACTCTATACTTGTGGCACCAGCACCGCATCATCTTGCTCAATCCTACTTTAATTAGGCCAAGTATTTGACTGAGTATGAAAGCTCATTTAATTTACTCAGCTTTAGCAGTCGCTCCAAGATTCAAAAGACGATTTTGATGGACATTGACTTGATGAAGAAGTGATCCGTTGAAACTGAGTTAGGTCTGGAATGTAGGCAATCCATCCCTGTGATAATAGAAACATAAGATACAGATTCCATACAAAAACCAAATCAAATCTCTCAAGTCAGATTCACTGGTCCATTAGGGCAGTGTTGCCCATTAAAGGGCCAAGAGCAGATTTCAGCGCCTTGCAAGTCAGTTTCTTTTCGGAGGAGAAATCAGTGGTGTGGGCTGGGCCAGAGTGTTCTTAGCACCATTTATAGAATGACATGAGATCTGCTTCCTTGAACAGTGCTGGGAACAAATCGACCCTGAGCAGCAATCCAATCTGGATTTTAAAATTGTCAGAGATGGAGATGCCACCAAACCCCCTGGGAAATTGTTCTTACGGTTAATTACTCCTACCATTAACAACGTACCCCTCGTTTCCACTCTGAGTTTGTGCCGCTGATCCATCACCCTAACAACTGATGACCTTAACAGTCTCGGTGCAGACAGAGTCGCTTCCTTCACGCTCGTGCATCACCAGCCCCGAAGACACGTGAAATTTGCCCCATGTCACCATAACACAGAGGTGGCACACGAGCCAATCTGGAGCGGCCCAGGCACCCTGTGTGGCGTCACTGAAAAAATTGCTGCTCCTGCCATCGAAAGCTGCTCCAGGTGGTTTCTTTTGGCAGGGTTCCTGGGTCCCCCCCCCCACAGCCCCCAGATGCCCCCAGAAGAAGCCATCAAGGTGGCTTCCAGTGGCCTGCCTGGTTTCCCCTGCTTCAGCCACTGAAAGAAGACACCCAGAGCAGCTTTTGGCGGGGGGGGGGGGGAACTCCGACTGTGGCCACCGCCTAATTGTCAAGCGGCAGCCGCTTTCTTTTCAGTGGAAGGGGCCACCGGCACCAGCCGAGGGTTGGGGAGGAGGGGCCGGCACGGAGATTGGCAAAGGTTGCCAATCTCTCCCATAACAACTTCGCTAGCTCATCCAACTGCTGAAAAATTCCTCAACTAAGGCAATCCTCTGCCGTTCCCACTATTTCCCCTCAGGGCAGAGGGGGTGGCTGGAAAAAGGAGGGGGATTTAGGGACGCCAGCATATCCAGCTCTATCCAGCTTCCAAAACAATCTCATGGAGCCAAGGGCACCTGGCATAAAACAGACCAGCCATGGGCTGCTCTATGATGGGGGACTGGCTTCATGACTCAGGGAATGCATTGGTGACGTAAAGAAATCTTCTCCCCTCCTCTGGTCATTGCTGAGCACGCTGAGAAAGACTCAGACCCTGCACATTGACCGAAGCGTTGAGCTGTGTCATATACTTAAACCCTTGCTACAGCAAAGCGACGCGTGCCTCAGATATAGCAGAGAAGCAAAAGGCCATTCAAGAGGTTTCTAAAGTAATACGGCTTTCATCAGAATCTGTCCCTTGCTCTTCTTGAAAGAAAGCATAGCTCCTCTCCCAGGCCAACGAGAAAAGCTCACAGGACTGATCGCAAATGTCACTTTGCAGGAAACCAGAAAGTGATCACTGAGTGTTTTCTTAGTAGAACAAAGGGCACTTTTTTCTTCCTCTCGGGGTCATTCCAGCTTTTGTATTCCTGCTCTGAAAGCTGGATGTAGAGGTGTGTTGTCTGAGTTAGAGGGGTGACGGAGCCCTTGCAATGCCATCTTTATCAGTGATATTTCCTTTGCTGATTTTTCAAGCCTTTCCAGGTCATTTCGCTGCACTGGTTGATATTTCTCTCATCTCTCCGAGATACCTTTCAGCAACAGCCACATTTCTTACAATGGGCAATCTGTTTAACAGAAACATCCACTCGAACGTGCTTTGAGGGCCTATATCACATGCAAGAAATGACGTGAGACCTGAACAATAATTTCACCTTTTCCAAAAGGAGAATGCAAGGTGACCTTCTGCTTACCCCAGTGATGTGCCACTTTCTACTCAGTGGGGAACTTCCCTCCACAACTCCTATTTTTTGGCTAGTTCCAGAGGGGTGGCCATGTTAGTCTAGTTCAGCAAAACAAACAAGGAGTCCTGTGGAACTTTTAAAGACTAACACATTGATTTATCGCATGAGCTTTCATGGAAGAAAATCAAGCATCTGACAAAGTGGGATTTTCTCCCACGAAAGCTCGTGCGATAAATCAATGTATTAGTCTTTAAAAGTGCCCCAGGACTCCTTGTTTGTGGCAGATCAGTATAGGACACAGGTCTCAACCACAAGACTGCCCTTCCCCTAAATGGAAAACCAAAACTGGTTTCTCCAACACCTTCTGCAAACTGTGACATAAAGCTTGCAGGAATGTAAGAGAAAAAAACCTCTGTTGCCTTTACCTAGCAGCTGAGAGCTTAGAGGTTTCATTTCTCATTCACGAAAGTGACCCACACAACCAGCCCAGGAGGGTTATGCAAATGTGCAGAGTAAAGAACAAGAAAAGAGGGTTAGACTGAGGAATGCTGTAATAATTTAGAAGGAATAAAAGAGTCCAAGGTGTTAACATGACCCCGAAACTGTCCCACTTTACATGAAGTTAAGGATTTGGCACACACAAACCTCAGCTGGCTTAGTACTCTGGCAAACACCCCATTAAAAACCCTGTTAACCTTCAATTAAAGACGCAGCAAAGGAAACACAGGTAAGGCATTTGCAATGTAAAGTATTAAGAAAGGATTTTAGTTTAACAGCATCCCTTTCCCCCTCTTTCTCTTTAGCTGGAGAGAGTGTTAAAAGGGAAAATACCCGGGTTTAATCAGTCTCTTACATGGTATCAAAGATGGGGATAAAAGTCATTTTGGGGAAAAGACAAGCTAGTTAGGATCCAACAGCTCCTGCACACCGCATTTCCTAGAAGCCAAACCCAAGACATTAAAAGAGGTGGGGAGAGACCAGCAAAGACAGGAAATGCAGCTGCGATTGTTGATGCGGAATCTCACTGCAACCTCATTGGCAGAGAAACGCAGACCCAGCATCTGGCCTAATCAGTCCCTCTGAGACCCGGCAAACTTGTTACAGGCATCCGGCAGTTTACAGCATTGCATTTAGCACCTCTTTCGTGTCACAGGCTTACTGCAGCCTGGCAAACTGCACAGTTTTGGCTGGCTAAAGCCTCATTCTTATGAAAGGGAGGGGAACAGGAGAAAGATAGGGAAGGAGATGAACTGGGGGAGGGAGGAAGGAAAAGCACACACGTAGGGCGCATAAGACCAAGTCTCACATCCCAGGTGCTTGTTGGGATTTAGCCAAAACTGTTGGAAGTGGCCGTGTTATTCGACTCCCTCTCTCTGGCCTGGTCCGGCTAGGACATCGCTCAGAATTAGAATAAAGAAATTCCAGCATCCCAAGAGACAGTGGGGGTGGCGGTGAGAATGGTAAAGTTTGCTCTGGTGGCCAAGTTTTCTTCTAACATCTCTTTACTAAAGGACCACAACAAGCAGGAATGGGTGGCATAGCCGTGCTCTCATTATTTTATCCATGAATGGGGCCTAACTTCTGACAACCAATTTTAGTTCACTGATTTCCAGTCTCCTGTTGTTCTTGTTTACCAGGGATGATCTGAACACAGTCCCAGCGTTCGGTCACAAGGTCTTTTTGTCTGGGCTAATTTAGTCTGGCTCCATCTCCACAGGTCATTGTGCCAATTTATAAACTGCCACTCACATTTTCCACGGTGAGCTCACAATTCGTGTAAATGTATAGGCTCAGTTATGGTCACAGGACTGACATTAGGGTCCTGGACTGAAATGACTCGATCATTGGATTTGTGCTTGCATATATCCACCTCAACAGCATACACAGAAACACAAGGTATTTCTAAACTATATTTATTCATTCTATCTCATGATAGCATGAGGCACTCCAGGAAATACATTTTCAGTAGAGATTCGTGAGGCTTTAAAAGAAGGGCAAAATCCTTGAAAATGAAGGGTTTTTGTATTTTGTTTGGAATAGGAAGAAGTGGTCCATCTTCATGAGACCCCTGTGACAGTCTGCAGAGGGTTACATAGATCATATCACTCAAAATGGCCCTGTTTCCAAGGACAAAAATGACAGATCTGTCATTTCAAATGGTAGGTTTTTGCACAAATTCATTTGAATTGAAAACCTACAAAACTGGAATCTGATGTGGAAACGACATTCTTGCTGAGATGGCCTGAAAACCAAAAGTTCTGGGTTATTTTTAATGGAACAAAAAAAAAATGACAAAAATGTTCACACACACACTCACTCTCCTTCCTAACTTTTTCATTGCTCTGGTATCTAGCAAAGAACCGAATGTGCTGCTCCAGTGCTCCCCGTCATTCACCGTTATCCCCATTACACAGTACAGTCACACAGCCAACGCTAATCTCCCAGAAATGCACTGCTTCCCTCCCAGACACTTTTGATGATTTACTCACATTTTCTCATGGTCTTTTTGAGGTCATGTGGTGTTTCTTCTGGATTAAGTTTTAATGAGGATTGCTTCCCTCTTGGAATGCTAACACTCCTCTGAGATCAAACTTGGAAGATTTCACTAAGTTTAGGTCTATTTCAAAGACTGAAAAATTGTTCCCGATTAGGTTTTGTTATCCCTGATAATTTTGGGACCAGGAACGTTCACTTCAGTAATACTTAAGTCTCTGCTTCTAGGTTTCTCAGACAGCCGTACTGAGGGCTGGTCCACACACAGACATTTCATTAGAGCAAGCTGGGGTATGAAAATAGTGCACGCTGACCTCCCGCGCACTATGTGTCCATGTGGACCCTGCTGACACGTACGTTGATCCGTCCACTTTGAATCAGGAGCAGATCAAAGCACACTTGGCTCCGGAACTGTTAGCACATAGCCTCAGGGTCTACGGCGCAGACACTTGGTGCACAGAAGGCTAGATTTACACCCCCGCTTGCCGTGAGCTAAATGTTCATGTGGACGCACTCAGAGGCGGTAGCTGACACTTGACAATCTTTAGTGTATTCATCCTCACAACACCCCTTGTGAGCTAAGGCAGAGATGCTAAGGCCCCACTTCTCAAAGGTATTGAAATTCTTAAGTTGCATTGAAGTTAGGAGCCTATTCCCCATTGGGGAGCGGGGTCTAGGGCTGCAGGTGTCCGGTTTTTGACCGGAAAGCCCAGGTGATGCAGCATCTGGTCAGGAGAGTAGGAACCAGTGTAATGACCTGCAGGAAAAGGCGGTTGCTCACCTGTAATTGCTGTTCTACGAGGTGTGTTGCTCATGTTCATTTCCCTGTAGGTATGTGTGCCTCATGCACAGTTACCAGAAAACTTTTCCCCTTAGCAGATCCCATAGGGCTGGCCTCGGTGCCCCCTGGAGTCCTTTGGAAGTCTGAGCTTAGGAAGTCTGCAATAAAGCCGGGGTTTGAACCCTGCTCCCCCCCCATCGGCACCCCCAACCACGCACCCCTTTCTCTCTTGTTCGGAGTGTCTACAGGCAAAGACAGTCTAGCACCCCATCTGCACTGCGCGCTCGTGACAGCCACGTTCGTGTTGACGTGGGTTCGGCTAGCATGCTGTTAGTCGAGGGTCAAAGCAAGCGAGTGGGGGAGCAGAGCCACCCCCTCCCTTCCTGGCGTGGATCAGACATGCTCCCCGCCACACGCCCTCCCTGCTTGACTGTGTGGTGAGAACTGCTCTCGAATCCTCCCACATATCTCCATTGTCCAGTGCCAAGTGGGACAGAGAGTGTTACAAATAGGGCCGGATTAAAGGTCCCCCGGCTGCCCAACTTTGTGCCTCCCCAGCTGGGGCTCTGGCCCCCCACCACTGTGGGCTCCCCAAACTGGTGCCCCAGCACCCCACATGGCAGCCTGGGGGGAGGCTGGCACGGGGGGGTCCCTAGGGACAGAGATGTTCTGTGGTTCTCCCACCCTGCCCCCAGGCTGCTAATCTACCCCCAGGGGGGTGGGGGACAGCTGGAGCACATTGCAGCCTCCAGAACAGTCCTCCAGGGTCCAGATTGCTATTGCCCACCCAGCCGGGACCTGCTGCGGAGCCCCAGCAGGGCGGGAGACAGGTTCCAGTCCCTGGAGGGCCACCCCAGAGACCACACCACGTTAGCCGGCCCTGCCCCAGAGCGCAGCACATGTTCCCGCCTGCCCTGCCCCTAGGGGCAGAAAAGCTGCTCGGGGGCGGGGGGGGCGGGAACGCTGCAAAGCGCGGCCTCTGACACCAGGGCCCTGGCCCCTCAGTGCCGACGGGGCCCCTCCCAACGCCCCATGGCCCCCCTGGCTCTGTGTCAGCCTGAGTGGGGTGGCACAGGCCTGAACAACACAGGGGCCTTAGAGGCTGCAAGCTGGGGCCCCCCTTTAGGCCAGGCCTGGGGCTTAAACCCCTAAAGCATCTGCATTGATCCAGCCCTTGTTACAAATGCACCCTATTGACCTCAGAGGGAGAGTGAACAGCAAGAGGCCATCCCTCTTTTCCCCTCATTTTTGAGAGGGGCGTCTCTCACAGGGGGGTGGGAAGACCAGGTACATTGAGGACGGGGGGTCCTGCAGCTGCATGGAAATTGTGGCCTTGTGAAGAATGAAAGAAGGGAGGGGAGAGGAAGGCAGACAGACACAATGGGTGGGGACAGAACTTGGGAAGGGGGAGCAAGGCAGAGGTTTCTTTACAGAGGAGGGCAGATCTCCAGTGAGTGCCCCCCCCATAGCCCCTCTGTCCTCCAGGGCGGCAGGGAAACAGGTTAGCAGCATTTTCCTCCACATCCATCCCGGTGTTGCACACCAGCCCTTAGCATCGTGGGGACTCTTGTGACCTGGGCAGCAACAGATGGCTGTCCTCGTAGATTCATAAATAAATCAATGTGTTAGTGTTTAAAAGTGCCACAGGACTCCTTGTTTGTATGGCTGACCTAGACTAACAGGCTACCCCTTTGGAACTCATAGGGTGTGTCTACACTGGCAATTTAGGTCGACTTAAGTAGCCTTAAGTCGACCTAAATTACTCCCCGTCCACACTGGGCTTTCATTAAGTTGACTTAAGAAATTCCTTAAGTCGTCTTAACGAAAGCTTAGGTCAACTTAATAAGAACCGCTGGTTAGGTCGACCTAACCCTTAAATCGACTCCTTAGGTCGATTTAAGCACAGTGTGAACATGGATAAACCTTTAAGTCGACTTCATTAAGTCGACTTAAGGGCAGTTAGGTCGATTTACTAAGTTCAGAGTAGCCACTTTGTTAAGTCGACTTAATAATGTTGACTTTAAGTCGACTTAAAGTCGACCTTATTAAGTCGACCTAATTTTTTCTAGTGTAGACATAGCTACAGATTCATAGACTCTGAGGTCAGAAGAAACCAATCTGATCATCTAGTCTGACCTCCTGCACAAGGCAGGCCACAGTACCTCACCCACCCACTCCTGTCCTGTAGAACAAGCCATGCTCCTGCGACCGAAGCTAATTTTAAAGAAGTGTAAATTAAGTTCTGCACTTCAGCCTCACCAGCGTTTCCAGCTGTTATCAGATGGATGTACCTTGCTCCCAGGGCTACTGTAGAAAGCTACTCTGAGAACATCTAATGGAGAGCGTGGATGCCTTTTCAGCATTAAGTCCCATAATGTAGTGCTCTTCTAGGCTGGCTTTTATTTATGTATTATTTCTTGTAATCAGTCATGTCTAGAATGCAAATCCCCAGTGGAGATCAGGGTCCCTCTGTGCTTATACATAGTAAAAGACAGTTCCTGCCCTAACGATCTTACACTCCAAATAGACAAAAACAGTCCAAGGGAGGGGAAAACAAGAACGGACGCAACTTTCCCAAGGTCACCAGCAGAGATGGAAACAGAACCCAGCTCTCCTAAGTCCTAGCCTACCATTGCTCACGAGACCAGGCTGTCTGATACGAAGATTGTCTTTTTAAGTATAGACAATGTAACATTAGTTCCTTGCCCACAAAGACCAGCGTTTAGCACAAGTTGTTTCCACATATCAGGGATGGACTCAGGCTATGTTTCTCTGACTAGAGCTAGTGTTCTTTATGCAGGGCAGAAAAAGTTAGAAAGGCTTTTGAAACTCCATTCA
This sequence comes from Pelusios castaneus, assembly GCA_007922175.1. Taxonomy (NCBI): domain Eukaryota; kingdom Metazoa; phylum Chordata; order Testudines; family Pelomedusidae; genus Pelusios; species Pelusios castaneus. The sequence continues at coordinate 18,117,901 of ML685781.1, forward strand.
TAATAATAAAGGACCTTACAGGGTGTGTAACTTCTATCGTTTCTATGCCTCTGCATTCTGCTGCCACTTCAGAGCTGCCACTGTTTCCCAGGCTGGAGAACATTTTCCTTCCTGTTTTCCTCTTGCCAGGGCATATTTTCTTTCTCTGCAATGGGGAAAGCTCCGATCTTGGAACTCTTTGGGGGGAGGGGGGCAAGAGGAAGGACTTCCACTCCCAGTCTTGCTATTCCATCTGAAATGTATCCCCTTGTCTGTAGGCTACTACTCGGGATTAGACAGTCTGAAGGATCAGTATAAGTTAGCATTAGCCCTAGGTAAGTTCAAGGGGAGCTGACTTGTCAAAAACTGAAACATTTGCTGGTTCCTTTGAATTTACTCCAACTTTTCTGCAACTACCTCTCCTCCCAATCAATGCATGATCTTCCGCCTCCTCCTGGGCCCCCATCACTCAATTGCTGTCACCCCCAACTGCTCCCCAATGCCTGCAGTCCTCCATCGAAAACAGACCCTCAAAAGTAATGAAAACAACCTATAAGATTTTTTTTTAAAGAGGCCTCCCAACTTCAGTGTCAGCCACTGATGGAAGAGTCTCCTTTTGTTGACCAACTACTGTACCTGCTTGTCACGAGTGCAAGAGCTTCCCCAGGTCATAGGCACCATAATCCACTCCATTCACCCCCCTATGAAGTAAATGTATCTTCATATGGATTGAAAGTCCCAGCTCCCAGGAGACAAATGAGATGGAGCCACAGGACTCTTGGAAATCTCATCTTAAAAGTGTTGTTTCTATAATGATCTTGAGGGTTCATTAGAAACCATACTATTGAATGAGTGAGGACTAGAACTTTAACAACACAGATGGGAGTGACTCCCAGGAGTGCAGCTGAGAGCAGCACATGTTAGATGTGATGTAGGGAACATCGCCCAGTTCACAACATTGTCTAATGCTAGGGAGTATCTCTAAATCGCAACCTTCAACAAGCATCTCTCTACATCTTCCCTCCTAAGGAAAACAAGATAACTCTTAGATACATATAAAAGCTATTTAGTGATGCACGTACTAACATCTAATAAACGTATAACAGCTGTCTAATAACACGTGTTATACAAGTCAATAAATGCAATCTATGAACTATCTAGAGAGGAGAGGTCACTAGCACATCATTCTCTAGTAAGTCTTTACCACCCACTTTTCTCACACATCCTAGTAAGTCTCTGAGACTGTCTCGACTTTTGATCACCTGATTAGATCTTCTCAGTACCAGCCATTTGTTTGAGTCATTCCCTGACAGTTTCTTCATCATGTGTCGATATTGGATCGGTCAGAGGAGACATGTTGGAGTCTACCTCAACTTCCATGGTGTTGGAATGCTATGGGATAACTCATAGATCCCATCAACTATGGCAAAATGTGTCTCCTTGGTCTGTGTGGTCCACGTATGACTGTGGGTGCAATTGTTCTTTAATGATACCTCTTTGGACGCAAGTTTTAGAGGTGTGATTCCTCTGGCACACCATCAACTGGCTTAAGAGATGAGAGATCACGCGCTCTGCTGTAAATATATTTCTGCTTCCACTTCTGATTTTCTTTCATCTTCTGACCGGTAGCATTGTTCTGAGATCACAGCAAGTTATCATTAATGGGCAAATTAGATCTGATCCTTCTTCCCATTAACAGCTGAGCTGTAGAAAAGCCATTCTTCAGCAGGGTACTTCGGTAGATCAGCCCCATTGTCAAAAGTCTTTTTCATCAGGTTCTTTACTGTCTGTATAGACCTCTCCATCAGTCCATTTGATTGGGGGTCATTTGGACTGGAGGATTTGTGGTGAAACCCCCAGTGTAAGGCAAATTGCCTCAACTCTGCGCTGGTCCAGTTTCAATGCTATCCAAGGGATTTAGGCCCTTAAAAATAATGGGAATAGGGCCTTCAAATCCCCTAGCTAGTTTTGGAAATTTCAGCCCTGCTATAACTCACCCTGCTGGGCCCTCCCACGCTCAGAGATTGCTGACTGCCCGACAGCTCCTGCTGACTGCGCCTGGCAATGGAGCAGGTCTGGAGGAGCTCAGCTAAGTTGTCCCCCCACCATCACTCCATGATCACTGATTCAGGAGAAATGGCTTTCTCCAAGCAAGAGGGGGATGAAAATGCTGCTGTGATCTATTGCGGTCCCTGTTGGCCCAGGAGAACAATCCCTTGGCTCAGAATACCATGAAAAGGTGAGATAATGTCACTCATCCAACATATTCAGCAGCCATTGCTACTGGTGGGGCTACCTCTGTGGGTTTTCTAGTTAGACATTTTGTTAGAATAGAGTTTAATAAATTCAAAGGGAAAAAAAAACAAACCACCCAGCTTGGTGGCGTGTGCCAGAGACAGCAGCTCTCTGAGCTAAGCTTTGAGATGCTGTGTACTAGCCCGGCTGACCTGAAATATGCCTGAGCAGAAGCTGCCAGAGGTGATAAATTGGTTGGAGGAGTAGGGGGTTGGGATGCGCCCAAGAATCTCTTAGACTCAAATTAGAACAGCAGCCTCGTCCCTGTTTGCAACCTAAAAGCCACATTTGAATTCAGGCCAGCACAGTAACTCAGTGGCTGACTCACAGAGACCCTAGGCAGGTGTGAATTAGAATGACTCCAGGTTTGGGAATGTTTTCGTGACAGCAGCTGATGTCTGGCTCTGTGTGAGCCCCTCAGATTGTTCAGCGTCTGTATCAAAAACGCAGGCATTTTCAACCAAACATGTACCCATTTCTAGTTGTGTTAAGACTCTCTTACTTAGGGAGATAAGTTCCTTATAAATTGAAACTGCGCCTTCATATATATCTCAGCATAATGCCAACAACTCAAGTACCAATTATCAGGTGTTATTGCTGAGGTCCTCAGAGGGCAAACATCCCCTTTCAGTGGAGGAGAAAGAAACAGTCCTGCCCACACTTAACCCGTGTACTTACCCCTGCCTTCGAATTCCCTTCCATGCCAAGCACAAGAGCCCCAGAGGTTCCTCTCTGTACGTAGGGAATGCTACCCACTCTAACCCTCTCCCATACCTGTGTCTGGTAAACTCTCACCTGTGCATGAATGGTGAAGTGATCATCAGCCATAGGCCAGATACCTTCACTCAGAGATAATGTCCCTGGAGTCCATAAGGAGATGATGGGACCATGCCCTTTTCTGTCCTTGCTGATGGCAGACACAGCTAAAGCAGTATTAATTATGTCTTTATATTGTCAGTACAATGTGCAGACCTAAATACCTGAAATCCAAACAGCAGCATAACAGCCTGATTACCTCTAATATATAACCCTCTCCATGCAAAGCGAGCAGAGAGCGTCTTTGGGAAACACTCGCTGAATCCATCAATATTTAAGTTTTAAGAGGCTATGGACTAAGGGCGTAGCTATGGGTGGGCCTGGGTGGGCCACAGTCCGCCCACTTTGAAAGCAGGTCCACCCAATGCGTTTCTTCTGCTGCTGACGCTCTACTTAAGCTTGGAATGTCAGGCAACTTTCATCTAGCTGGTTAATTTCTTCGCCCATCGCTTCCCAAACTTCCTGCTTCTAGGTCAGGCTCAGCCAAGTCAATCACAGGCCCTGCCTGAAAATCACTTCTGGCTACACTCTTGCTATGGACTGGAACTCATATCGCTCTCTGCTTTAGGGGCCAGTGTGGCATTCAACCTGCCTCAAATGCTGACCAAACACCTGCGTCTCCCTCTCTTAACCACGCTCTAGGCACCGCAGCATTTTGTGCAGAGTTTTTCCGGAGAGCAACAGCTAAGGTGCCAACCCAAATCACGTCTCCACACAGTTCAAAGCCATAAAGGACTGCCTGTCTCCCCAGGAGAGTCATTTTAACTGATTACATAGAAACCTATATGACATTCTCTGCCTTTGAGACATCAATACAAGGATTGTCCACGTTCCCTCCTGAGACGCACACATTTCCATAATAACTCTACGCAAGGCCTTCCCCATGGAGAAAGAGCACACCTCGGACAAAACCGGTTTCAGTTCAGATATGTTTAGGTCTTCACCCTTTTTTAGCAAGATCTTGCCTGGGCAATCCTCAAAGTGCGAGGGAAAAGGCAGTCTCATCATCCCCGCGCAGCAGAAAGAGAAGTGGGCCACAGCCTGATGACATGACCTGCCCAAGGAGACTGTGTTAGGACCAGAAAATTAACCCAAGTCCCAGATCCAAGTCTAGTATTTTAGCCATCCTTCCTTCAGAAAGGCACACTCTGAACAAGCTCTAGTTTCCTCTTATGCAGGTGACCATCCTACTACGCAGCAGCCGTGGTATTTAAATTCAAAGGACACTAACAGAAGTAGCAACCTCTGCCTTTTAGCTCAGCACTGGCTCAGATTCAAAGGCAGGATTCAGCCGTGTGTATGCAATCCCCAAGAAAGCCTGTCCCGTTAGCAGTGATTCCAGTAATGAGGGACTGGGCCGTTTATTACATATAATCTCCAGACGTCCAATTTTTGTTTTTCCCTGAGCGAGACATGGATAAACTAACTATCTCTTTGCCTATAACACAAAGGAGAATTTATATACACCATGAAAAGCCATTGTTTCTGATCCTCTTGAGTAAATGCTGAGGAAACTTTTGAACACAGCAGTTTTTGTTCTGCACAAGACATAGGAGGAGATAAAACAGCCTGTGGGAAAATGTGTCTGTTCGTCACACCGCATTTTGTAGCATATGACAGGAGTATTTCCTCAGAGGCAGCTGAGCAGTGGAACAAGGCCGACAAAGAACTTCTGAACAGTGACGGCAGGTATGAGCAGTTATGCTAAGGCCAATAGAGAGACAGATTTCTGTAATGCTGTCTCCCTCTTTCCCTGCCCCAGTGTGAGATGCACACGGGTCTAGCCTTGCAGCAGAGAAATCTCAGTAGGCCTCGATGCAGCAGGGGACACATGCCCATCCACGAGAGATCAGAGGAGGTATTTTTCAAGTGCTCTGCTGGACTCTGTCAATGATGAATTGACCCCCTAATGAAAACACATCAGGCAAGCAGTGTGTGAAACACCTGCTCAGACATACACCCTGCCAAATTTACCCTGCATTGCACCGCTCTGGGGCCACAGGTTGTTAACAATCCATAGATGTGCTCTTCAAATAGAAATGTTTCATTCTGGGGAAAGTGCCATTGAAGAAAACAGGGAAGCATCTTCAAACACTGGTTAATGTTGCAAGAGCGAGAGAGAGAGAGAGAGATTATGATGCCTGAAGCGGCTGACAGTCAGCACAGTGCCGTGAAAATACTTAGTCGAAAGGGTCTGGACAAACGCATGGAAAATGCTCATTTTGAAGACACTCAAGAAATGGGAGGTGGGAGATTATCTGTTATTTTCATAGTGTTTGTAGAGAGATGCTCGTAGAAGGCTGTGATTTTAGAGACACTCCCTCGCATGGGTCAGTGTTGTGAGAATTGGGAGATGTGCCCTGCAGGTGATCGAACATGGCTGCTCCCAGCTGCATGCCTGGGAATCCCTCCCATCTGTGTTATTAAAGTTATATTCCTGACTTATTCAATGGCAGGCTCTTTAATGAACCCACTCGATCATTACAGTGTTTTCCCACACAAATGCACACACCCCGCCCACTCACCCAGAAAAGATTCTGGAAAGTGCCTAAAGCCCCATTTTCCAAAGGGACTTGGGCACTTAAGCCCAGGTCAGAGTTATTTAGCTGCCTAACTCCAGTTGATTTCAATAGGAATTAGGCACCTGATTATTTCACAGGACTGGGGCTGTAAAGAAAGTCACTTTTGAAAATGGGATGAAGGCTCTCAAATCACTTAGGTGCTTTTCAGGCTGTTTTCCTCAGCCTCTTCCCACTCAGAGCTTACACTGCATCAGAATACACACAATAGAGTCAGAGCTCAAGGTCAGAAGGGAACCACCTGATCACCCCGGCTGATCTCCTATATAATACAGGACCCAAGAAGTGAAACTATCCCTCAAGGTGCAGGTATTGCTGGGGAGGAGAAGGGCCCTGGACAGCTCTGCAGAAGGAGGAGGGTATTCAAGGAAGGGCTTGACAGAGGAACAATCAAATAAACATTCATGCTTACCCAGCACTTTCCATCAGAGAGGTGCCGTGCGCTTCACAGACGGTGCTGAAGTATTATTCCCATTTTACAGAGAGGTTGTGGGATGTGCCCACGGTCACACAGCTGGTAAAGAATCAAGGATAGCAAGTCCTCTCCTTCTCCTTTAACCACTTGACTCGTGCTGGGCGGGAGGCAGTTCTAGCGGCAGGGGCTGGGGTGAAGAGTTGCCGACGTGGAGGCATGGAAGAAAGCTATGAAGAAATAAGAGCATCACTCAAAAATCCAGAGCAGTGCTGTCCAGACGTTTGAAAGTGAGCAGGGCTTGACATTAATGCACAGAAGGAAGGAGCCAAGGAGGGGACTCAAGTGTCTGTGTGAAATGAAACAGCTGAAAATTGACTTGAGGGTGGAGGGTCTTTTTTGCAGGGAATGGGGAGGTAAAGAGGTTTGCTTTCGGTGGAATAAGAGGGTAAAGCAGGAAACACTGGAATCTGCCGCCCGCATGGTGCGAGACCTCAGGGAGTCAAGAGACCTTCCAGTGTGTCAGCTCCCTTCCAGGTAACTGTCCTTCTGTTAACAGCAGAGGCACATGTGATACACCTTGAAATTATTACTCCTGGGACCTAAGCCCAGGCTGTACGCCATCATGGGCTCAAATTAGGTCTGGGATCTTTTTTTTTTTCGAAAGGAGGGAGTGGGAATTAGCCTAGAAGCAGGACGGCTCACCACTGTCTTACCTGGCACATTGCCTGCCTGTACGTCAGCCCCACCAACTGGCTCCAGCTGACCTACTTGCATTTGTACTTTGATTACTTGAACTCTGCAGCCGCAACAGGTCTGCTCACATGAGGATGAGCCCAGAGCAATGCCTAAGCAGTGCTGAGGAATTACACCCAGAAATCTATCTCCGGTCCATGAACTGCTTTTGACGCCAGCGTCAAACACCATGAGCAGGCACCAAAAAAAAAGAGTCTGAGACTTAGGTCTCTGGGGATAGGAAACCCTCAGCCAAAAGGAAGTGGGGAGGTGCTTGCTGATATGAAGCAGCCTCATTTGAACAAGCGTCTGCAGCAGGGCCACAGATGCACCTCTGACAAGTCACAGCGAGAGGGGAGAGAGGCACCAGCGGGAACAGGAAGCCGATGAGGCAAGGCGAGATCTCACTTGGCCGAGTGGCTCCTTGCTGCACAGGTGATTCAGCGACAGGACGGCCTGGGGGCTGGGACGGCGTTGAAGTCTTTGCTCCCAGGAAAAGGAAGGCAGAAGTGCACTGCAGCCATTTCCTAATGCAGGTGGGAAGCAATAACGCTGGATTCTCTAGGCGAGGCCGGGACAGACTGTACAGTAAAATGCTAATGTTCACATCAGTTCCCTGATGAGTCAGGCTCTCTTGGTTCAGCGAAGCACACCTGGTCTAACAGCCGAGATGATACGGCTGGCCCCCGACTTTCCATGGCACCCAGTGGAGTAACAGCCAGCATGCCTCACCCTCACCGCTCTTTGCCTCCCCAGCACCAGCTAAGGAAGGGTGCTACAGCTCTTGAGCCATTTCACAACCCATCACGGATTCAGAGCCAGGAATACGCTTGCTTTGTAAGCTGGGTATGTCACAGGTAGCCCAATCTGGAGCAGGCCAGGGCCCCCTGGTAGACCTGCCTTCTTTCCGGGCCCCCAGAAATAACCCAAACAGGTTTTCAGAGTACAAATGGCCCCGTGGGGTTAATTCATTAAAACAGGGGACCCCGTGCATGTAAATCGCCCCAACACTAAGTCCCATAACCACAGTCCAGACAGTACGTCAATCAGAGCTGTGGCCTCTCTCGCCAGGTTCCAGCTCCCTGGGATGGCCCCAGCCTCGCTTGCCACTGCTCAGAGCCAGCCTTCAGCCCTTAGCCCTTCTCCTTCCTGCGCCTCTCGCTTCAGCTCTTGGGTGCTGAGTGCCAGCAGGCACCTCCCTCTACTGCTTTCGGCCCCCTACAACCTTCTCCGGCCCATGCGTCCTACCTCAGAAACCTAATTCTAGCTACTTCTTCTACTGACTCCTACCCCTCAGCCTTTCACAGCCTCCCGGCTCTGGCTGTGAGTCAAGACACCAACCATTTAGTCCCACCACTGGCTGCCGAGCCCTTTCCCTGCCATTGGCTTCCCAATAATTCCTCACTCTTTCCAGAGAGGACCTGCAGGGAACTTTCTGCTCTCTGCAACTTTCCTCAGAGACCTTGTCCAATTACCTGACTTCTGGGTCTCCCATCAGGTCCACCGTCTTCCCCCTAGATGCTCCTTGATAGCCCAAGGTACTGCCCCAGTCTCCAACTTGGCTAACCTGAGCACACCTGTTCTAGCACAGAGACACTAGATCCGTTTCATTCATCAGGGTCAGACGCCCTTGGACACTAAGGTTCTTGGCCATTGTTAGCGGTTTATCAGTTGAAAACAGAAAATTCTTTCTTGGGTAACTGGCTGTTGAGACTTGCCCACGTGCTCAGGGTTTAACTGATCGCCATATTTGGGGTTGGGAAGGAATTTTCCCCCAGGGCTGATTGGCCTGGGCTCTGGAGGTTTTTCGCCTTCCTCTGTAGCACAAGGCATGGCTCACCTACCAGTGAATTCTCTGTATCTTAAAGTAGGAGGTAAATAAATCAGGCATAGGTTGGTGGCCTATTGCTGGAGTGGGTGGGTGAGCGCTTGAGGCCTGCATTTTGCAGGAGGTCAGACTAGATGATCGTACTGGTCCCTTCTGACCTTAAAGTCTATGAGTCTATGACATCTCACCCCCCCTTTCACTGCTAATCAGAGATCTCATGGTCTTGTTGATTGGAGAAGCTTTGGTGGTGGGGGGTGTCCTACACACCACACATTTGAATTCAGTAGAGATTTTACACACACGCACGCACTCTGCAATATGCAATATATTTGCTCATCTACACACCTGTTCTGGGGATACAGAGGAAAGCTATTTAATGAATGAAGAGGCACCTCATTGCTGATCACAGCAGGTCACGGGCACACAGGCTTTGTCTTGGTTTTTATGCTGTAATCTCTTTGGGAAGTGACTATTATTCACCACGTACGAACGCAGCACAATAGGGGCTCTGTCCTAGCTGAGATCTCTAGGCTCTATCGCAGCAGCACTGGTGGCTAACAACAGAACGATGAGCACCATAAAACGCCTATGTTAAAATAACCAATGACGGCACCAACCAGTGCGTTAGCTATTTAGTGTACAAAAAGGCTTGCATCACACCGAGATGAAACCAAAATATTTTTAATAAAGCGTACGGCATCTAAGAGGGCTTTTGAAGTGTTCTGAGTTACGGCATCCTTTCTGTGCCGGGGCTACAGCGGTAGGTTAAATGTTGGGAATTCAAAGAGCCGAGAACTTCCAAATGATTCTCAGTGTTAACAGCTCTTTGGGCATTCGACGCCCTGGTCAAACATAAACAGATCCCTGAGATCGCTGGGAGGTAGGCAAAGATCCAATTCAGGAGAGCTACTTCATTCCGGACCGCACTAAAGCACGTGATTAAAATTAAGTGTGTGTTTTAGTGCAGTCCTGAATGCCAGTGAACTCAAGCATGCGAATTGGGGCCCAGGTGAGAGGAGGAAATTGAAATGCAAGAAGTGCTTCGCCTGATGCCCTGTAACAAGCTATCGCCAATGGATCTGTCAAATCACTTTGCCTAAGCCCTGGCTGCAAGAGTGTCCAGCGACTCAGTGCACATTCAGCTCACCGCGTGGGCTGCCCCTACTCTCTAGGTGGGAAAGTGGCTTTATTTGTAACCGCCCCCAATATCTGACTGCAGCCATGCACCTTATTTTACACGGCACGACCAGCCAGCAGCACGGATCCACGCCTCTGGTGCTATTTGCTGGGCATTACTATACACCAGGGTCGGTTTGTGATTTGTTAGGTTTTTGCTTATATCATTTATAGCAAATCAGATTGGCCAATGCCTCATCCAAAGGGGGAGCATGTCTCCCCTTATAAAGCTGTACCTGCAGCACCACTTCAGGGGAGGGGAGGAGACAGTGAATGCTGAGGAAAATTAAGAAGGAGCCTTTAAAAGGCCATTGTCTTTTCCTGAAAAAGGTTGGCCACAAACTTCCACAATGCAGGGATTTATTCTTCCCAAGCCACTCATGAGGGGTCTCGTGCAAACTAATCCTGAAGCCAACAGGAGTTTTTCGATTGACTTTGGTGAGCTTTGATCAGGCCTTTGGACACACACTGTCATTTCCAGGGTTGAAGTTTTACAGGCCCAGTTAACAGAAACAGGGTCCAAGCCTGCAGCGTGGGACTGCTCTTCTAATACTCTGAACTCGGGGGCGTGAGCGGGCAGAATATCAGCATTTTGCTTTTTCATTCCCACTTTCCCCCATGTCTTAAAAATTAAGGACTAGTCAAGACGTGGGCGTTTCTTAATACATCAGGGCGCCCAGGTGTGCAAGAGGTTCCCAAATAATATGATCAGCTAAATAAGTATCTTGCAGCATGTCGAATATTGAGCTAGAATATGTACTCAGAAGTGAAATTTAATTTCAGTAGAAACCAGGAGAGCTAAGTAACTAATTTGCAACAACCAATGTATCTGATGTTAACTTCTTTCTACTCAGAGAATGCCCTGGAGCAGACTGGGATGTTTCTCAGCTATCGTCAGATGAATTCAAGTTATTTTACCTGTGAGTAGATCATAACATTTCTCTGCACGTATCTGATGTCCTGAGTTTGCAATTCAAGCAGTATTAATCTGTTGCCATTGACTAGATAAGTCACAAGGCAGTGTGCTCTTCCTGCTCAAATATTTGTATGGGAGAAGCTAATATTTAATTTCTGGCACATGCTCAGACAAGGCATCTTCTCAATTCTCTCTGTGAATTCCTGCAGGTGTAACTCACATCAGACAAATGTGCAGAAAAGAGCACAAGAGGCATGGACGTAGCCAAAGCGAATTCATTTTAAGTAGAGAGTGAATATTTGGAGAATTTTTATTTTTTGCCCCACACATAAAACTAATGTTTCATTACATATGAGCTAAATTTAACTTTACATTTGGTTTTTAAGTAAGAAAATTTCAGGGCCTTAAAAAGAGTTTGCAGTGAAAATAAGTCTACAATTGGTTTTAAGAACTCATTGCCTAAACCAACAGCAAGACTAATATTTTGCCAAAGTATTGCAGAACGTCTGTGGCCAAAGCCAGAGAAAGTGAAGATTGATATTCAGCTATTCAGTTGTATCTATAACGTGTTTCTCAAGCTGATTGCATCACTTGTCATGTCTTAGAAATATCTCTCTTCCCAGCCAGGAAAACTGAATCTTCAAAGATGGGTTTCAGTATTTGTTTATTTTTAAGAAAGAAAGAAAGAAAGAAAGAAAGAAAGAAAGAAAGAAAGAAAGATCTATTCTTCTATGCCCACAGGAGAGAGCTCACCTAAGATGTCCTATTCTTCAAGGTCGTACAGCTTGTCGTAATAAGATGATGCTATTAAAAGAAGCAGCTGGCACACTGGTTCAGCAAGAAGTTGGATTGTGGAATCTTAATTCATTTGTGAGACAAGCATTCCATGCCAGCTGGGTTAAGAATGACAATCACATTAATTAGCAATGGGATCCCAGCTTTTAATTCCCAGGCATGAAGATGCTCTTTCTATTGGTGGCCTTTGGGAAAGTGGAGGGGAGGCTTAGATCAGATATGTAGACCTGAGCCAGTCAAAGCCACTGGTGGGCAGTACAAGAGATGGACATTGATATATCTAACAGGATTACCAGTACAACTGTACCAAAAATGCACTGTGGTATGATGATAAAAAGGTGTAAATGTTAGGGGAAGTGGAAGGGCTATTTATATTGATCTACACTATCTCAGTACATGTAGTTATGCAAATATTGACCTTAAGGAGAGTCTGCTTGACAACTACTATATTTTTCCCATGAAGTCCTCTACAAAACCCTTGTTTGATATTTAGCCAAAGCTGGTCTACCCACAACAGAATGCTTGTATTCATTTTTTGTTAGGAAAGATTCCTCTTTAAAACTCACATCTACCATTAGTCTTGGCTCCGAGTCAAGAGCCTTTCACCCCACAATGCCTAGACCACCATAAACTATCTATGGTCAGAGAAGAATTTGACCACTGGCCATCTAGATTCCAGTGATCTGTGCCACTGTACAGCTCTGTAGCTTCAACTGAAATCTAGATGTGCTTTAGTCAACATCATCGTTTCTGCAGAAGATGGCCATTACCTCAAACTTTAATACATAGCCTGAAATAAATGCTTCTCTGTAGTTTCCCTAGCATAAATGGTCTGCATTTGAATTCACCCACTCACACACTATTAGTTTCTGCGGTGGGAATGAATGAGCCAAATAGAGAGCATCTTTTCCCTCTTCGAGTCTAAATACAATAATTTTGATTCTCCTCCAGGCAAATGTCCCAGAACAGGCTCTTTTCCCACTAAGGCACACAGCAAAATCTAAAGAACCACAAAATCTAAATCCAGATCAGAAATATATGCTCAGAAAAACTCTACTACATTACACTTTTTTAAAGACCAATGCATACCAATAGTATTAAGGGCCAAACCAGAGTCTTAGTGAGATTTTATTTGTATCCCAGTTCACAGAGCCCCCAGTTGGAATTCCATTATTCTAGCTACCGAATGTACAGATGGACACACACACACACACACGCACACAGTCTACAGGCTAGAGACTATGCAGGCAAAGGATGGATAAGGGACACAGCCACAGACATTCCCTCAGCTCCAGAAAACTTACTCACATTTAGTTTTTCCACAAGTGAGTAGACCAGCTGAAATCTAGAGCAGGGCCAGGAATCTGTGTAAGGCTAAATCTTTGCAGAATGCAGGTGGTACAAGAGACAACATAGTATATTACCTCTTAATAATAAGTAATATGGTAATAGTTACTTTTAAAAAGTTTACAGTTGTATTTATCAAGCTGGTTATTTATGACAGGTAAAGGCTGGTTTACTTTGTGCACTAACAATAATCTTATTGTAACAGGCATTTCTATGCAAATATGAGGCCCTTGTACAATACACTTCAGATGTTAATTCATGCAAATTGCAAAGGAAAATGAAAATGCTTTTAATTGGATGGTAATTGGAAAAGGTTTTTAATTGGATGGATCAGCCATGAAGAATTATCATGATAATTTGCTATGCCAGGCACAAAATCTTTTCTCCCACCCTTCCCATGGCAAGGGAAAAGAAATGATATTTTGATCACTCATCCAAACAAAGGTCCTCAAATGGGGCAAAGGGTATGTAGATTGTACAAGGCTGTTTTCAGATGCTCACTTGTATATTCATAGAATCATAGAATAATACGGTTGGAAGGGACCTCACGAGGTCATCTAGTCCAACCCCCTGCTAAAAAGCAGGACCACTCCCCCTAAATTATCCCAGCCAGAGTTTTGTCTAACCGAGCCTTAAAAATCTCCAAAGATGAAGATTCTACCACCTCCCTAGATAGCCCATTCCAATGCTTCACCACCCTCCTAGTGAGAAAGTTTTTCCTAATATCCAACCTTGACCTCCCCAGCTGTAATTTGAAACCATTGCTCCTTGTTCTGTCCTCTGTTACCCTCGAGAACAGCCTAGCTCCCTCCTCTTTGGAGCACCCCTTCAAGTAGTTGAAGGTTGCTATCAAATCTCCCCTCATTCTTCTCTTCTGTAGACTAAATAAACCTAGTTCCTTCAGTCTCTCCTCATAAGTCATGTGCCCCAGCCCCCTAATCATTTTTGTTGCCCTCCGCTGGACTCTTTCTAATTTGTCCACATCCTTTCTGTAGTGGGGAGCCCAAAACCGGACACACTATTCCAGATGCGGCCTGACCAGTGTCGAATAGAGGGGAATTATCACATCCCTCGATCTGCTGGCAATACTCCTACTGATGCAGCCTAATATGCCATTGGCCTTTTTGGCAACAAGGGCACACTGTTGGCTCATATTCATCTTCCCGTCCACCATAACTCCCAGGTCCTTTTCTACAGCGCTGCTACTTAGCTGATCGGTCCCCAGCCTGTAGCAGTGCATGGGATTTTTCCGTCCTAAGTGCAGGACTTTGCACTTGTCTTTGTTGAACCTCATGAGGTTTCTTTCAGCCCAGTGTTCCAATTTGTCCAAGTCTCCCTGGATCCTGTCCCTGCCCTCCAGAGTATCTACCATTCCCCCCAGCTTGGTGTCATCCGCAAACTTACTAAGCACGCAGTCTATTCCATCATCAAGATCATTAATGAAGATGTTGAATAGAACCGGCCCCAGGACCGACCCCTGGGGCACTCCACTCGTTACCGGTTGCCAACCAGACATCGAGCCATTGATTCCTACCCACTGAGCCCGTTGATCTAACCAGTTTTCAATCCACCTTACGATCCACTCGTCCAACCCATACTTCCTTAACTTGCCGACGAGAATGCTGTGGGAAACTGTATCAAAAGCCTTGCTAAAGTCAAGGTATATCACGTCAACGGCTCTTCCCGCATCCACAAATCTAGTCATCTCATCATAGAAGGAAATCAGGTTGGTCAGGCACGATTTGCCCTTGGTGAATCCATGTTGACTGTTCCTGATCACTCTATTTTCCTCCAAGTGTTTCAGGATGGATTCCTTGAGGACCTGCTCCATGATTTTCCCAGGGATTGAGGTGAGGCTGACCGGTCTGTAGTTCCCCGGATCCTCCTTTTTCCCTTTCTTAAAGATAGGTACTATATTTGCCTTTTTCCAATCCTCCGGGACCACCCCCGTTTGCCACGAGTTCTCAAAGATAATGTCCAGCGGCTCTGCCATCACTTCAGCCAACTCCCTCAGCACCCTCGGATGCAGTTCATCCGGCCCCATGGACTTGTGCACATCCAATTTCATTAAGTGTTCCCTAACCTGACTTTCCATCACCGAGGGCCACTCTTCTCTCCATTCCGCGTTACCCCGTGTAGTAGCCTGGGAGCTGGCCCTCCCTGTGAAGACTGAAGTAAAAAAAGCATTGAGGACTTCAGCCTTTTCCGCATCATCCTCCACGAGGATGCCTGCCCCATTCAGTAAGGGACCTACACCACCTCTGATCCTTTTCTTGTTGCTGATATACTTATAGAACCCCTTTCTGTTATCCTTCACATCTCTTGCTAGCTGCAACTCCAATTGTCCTTTGGCCTTTCTGATTTTATCCCTGCAGGCCCGAGCAATATCTTTATACGCCTCCCTTGTCACCTGTCCAAGCTTCCACTTCTTGTAAGCTTCCCTTTTATGTTTCAGCTCCCCGCAGAGTTCCCTGCTAAGCCACGCTGGTCGCCGTCCACATTTGCTGTTCTTTCTGCACATCGGAATGGTATCTTCCTGTGCCTTTAACAGGGTTTCTTTAAAATACAGCCAGCTGTCTTGGACACCTTTCCCCTTCAGATCAGCTTCCCATGGGACCCTGCCCATCAGCTCCCTAAGGGAGCCAAAATCTGCTTTTCTGAAGTCCAGGGTGTGTGTTCTGCTTCTTTCCTTCCTTCCATTGATCAGGATCCTGAACTCTACCATCTCATGGTCGCTGCTGCCCAGGTTGCCATTTACTTCTACTTCCCCGATCAATTCTTCTCTGTTTGTGAGCAATAGGTCTAGAGGTGCAAGGCCCCTAGTTGGTTCCTCCAGCATTTGTACTAGGAAGTTGTCCTCAATATTCTCCAAAAACTTCCTGGATTGCCTGTGCACTGCTGTATTATCTTCCCAGCAGACATCAGGATAATTGAAGTCCCCCATAAGAACCAGGGCCTGCGACGATCTGGAAACTTCTGTTAGTTGTCCATAGAACGCCTCATCCACCTCCTCCTTCTGGTCTGGTGGTCTGTAGCAGACACCCACCACAACATCCCCCTTGTTGCATTCTCCCCTAAACTTAACCCACAAACTTTCAACCATCTTGTTTCCACTTTCATAGTGGAGCTCCGAGCAGTCATACAGCTCTTTTACATATAACGCTACTCCTCCCCCCCTTTTTCCCTGCCTGTCCTTCCTGAACAATTTATATCCATCCATGGCAGTGCTCCAGTCATGCAAGTTATCCCACCACGTTTCTGTTATTCCAATTATATCATAGTTCCTTGTCTGTGCCAGTACTACCAATTCTTCCTGCTTGTTTCCCAGGCTCCTCGCATTTGTGTACAGGCACCTAAGATACCGAGCCCATTGCCCTACTTTGCCCTGTCGATTCTCCCTCCTGTCGCATCTTCCCCCTTGCAATTTCTCCCGGTGTCCTCCTTCCCCACTCGCCTGAGGTATTATGACTTCATCAGGAAATAAAAAACAATTATTTGATCCCACCCCCCAGTTCCAACTACCCTCTCTTTTATTCCTGCTGTTACAGCCCCAGCATCCCCCAAGTTCCATCCCTTCCCCCAGGTTTCCCTCAGTTTCCCTTACCTGTGGGCCTTGGTCACCTTCCCCCTTCGAACCTTATTTAAAGCCCTCCTTACCAGGTTAGCCAGTCTGCTTCCAAATACGCTCTTCCCCTTCTTGGATAGGTGGAGTCCATCTCTGCCTAGCAGTCCTTCTTCCTGAAACAGCACCCCATGGTCGAGGAAGCCAAAGCCCTCCTGGTAACACCATCTCCGCAGCCAGGCATTCACCTCCAGGATGCATCTGTCTCTGCTCGGGCCCCTACCCTTGACCGGGAGGATCGAGGAGAACACCACCTGTGCACCGAACTCCTTCACCCGTGCTCCCAGAGCCCTGTAGTCACCTTTGATCTGCAGAGGGTCACCTCTCGCAGTATCATTGGTTCCCACATGGATGAGTAGCATGGGGTAGTAGTCAGAGGGACGGATGATTCTCGACAGTCCCTCCATAACGTCTCGGATACGGGCCCCTGGCAGGCAGCATACCTCCCGAGAGGCCTTGTCTGGGCGACAGATGGGTGCCTCCGTCCCCCTCAGAAGAGAGTCACCAACCACCACAACCCGACGTTTTCTCCTGGGTGTGATGTTGCTGGATATTGCTGAATTTTAAATTGAATTATACAGGACAAAATTCCCTTAAAGCTGATTAGTCCATACTAAAGCATAGGAACCCCAAAGGACCTCTCCAGACACTGCTGTTGAGAACTGAAAATCCAAGCAAGGTCTGTTTGAGAGATGCAAGGGAAATAATTTGGAGAGGTTATTTTTGGCTTATTATTTATTTGCAGCAGAGTAGCAGCACCCAGGGCCCCATTGGG
Organism: Pelusios castaneus; assembly: GCA_007922175.1. Classification (NCBI taxonomy): domain Eukaryota; kingdom Metazoa; phylum Chordata; order Testudines; family Pelomedusidae; genus Pelusios; species Pelusios castaneus. The sequence continues at coordinate 18,135,176 of ML685781.1, forward strand.
CTAGACATGGCACTCATCTATAGCAAAATGAGTTCCTGCCCCAACAAGCTTCAATAGGAGCGGGGCGAGGTGGATACAGACAGATAAAGGGAATAAGGTGGGGAATAAAGGGTAAGAATGAGACCAGAATTAATGCAAAAAGCATCAGTCATCGCACACTGGGATGCCCTCATTGTTAACATACTGTGAATGTCAAAGGGGTAGCCGTGTTAGTCTATTGTAGAAAGACAACAGAGTCCTGTGGCACTTTTAAAGACTAACAGATTTATTTATAAAGCTCATGCGATAAATAAATCTGTTAGTCTTTAAAAGTGCCACAGGACTCTGTTGTCATACTGTGAATGGTTTCCTGAAAACAATGCTCCAGAAAGAGACTGGAAAATACCTAACAGAGAGGGAGGGGCAAATCTTGACTCTACCTCCCCGGGCTGTGCCGGGCCACAGCTGCAGTGGAACATGAATGGTCATGCTGCACAGAGTGACCATGTGTGAGGGACCCCATGCAAGCAAGTTGCCTGCGAGCAGGATCTCCCTAGAAGCTGCCATGCAGAACACTCAGATCCAGGCCAACCAGCCTGCACACCAATGCTTACATTAAATGCACAATTTAGGGAAACCATCTGGGCTCTAATATTCTCGGATCCTCCATTCATACGTTTTCTGAGGACGAGGAAGACATCTTGGAGACCTAGACGGCCAGAATGTCTGATCTGTCCCCCCATACAACCACTGAGCACTTTGAAACCCTGCCCTGGCAAGGAGGTCTAAGTCACTGCGTCTGTCTGGCTTTCCTGCTCTCTTGGTAAATTGCCCCTGGAGCCTAAGCGGTGTGGGATGCCCCTGCAAGCTGCTGACAAAGGCAGGGTCGGTGTCCAGCCCGAACATAGACATCAAATTCCTTTTGCCTTGCTTTGTAAATGCCCCCAGCTTTACGGATTGCACTCAGCTGCAAGATATTCAAGGCAGTCTGAGATTTGGCACACGTAGGCAGAACGAGAAGTAATTTTTTCCAGATATGAAAGAAAGTCTTTGTACTTCTGAAAGCAGAAAGGCACAGCCAAACCAGAGCTGCCAGGCTACTGGCCTCAGCTGCATTCGTCAGCCAATAGTACTTGGATTTTTCTTTTCAGCAACGCTCTTGTAGCTTGTTAGCCCACTCTCTGCCACACAGCACATACAAGTCCGGGGCCAACTCCAGCTGGTCACAGCGGTAGCTCACAGAAGACAGTGACAAGGCACTATTCTGGCCTGACTCCAAAACTTTACGGATATTTGGACACAAGGCACGTAGACGTGGGTCCAAACTTGATTGAAGCCAACGGAAAGACCTCATTTGGCTTTGGATCAGGCTCAGAAAAGTTGCACCTAAGCAGATACTTATCTTTTGAGTCAGTGTTAACAACAAGTGACTCACCTAGAAAGGGAAAAGTGTGTCATTTCACGCATGGCACATCAAAATAACAAGGCTTCTCTATTTGTGCATGCAGTGACTTAAAGCAGGAATCTAGGCACTCAATTTCTCGGCTTCCCGTAACTCAGAGTTAATCCAAGCACCAGTGCTTTCTAACCAAATTGTGTGTAAGCAACATCTGAGTGGCCCTCCCCCTGCTCCCTTAGCTGAAGGGGGGTGGGGGGGACTTTATTTGCATAGGCTCTGTATTTGCATAAGCCCACCTCGGTGCTGAGCACAATGGGAAATGGCCAGCCAGGCTGGTTTTGGGTTCCCAGACACGGGAGTGTTGACTGCAGGGTAATGAAATGTTGTCTCCCTCCTGTATAAATAGATTGGAGCAGAACTGAGCTTAGTCTGGTTTGGGGAAAGATTCACTCTCATCTGAAAAGAATTCAGCAGAGGAGGCATTTGGATGTCAGAGCCTGTAAAGTCAAGAGGAAGGGGGAGTCACTAGCCTTGACAAAGGGCTACCTTCAGTGAAGCTGTGAGGAGCCAGGAGCCAGCAGAGGGGACTTGGTGAGGCCTGGAGGCAGCGGGAGCCAGCAGCAGTCAGAGCCTGCAGCGAGGAAGTCTGTGGGCAGAGGGAGCCAGCCGTGGTTGGATGCCTGCAGGTGAAAAGTGCAGCAGAGGGAACCTGTCAAGCCTGCACCTGGGTGGTGGCAGGATCCAGCAGGGCCGGAGAGAGCAAGAAGAGAGAAGCAAAGGACACCCCCACTTACTCTGGGGTGGGTTCATTATGTTCATGAATTTTATTTGCACTGTTTTCCCAAGCCAGTGATCTGTTCCTTCCTTCCCTCCATTAAAAGGTTTACTTTCCACACTCAGACTCTCTGCTTGCAAGAGGGGAAGTATTACCTTTTAGAGCGCCCAGAGGATTGCACGTCATTTCCCAGGTGACTGAGCGGGGGCTGGAGCTCGACAGGAACACCCAGATACAGAACCCGGCCCTTTGCTCCAGCTGGCTCTGCCTGGCAGAAGGGTTCCATGTGTGTAGTGACTGCTGTGTCTTGACCAGTACCTGTATTTTTAGGACCACAATATAAACAGCTTGTGAGGTGTCATCCTCTATGAACAGAGAAATGCTTAAAACCATGAGATTAAGGCATCTTCGCCGTTCAAGCATGAAGGAGCAATAACAAAGCTTTCAGATATTCTGATGAAACGTCATTTAGAAAATACCCTGGAAAAATGTCAGCTGATTTTCTGCCAGGATATCCTACTCTGAGATTTCTAGCACTTTGGAGCACACCTGGTTGGAAACCGGAATTTCTGGCCAACTTCAAATCAGATTGAAAAATTGAAATTATTATGTTGCAGACCAGAAATTCTGAAAACTTCTATTCAGAAGCATCGAATCATTTTGATGAGTCAAAATAATACACAGAAAATGACAAAACTTAATACATTATAATATAAAAGTAAAAATGAAAGGCTGGACATTATCGAAATAAGAGTCAAAACAATTCATTTCAACATTTTCCCATCAAAAATGTTGACCAGCTCTACTTACAGGAGTATCATCTCTGCTCCACCTCCAATCAACATCAGTAGGAGTCTTTTTCTGGCTGTCTATATGTATGCCCTGTGCTTTCCCACCTTTCTTCAGCAGATGGCATAATGTTTATAGGTTTGAATGGCAACCTGTACCCAGCACAAAACTCTTCTGAGCAGCTGGCCTTGCGATGCAGGGGGTAGAGCTGGTGAGTGGGAACCCCACAGTCACAGGTTTGAATCTCATCTGGGGTTAAAAAGCTGCTGTTCATTGGCTTTGATTTGATCTATTTTTAGTCTTGATTGAAAAATATTAAAAACCCAAGTTTTATAGAACAGATGACTTTAAAACCAGTGCACTAAAAGGGATAAAACAAGTACAGAGGTCATTCAGATGGGTCAGACTTCTTGTACGTGGCATTTTGAGCACCATGAATGCATTCGTTTGTAAAATGTTGGGTGGCCGCTGTACATGGTACACTGGCTAGCCAACCTTTTGCAAACAAACGCATTCACGGTGCTTAAAATGCCTCGTTCAAGAAGTCTGACCCATCTGAATGACCTCTGTACTTGTTTTATCCTTTTTAGTGCACTGGTTTTAAAGTCATCTGTTCTATAAAACTTGGGTTTTTATATTATTTTTTTCTAACTTCAATGGACGTTGAGTCGGGTTCATAGAGAGACCATGCCACTGAAGACACAATGGATAATGGTCCCTTCCAACCCGATGATGCTATGATTCTATGTCAGAGACGCCTGTTGACTTTGGTGAGCTGGTCTCTGAAAGGAAGAAGAGGTGCGTCTTTTCCTTAAATAGTGGGAAGTCAGACACATTAACTGGTTAAATAAAGGTTTCAAAAGCAATCTGGAAGGTGCTGTACTCTACACACCATAGCAGCTACTGAAAGTTTTGCAAGGCAACCCAAAGAGTTTTCTTGCTTCAGAAGCACCACCACATGTTTCAACATCTGGAAGAAATATGGATAACTGAGGTAACCGCAGACCAATCTCAGTCATTTCAAACTAAGGCATTATTTTAGCCACCACTGTACAAAGATGCTCAGAGTTACTCTTGCCAACTCTACATGCCCAAATCAAACAGGTTCTGTTAAAATATATTCCACCAAAGATATATTTTTGTGAACCAAAAGAACGTTGACCGACGTGGAGGGCGTCCTGTTAGAAAGAGTTGGGGAAAGGGAAGCATTTAACTGTGTTTGCTGAAATTCTCTTTTTGGTTTTAGAGAAATTCAGCTTCAAGGAAGCATTTTGTAACTAGGTCAGACGTCTTTACGCGGCTATTGAGGCCGCATTAATTTCTAAAACGATCTAATCTAAAAAAATTCAACATCTTTAAAGGAACTAAGTGATGTGGCAGCATCAGATTTTCCCTCGGTGCCAGAGTTATTTGTGACCAGTGGCAACTCTGATCCATACCACATGGCCACAATACAAGCAATCTGCTCATGAGAAAAAACTCTGACTGTAGAAGCCCGCGGTGAAAGGCATATGCAGGGCTATACAGGGAAGCCCTTATCTGTCTATAGTGTGCACAGCTGAAGTCTGCACCATTCCCCATGTGTCGGCTTCCCCGGTGCTCCCTTAAAAATACCCTGGGACAGAAAAAGTTATTTGGAAATTAAAGGAAAGTGAATGTCTTGGGAAATGCACACAACACCGACCATGCTAGCGAGTTTATGGCTCTTGTAGACACTGGGTTTTATAAATGAAGGCATGTCATAACCCCAATTGCTAGCAACTGTTCATGGTCTCCCTATAAGGGATTAGGTGCTCTCAGCAGCCAGCAAAGTGGAAGCTGAGGCTGCTCAGAGGAAGCATCCGACACCTTGCAGGGCTAGCCCCCAAGCCTGGACTTTGATCCGTGCAGGGTGTGTGGCCTGGGGTTCTCCGTAGACTTGGCTACACGGCTCCTCCACCTTGCTCCCTGTGGCTGGAGTCTCTAGCCCAACACCCTGTGTGACTGCCCAGCACAGACCCAATGCAACTCCTGGGCAGGCTACTGGACTGGATTCGTCCCTTAGCCCACAGAGTTGAAAAAATTTCGTTTACGCAAGAGATATATGGACCACAAGGCAAAACCGACAGGGGGTTGCAGGACGGGTCAGTGGGCAATGCTGGCCCATTGCAGCTATAGACACAAGCATTGCTGAGTGTATATGGCACCCATCTCAACAAGGTCGTGATTAACACAGGCTTGCAACATCACTGGATCATACAGTAACTCTGGAAATGTCTCTTTATCCTGGCTTCAACCTGTCATGTGGCTACGGCCGAGAATCACAACGTTGCTTTCTTCTAACACTGAACAAGAAACTTTATTAGAACAGTGGTTCTCAATCAAGGTTACATGCAGGGCCGGATTAACCCAGGGATTATAGAGGCTGCAGCCCTGAGCCACGTGCCAAATGGCACCACTCCTTCTGGCCCCAGAGCCTTGGCCCCACCCCTAGGTCACATTGGTGTGTGGCCAAGGCCCCAGGTGGGAGGGGCCCACAGCGGGGGCCCAGGCTGCAGGCAGAGGGGTGGACCCACAAATGCAGGAAGCCCAGGGTGCAGGGTCCCTTAATTCAGTCCTGGTTACATGAACCCCTAGGGGTAGGCAGTGGTCTTCCAGGAGGTAGATCAGCTCATCTAGATATTTGCCTAGGTGTATAGAAGGCTACATGAAAAGCACTAACAAAGTCAGTACAAACTAAAATGTTGTACAATGACTTGTTTATACCACTCTATATACGATACGCTGACCTATAAATAAAATACTCATATTCCAATGCAATTATAAAATAAATCAATGGTAAACATGAGAAAGCAAGCAATAGTGTGCGGTGACACTTCTGTATTTGTGAGCAAGCGCTTTTTAAGTGAGATGAAACGAGACAAGGGGTACAGCAGTCTGGAAAGGTTGAGATCCGCTGTATTAGATTCAGGACAGCGGTACCACCTCTAACGCTAGTTCACGGCCTCACCCAGCTTCCTGCTGCAGGTTCTTGTGTCTGATGTGACTATTTGCTTTGTGCGACTGAGTTTCGGTTGGGTTTCAGGTACATTTTGAAGAGAAGCCAAGTTAGTTACACACTGCACAGTTGTGTGTTGTACCCCGTATAGTTGAAATATTTTAGAAAACCCCATATATGAGTGAGCCACTTGGTGTTGGCCCAGGATTGCTCTGGGAGTTGATCCAAACTTTGTTACTGCAAAGGAGAATCTGTTTGGATAGAGTGACACTTGTAGACAAAATTGCACTATGCTAGTGCCAACGAAGTAATACAACGAGAGAGGTGCAGATCTTTCCATGCCCCCGCCTCCTTCTTAAATCAAATTTTTAAATTAAGTTTTTTTCCCCTTTTTCACTTGTATACTTAAAACCTGCCGTTAGGCCATATTAATACAGCACGTTGCTACAGGGGAAAAGTGTGACAATGAAAGTCATTAAGACAAGTACCCTAACTTAAGTAGGTCACCTATTCCAGGGGAATTCGCAATAGGATTATACAAGCCACCAACCTCATTTCTCACCCACCCACTCCATGCTATTTCCACTTCTGCACGTCTTCCTCCTTTCACATACTTAGATACAGTTAAACGACGCAACAAATATTCTCAAAGTTCAATCGTTAAACTAATGTGTGGCGAAATACATTTTTTCGTCAAAACTTATCGGTTTGAAAACCACATGCGCTATTTGAATAGGCTTTCGTCTTCAGAGTCAGCTTGACCTGGTTAACAACAGAACACACACACACAGAGTTAGGGCCGTTTGAGTCATTTGTTAAGTTTCATATTCTATTGTGAATGTAAAAGATAAAACAGCAGAAGAAAAATGTGCTAATCCTTTGCAGCTCTTTGCTGAACCTTTTCTAGTTCCACTGTCTCCTTTCTGAGATGGGGTGACCAGAACTGGATACAATACTCAAGCTGTGGGACACCATGGATTTATATAGTTGCATATGGTATTTTCTGTTCTCTTGGCTATCCTTTTCCCCATAATCTAAAATAATGTTAGCCTTTCGGACCACTGCTGCAGATGGAGCAGAAGTTTTCATAGAACTATCCATAGTGATGGCAAGATCTCTTTCTTGGGAGCCAGCTACTAATATGGAATCCATTATTTTGTATGTACCGTTGGGATTATTTTTTTGAGTGTGCATTACATTGTATTTATCAACTTTCAATTTCAGACTGCCTATATCGGGGCTGCACTCACCATTGCTGGCGCCTCCTGTTGGTCATCTTGAAGACTAGCTGCATAGGTCCGTACATTCTCGCTTAACGGTGCCTCGGCCGCTGTCATTTCTGTTCCTGGACCCACATCACTCCAAGGGCTGCAGCATCCTCTTCGTAACACAGCCCACTGGCAGCGGCTGTTTCTTGCCAGCTAGACAGTCAACCCTTCCTTCCTCCCGAAGCTCCCAAGAGTAACTCACCCTTCTGACCCATAGCTCTTTTTACATGGCACTACCTGGCCCTGATTGGCTGCTCCTCTCAGCCCCTCTCTAATTGGCTGCCTCCTGCACAGCCTCCCTAGTGCTCTATTAACCCCTTATAGGTCAGCATGAGGCCCAACCCCCTATCACACTGACATTTTGTTACCCAGTCACCCAGTTTTTCAGGATTCCTCGGTAGTCTGCTTTGCACCACGACATCTTGAATAATTTTGTATCATCTGCAAACTTTGCTGCTTTGCCTCATCCCAGGAGTTGGGAATCCACAGAGGTCATCTTGAACAAAACCATGCACTTCCACCAATTCTAGGTGGTTTAAAGCTGGTGCCTGCCCATATCTTTACTCTATCTTGGAAGAGAGGCCTGCGGCAGTGCCTAGAGGTAGCTAACTATTTTGCTATCAGTGGAAAGACTGCGGTAAACAATCACTTAAATTATTAAAATCAAAGCACGTCTCACTGAAAGGAAGATAAGGGATGTTTCGGTTGAAATATGGAATCAGTATTTTGTTTCAAACATGGCACACATGTTTCCAGCTGGGAAATCTGAGGGGTGTGAACCAGGAAAACATGTCAATGATTTTCATTAGATGGTTAAACAGCTGGAAAAAAATTACATCCCATCAGACATCCAATTAATGATACTCTTAAATGTGACAGTCTATTTACCCAGAATATCCCAATATTTCAATCCACCCATTTCCAAAGTGAAAAGGATCATAAGTTATTGTTATTTTGAATGACTCCTGACTGTTGTATAAATGGCATAAGAGACGACACATATTGATGATACATACAAACAAAATATGCAGAAATTTAAAATATCACTGGCAGAATTTTTGAGCTGGGAGACCTGTTCAATTGGAATTTCTCTCCTATGGGAATTTCTAAAATTTTGGCATTTCTTTCCACCCAAATCAGGACAAAAGTCAAAATAGCAAAGTTTACCATGGATGTGATCTTATGTAAATATCAGAATGTTTCATTTTGGCTCTTAGACATTGAATGAAAGCCACCTACGCTGCTGCAGTGCCACATGGGAGATGTAGTTCAGGTGCCGTTTGTCCCCATTCTTGTCTAAGGCAAGTCTTGTTTCTGTTGGACTACAATTTCTCCTGGGAGAATTCTGTCCCCCCAAAATAAAAATTCTGTGCACAATATTTTTAAATTCTGCACATTTTGTTTGTCAAGATAACACAATAATGCCAGCTTCAATTATTTCGGTAATATATTTCAAAATACCTGACAGCAAGAATGTCAGAAATCATGTAGACAACAGAAAAGAGTCCAGAAACGTTTTTTGACAAATAGATTCCTTACGAGGCATATTAATACAGAACTCGATGCGACTGTGTTGACAGTTATTTACTGTTTCAGTGAAATTAAACTTCTAGAGGGGCAGTCATGTTAGTCTATTCCAGCAAAACAAATATGGAGCCCTGTGGCACTTATAAAGATGAACAAATTTATAAAAGCATATTTTCATGGGTTACAACCTGCTTCCTCGGATGCATGAAGTGAAAACTGCCGTATGCTAGGTACACATACGCATGAAGGGTGAGTTAACAAAGTCAGTTCAAATCAAACAGTGTAGACATGGCCATCAACAATTGATCCAAAAGTGAGAATGTTTAAAGATGGAAAATTACCTTTTGTGGGGAGCTAGCTAGCCACTCATAGTCCCTATTCAGACTCAGTCTGATAGTGTCAAATTTGCATACGAGTTCCAGCTCTGCAGTTTCATGGTGAAGTCTGTTTTTGAAGTTTTTTTGCTGAAGCATGGCAACTTTCATGTCTGTTATAGCATGTCGAGGGAGATCCCTTACTAACAAGCATTCTTAAAACTACAATATCCACCTGGGGAAGTGAAGAAACAGATTGACAAAGCCAGACGGGTACCCAGAAGTTACCTACTAGGACAGAGCGGCAGTTCCTCCTGACCCCAAAATGATGTATGCTGTCTCAGTAGAAACTCTCTTTGGAGTTGTGGGGTTTTGTTTTTATTCTCAAAGTAAAAAAATTGAAACCTCTGATTAAAACCTATGTTGTTATTTTTTGTCAGCATGTTCCTGGGGGAATGAGGGCAACCTCTCATTTTCCTACATGGTTTACTTGGGGCCAATCAATTTTCTTAAATTTAGATTTTCTACAAATCACAGTTCTATCCAGGCTCCTGCTGTTGATTACAGACAACTTTATGGCCCCAGCCTACACAGCATAAATGCAAGTTTGTTCCCAAGCTCCATTCACAGAGCTGTTAAACATCTGTCCCCATGTCATCCTGTGCGAGACAGAGAGACTCTCCAAGCATAACACAGCTGCATAAAATTATAATATAAGGAACCAGTTTACCTACAATTTGTGTCCTCACATTGTAAAGACAGAATACCAGGCTTTAAAGACCAATGCTACGTGGAATCTACATGTTGTTTTCAGCTCTTAAGTACTTCAGTATCAAAGACTGTCAGGAAAAGGCTGATGCACATAGCTGGCTAAAACGCATCTAAGGATGGGATTTTCCATGCACAAGTCCTTCTGGGAGTCGATGAGGGTTGTGCTGCCACATCAAGTCAATTTGGCCCAGGGAAGTTAGACACCTAGACACCTTTGAGAATAAGGGCCTTCCTACATGAAGATGGAATTTTCAGGGGTGCCTTATGCTGATTTACGGGACCATTTGCCCATATGTACTGCAGATCAGGCATGGGGCTGGCTGGAGCTTGAGAGGAAGGGTGTTGTGTAAGCTAAACACGACAGCTACCCCTCTGTCGTGCCACACTGCCAAGAGACGACTTGTTTTGCATAAACACAGCACTGCAGATGGTGTATGTGACTATATGCGCACTTCACACAACCTCCCCCTTCTACAAACATTTATCTTCACACCCCGAGAAGTCCACGACCCACTCCGAGCGCAGTCGATTCAGATGTTGACGTGATTTTCAGCTACTCTAAGTATTTAAACAGGCCGGGTGCCCTTCCTTCCCCCCCATCAAGTGCTCTTTAATCAGTGAACAATTATTCCGTATTATATACAAATCTGACTGCTAGGCATATCATTTCAAAGGTGAGTAGCATCACAGATGGAGACTTGACTTTGCAGAACAACTTCAAAGCATTTTCATTTTCTTTTGCAAAAATAAAAACCCAAAACCCTTAACCAAAAATATATTTGATCCGTCACTTCACTGGTTTCCCAAAAACTGTTTTAAACTTATTGCAACCTGGCTGCCTAGAATTAAGCTCCTAAATTTGTATATAGAAACTCTATTAAAGCTGCCCAATTTTTCAAAGGATCCAAGTACCCACACATGCTATTAGCTTGAAATCAATGGAAATTGCTAAGCTGCAAAGCCGTCACTGCTCCACACTTCTTTTGGTTCTTAAATATGTATCTAAAAGCCTAAATGTAAGTTGTCGCTTTTGCTAACTTTTGCTTTCGTGCATAATTACTAACAGTATTTGCTAGGTGAACGCTGCCTACCACCCAGTTAGCTGAGAGCGTTTTCTTCCCAGCTAGCAAAAAGAGCAAGCAAATTAAAAAGGAAATGGAGTTTAGTATACAGGTGAGATTAAAGCAGTTTGTATGACAATGATCTTTTCTTGGTCAAGGGACGTATACCTTGTCAGTTTTACCAAAATTGTGCTATCCTGGGGAGATGGACTGAACCATTTCAGAACACTTGGACATCACAGAAAGCTTTTGACATTAAGCGATTGCAATGCTACCATGATTTTTAGCTCCCCCCGCCATAATATTGGCACGATTCCCCAGCAGCCTGAAACACTCGAGTAGTAATATTTCCAGAGGCAGCAGTTTTTGAAGAGGACTGTAGAACTGAGTAGCAGGAGGGCTAGCACATTGCCTTTCAGAGGGGGTCGTTCTAGGACTCCATCACAGAAAGCGAACTAAAATGCAGTTTGGGGAGGTACATGCCGGCACCAAGTATTTTTCGATCCAACTTCTCTACTTTGCAGAAACGTATTAGTTACGCTTTAGCTGTGTGCTCGGCTGGCTCGGCAGCTGTTTCAACCTGAGCATGCACAGCTGGGTGTAAGGCACTTTCCTAACTGGGTAGGTATTCTTGCTGGATGTAGTTTCCTTGCGCATGAAGAATGACTTCCCTGCACACCCTGTGTTTCAAAGCAGCACTAAGGCACCGCTGTAGTTATTTGAGATTAGGCAAAAACAATTAGGTGAATTATAGCCACTCCTGAAAGCTGCTGAATTGCGCTCGCTGGAGATTTGTGGTCTATTCATTCACAGAACAGATGGCAGCTATGAAAGCTTTCCTTACAACAGCCCCACGGCGCACTTCACCACCACCCTAGAGGGACAATACATTCTCCCCATTCATTCACCTCTTGGCCTGGCTGCTGACCTGCCCCAAAGCAGCAGCAACCATGACTGAATGCTGGTCCAGACCGAGATTTTAATAAGAATTTCCTTCCCACAAGTTTCTAGAGGGGTGGCCGTGTTAGTCTGTGTACAGCAAAAAACGAGAATCCTGTGGCACCTTATAGACTAACAGATTTTCTTCGGCATAAGCATCTGACAAAGTGGGTTATAGCCCACGAAAGCTTACGCCAAAGAAAATCTGTTAGTCTATAAGGTGCCACAGGATTCTCGTTGTTTTTTGCTTTCCACAAGTGTTTTCAAATGCTGATTAATGATAAAAAAAAAATCACAGGCAAGCTGCTGAGGGCTACATAGGCATTGACATCAATATTTACTTTCCTGTTAACATGTAACATGTGGTGTCATGTGCCTTCAATTTATCGAACAGTCGAGAGATTATGACTGCCGCTCTTAACTGTATCCCTGTGTAGAGCTGTGATTTCAAAAGCCGTATCGCACTCTATACACACTGAACGGAAGAAGGGAGTTAGTTATTTCATTACCTCCCTCTAGGGTGGGTCTTACACCAGTGAGGTGCCTGCACGGTTATGCAGAGACGTGCTGGAAATTCTGGAAGGCTGTTCCACCACTACAGAAAATACTGGAAACAATAGCATTAAAAAAGCTCCTGTCCTCAGCTGAACATGTGCTAGGCGCTCATTGCAAATTGTCAGAACTCTTCAGACAGTGCTATAGACTCAGGGTATAGGATTTGCTCTTCAGTGTAGCTTTTACAATCACAAAGTCATTAGGCAAAACAGGAAGTTAGAACTTTTTTTTTTATTTAACATGGGATCATGGGTAGCAGCCATATATGCAGCGCACACAGAGCAATTTCTATTTATTTTATGGATTTAGACGGAAATGGGGGATTAGAGCTAGATTTCTTGCTGCTAGGTAGTTGTGAAAGAAGTGTTAGCTACAGTTCCGTGGGATGGACTGCAGGCGACCCTGTAAAAACATGCCTTTCTGAACACTGCATTTTCCCCAAAGTCTGTATTTATCACCACAGATTTTTAGAGGGAATGGTTCCATGTTTTCAACCACACTAACCAATCATGTTTTATGTCCTGGACCATACCTGCTACAGAGGTATCAGACAGTCACCACATTTCACAGGCCAGGTAAGTTGTTTAAGCTACTTTAAAAATGAGAACAGCAGTTCGTGTAGGAATTTCACATGCAGAGCTGAGTCGATAAGCATGGGGCAAGTGCACACCCTTGGGAAGCCAACCAAGCGTCTTTATTGTCATTAACAAGATTTCTTTGCTGTACTCTTGCAATGGGAAGGCTCTTACACGGTGATATTTAACTGATGGCCTTCGGGTCAAACCTTTGTCTGAACAAGCAGCAAAAGGTGTTGCTAGAGCAGTCTTAGTTCACACCGCATCATACAGAGTATTCTCAATTTGTAACTTTGCGGTGTTTATAATTTCACACACAAGCGGCCCAATCCATTCTGCATGCATGCAATGGCAGCTACATACACTTCTTTGCAGGCAAAACTGAGCACTATATGGGCAATGCAAAGGTGCAACGAGTCAGCATAAGGGGTGATGATTATGAACTCTAACATCAATTTCTGTAACAGACTATCAAAAAGTTAGTCTTAAAAGAGCTTGCAGCTTTCACTTATACATGTTAGAATAAAAGAGCAGTTTTGTGTTCTTGAGGGTCTCTTTTTATTACAGTTAAGCAGTAACCGACTCAGAGTATAAAATGAATGCGGACATTTTCTAAAAAGTGCGGCTCAGGCTTGGAAAAAAAAAAAAAAAAAAATCACTGAAACTATCTTTTTATTTTCCCTCTCAGTGATTTTCAAATCAAACTCTCTCAGACAGAGTAAAAATTGTTGCTTTAGCTGCCAGCCCTGCAAATACAATTTAGGATCTCCCAGAGATCAACAAAAACAAAAAAAATTATGCAGCCCAAACACTCAGCAAAAGCCATGGGGAGGAAAATTTGCAGTGGTGTGCTGAATTCCACCCTCCGTTTTGTCATGAACATGTGTCCTGTTTGGGGATGAGTAGTAAGCCAGTTCTGTGAGAGGAAGCTAGATAATTCCCTACAAGCCCCCACAAATAAGCATCTTATCACCAAAGATGACAGATGATTAAATACACTCAGGTAATGGAGCTGTTGAGAAAAAGTGGGGCCATCTTTGCAGTCCCATTTCAGGCTTCCATTTAGTTTCAGAAGGTTTCGTCCAGTACAGTATCTGACATCCCTCGTAACAAGAGTTGCTGATTGTACAGTCCTGTTGAAAACTGACATGGGTCCCAGTTTCGTCTCTGAGCCATTGGGGGCCCAACCTTACCAGTATATCACATGCACTTAAGAGTATCAGAGATGGTGACAACTCAGAGCAATTTACCCGCCACAAGAAGAAAGAGGGACAAGAGGTCTTTATGAAGTCTGGTTGAATCAGGCAGCCTCATCTGAAGCAGTCCCAGTTTTTCTCCATCTCAGATGCAAAAATAAACGACATAGGTTCTTATACTACAATCATTACATTGGTGACCCCTGCCCCAACCTGCTGCATGATGCTGGGCAAGTCCACCTCTGGCCTCAGGTCACTCATCTATAAAATGGGAATAATGATGCCTGCTTGACGAGGTACCTGGAGATGTAGAGATTCAGACGTTAAAGTCAGAAGGGACCCATATGACCATCTACTGACCTCCTGCACGATGCAGGCCACAGACCCTCACCCACCCACTCCTGCAATAATCCTCTCACCTCGGACTGAGTAACTGAAGTCCTCAAATCATGGCTGAGAAGAGCTAAGTATTATTTATCTGAAGAACACCCGTGAGGTCCAATTTACCCAGTGAGCTGGTGATGCTACCCGCTGATAACAGCTAAAATACAAACCCCCCTCTCCCACTACAAAAACAAGTACAGCAAGAATGAGATTGACCTCCCTGCCTCCACCCACAGACACCATCCGTTTTCCTTTATCTCTGCAGGAGAGAATGTGCTCAGAGTCCTTACTGGACAAATAAAGGGTGGCCTTAATTCTTTAAAAAGGCAGGTAATTATCTCCGCTTTCAAGAGGCCATTGAAAGACTGAAAAAGCTCATCTCTGAGCTTGACTTTAACCTTTGTACTCTTCTCACCAGCGAGTGGAATCAGTGAAGTACCTGCTGAGTTCTCTCGCTAAAGAGGTTGTGTAAGGCTGCTAGAATCCACAGCAAGTTGTGTGTGTTTCAAATCTACATATAAGAAGTAAAAATAAGAAGGAGTCCTGTAGCACTTTTAAAGACTAACATTTATTTGTCGCATGAGCTTTCATGGGAGAAAATCCCACTTCGTCAGATGCTTACAGATGAATGGGAGGAAAATAAATGCAGGGAAGTTTAAGTCCTTCACTAATGCTAGCCTGGGTGAGCCTCATTCCTCCTCTTGCCGTACCCTTGTGTCCATAGTTGGATGCAATTTAGAGTGTCTGCATTTCATACAATACCATAATCCATCTTTTCCTGCAAAAGCAGTAAGCAGAAGATGTAGCTCACCTCGGAAAAGTTAATGACCCAAATTCCTGTAATGTAACCAGTTTATTGAACTATACCAAGATGCACCAGGATGCGCATTACTTTATTCCTCACGCACGCCTTAGATTTTAAGGTGCTCTGAATTTGCGCTTATTAGCACACCCCCAACTCGTGCACCATTGCCCAAGCAAAGCATGTCTTACTTTGGCTCAGTGGTGATGCGTATTTACATAATACAAACAACGTGCTGGGGGATTCCACAGCAACCTTCTCTAAAATGCCCTGATTTGGCCAAATTCATCCCTACGAACTATTCCATTCTAAGCCCTTCTTTCCACTTGGGTTTTGTTGCTGTGATTTCTCTGCCAGGAAAACGCACCATAGCAAGAGCTCCAAGGCAGTTCTAAGGAGAAATGTCTGCAATAAAAGACATGCTATTTTCACAATGCTAATTTAAACATGTTTAAGAGATAGGGAAACATCCAATTAGTTACCATCGCCGCCTCAGCTCACCACATACACACACAGAATGGTTATTTATATGGGAAATCTCATGTCAGAAGATTATCTTAAGTCTCCTATTCATTGATTAGATAATTTTCTTTTTTAAAAGCCTCAATATTCTTCTGCAAGGTTGCAGAGGTGGAAACCGATATCATTAATATAATGCTGGTCACATTAATGGAGATAAAGAATCTACTTAAGCGCCTGAGAAATCCAAGCTGCCGACTTCCCTATTTCTCTGCCAAAGAGTGTGAATCTGGAATATCATAAACAAATAGAACAAAGAACCCTTCCCTTCTAAACCCCTCTTCTTTCCCTTTGGCTTTAATTTGTGGATTTCTCTGCCAAGACAGCTGTGGCTTCAATTGCTCTGGATCTTAGGGAGGGAGGAAACAAAATAGGATTTTTATTTTTTAATTAATAGCCAATTACTCCCCCCTTCTCTGGAATCTTACAAGTTAATTTTCAGCAAAAACTTCTGCTTGATAAGTCCCCTCTGTAACTAGGTATTTTTGCTTATCTGGCATTAGGTTTCCAAATTAGTGTTTTAGAGGTCTCTTTTGTATACTCAAAGGAATTGCCAACTTTGACGGGCATGAGAGAACAAATTGTGGTAATAATGAAAGTGAGGCTCTTGCATCAGGATATTTAAGCGAGTTCACCCCTTCAGAAGACAGTAATTGTATCAAGCGTCTACATTGGCTACTGAAGTGTTTTCCTGTCAAGTCTTCCTAAGAACAAACATTTAATTCATGACAGAGCAAGTTCTGAGTTGGTTGCTCTTCATGTCAATATGAAGATTGGTACTTAACTTACTCCAGACATCTTCCCTTACTGTATATGCACATGCATATCTTGGACACAATCAAAATTGAAGAAACTACATGACTTCAACGGGGGGGGGGGAGAGGAGGAGAAAAACCATACCATCAACAAATTTAATAGTCTAAACCAGGGGTCCTCAAACTTTTTAAACAGGGGGCCAGTTCACGGGCCCTCAGACTGTTGGGGGGCCGTACTATAGTTTGAAAAAAACATGAACGCGTAGCTATCACGTCTGCTGCTGGCCTGTGTTTCTGGGTACTGGGTGGCAGACGGTAATGAATCCACACACTTTTTGTTGGTGCTGTGGGGCTCCGGCCAGGCCCAGAGTGTGGGACTGACCGATTTTAGCCTGCTGTTGTGTAGGCAACTAGTAACCACTGTTCCCTCTAGGTTTGGCGGCTTGTGTGCAAAATTTTCAAGCCATGTGCAAAACTTTTTCTGAATAAAATTTTTGTGCAAACTCACACGACAGAAATTATAGGCATTAATTGAAGTTAAAGTGATTGTAAATAGAATAAGTTAATTGTGTTTAATTTAATTTGAATGAATTTTGAATTGAAATTTAATTTTTAGAAAGGTTTTTATTTAAAATTAATTTTTAAAAAGCTTTTTAAAAAAGAAGGAAAGAAAGAGAAAGGAAGGCAAAGGAGAGAAAGGAGGAAAGAAAGAGAAAGGAAGGCAAAGGAGAGAAAGGAGGAAAGAAAGAGAAAGGAAGGCAAAGGAGAGAAAGGAGAGAAAGGAGGAAAGAAAGAAGCCGAGAAACGAAAGAAGGAAAAAACAAAGAAAGAAAGAAGTCGAGGCCGCTGGCGGCGGAGACCCAAACGCGGCCCCAGGAAGGCAGAGCAGACCCCAGCACCGGAGACCGATCCTGGCCCTGTGCCGGGAGGCCGAGGCTGTCGGCGGAGTGGGATCGGGTCGGCTCCGGGCCAGGAAGTCGAGGTGGCCGGTGGGTGGGAGCCCAGGAGCCTGCCCCAGCCACAGCCACCCCGCTGTCCCGGCTGCATGGGGCGGACAGGCAGGCGTGCGCACATGCCCCGCCCTAAGCCTGCCTGTTCCGCCCTGGGGGAACTGGACGCAGCGCTGCCCGCGGCCGCAGCAGGGGCAGGGGCCGGGTAAATGACCTTAGTGGGCCGTATCCGGCCCGCGGGCCATAGTTTGAGGACCCCTGGTCTAAACCAACAGTTTTACAGGAAACACTGAAGTAAAGATTTGTCTAAAGAACAGAAATTAAACAAAATCAAGATAGGTGTACATCTGTTTGGAAGAACTAAGGACAAAAAGCAAAGATGCTATTTCATTTGAGCAAGATCTCCCCTTCTTCTTAAGATCCTGCCTTAGGAGAGCTTTAAATCTGCAAGACAGAAAGCGATTCTATCTGAAGAATCATCATGAGGCAGGATCGATTGATTTGTCAGCGTCCAGACCTCGTTCCTTCCGTCTTCCATTGATACAAAGGAGAAGCTCTAGTTAGAATGCCGAACGTGGACCAATGAGGAATCCACCACCCCTTTCTACACTGCCTTTCGGGGCATTTTATACTTAATGCTACTAAAGTCTAGGATCGAATTTGCCTATTGCAGCACAATAAGCAGATTGGGTTTAGCCACCTTTTTCCCGCAGGAGTTAAAGCTACTTCCTATTCCCTTGCTGGGCCATTCTGTTTTTCCTGCCTGACCATCTGCAACCTTGCTGCCAATTTTTAAGTAACAACGAGAGTTTCATTGCATGTGGGAAGTGCTGGGCTGGCAGCCCTGGAGATAAAGTCAGACAAAGGTATGGTGGGGATTCCAGCTTCCCCACCCAGTGCTCCAATTGTGAGGAAGGATAACAATGATGCCCCTAATTCCTCAGACTACCCACAAGGCAATTTGTGCTAACCGTGGTCATGGGATCGGACCAGGTGCCCTAGAAACTGAACTGAGTGAGATCCCTAAACTCATTTCATAAATACAGCCCTAAGCCAGCTGTCTGAGAACTTCGGTCAGTGACCTGGACTGGATCTCACATGGTGACCTTCACAGAGGGGTTCGGAGCCTCTTAGGCCCAACTTAGTTTGTTTCAGTCCACCATGTCTCCCCACAGATTTTACCACTTCCTTTCACTCCATCTTTGAGGTCATGGTGTAATTTAACACCACAGTCCCCAGTATTGATCAAAGGCAATTTGAGACCGGATAGTGAAGCCTGGAAGATCAGATTTTTTAAATGCACAGTCTTGTGCCTTAGCACTGCCTATGACTTCAGACAGGAAAAGGTGAGACCCAGCATACGCTCCATTTCCCAGATAAGGAACATTTTGTATGTGAAATATTGAGGGGTTAATGTTTTGTCCTTCTATAAAACACCTTCAAAACCCGACTGTATTGATGACCCCTCTCGTCTGGCTTAGCTGGAGCAGTCGTCAATACACCATTTTTCCCCCCAAACTGAAGTCACATTTAGGAAGACTGCTGTAAGCTTGTTCAGACACCTCGACTGAGATATCAGGACTCCAGCAGGAAGGTACTGATGTAAGGAAGTAGAAACTTCTCTAATACTGCACTGATCCCGCTCACACACATCTGGTGTTATATAAAATACTTTGTTTCAATTGTTACAGAAAGACCAGAAATATTTTCTAAAATGATTGACTCTGAGGCACACTTTGTAGACTGGATGGGCCAAATTTCAGCTGGGTCGCAGATTCTTGCAGGCATAATTTTCCTTCTACACAACACTTGAAATCCCTGATATTAAAATTGTTTCCCCCAAAGAGGGACCCTTACCAGTACACCCACTCCAACCTAAGAAAAGCAACAAAATATAGTAGCTTATAGGCATGAGACCAAACACGTTGTAAAAGATTCTCATTAAAAAAAAGCATTAGGTGTTCACGTTTTCGTCACCTCGCTACAATAGGGACCAAGGCTGCACAGCTGAGGCAAGGAAACAGAATGGGGGGGGGAATGTCACCCCTCTTTCCAGCTTACTAATATTCTTTGCAGGTATATTCTCCCATGGTTGCTTGTGCTGTCGGTGTGGGGGCTCAAAATCCTTACAGCCAACACCTTATCCTCCTCCCATCTTGCCAAAGAAAACTGCCATCTGACGAGTTGAGATTACTGTACTGGCTGGCGAAACGGGGCTAAATATTCGTCCTCGTCCTCCCCATCTCTGCTGGTCTCCTTCGCCTGGTCTTGTCTTTTCGACTGGAAGCTGTTTAGTGCAGGGGCTGGCATTTACCGTGTGTGTGTAGTGCCTCGCACAGCAGGGCCACGACCTGCTTGAGGCCTTCAGTTGCGACCACAATATACAGCTTAATGAAGTGGTGGATAGAAGAACCAGTGGGTGTAGTAAGTTTCCACAGGTCTGTCTTAAAAGCCATTACAAGAGGCTATTAAGCAGTCACGGGGGAGACAAATTACAGATTAGAAATGTGTTGAAAGAAAACAACGGAATGAATAAACTTCCTTTTCAGCAGGGAAGGATAATAAAGGAGTGCCTCAAGTCTCCATCCCAGAACAGGTGTTATTTAATAATCATCTAAAGAGGGGTGAACAAGAAAGCAGTAAACTTTGCAGATGGAAAAAACTCATAACCTACGCAAGAGATGAGGTGGAACTGAAGCATCCTTAGTGGCTGAGCCTGAAACAAATAGCTGAGATGGGAAGCCCCATTCGTTTCAGCGAGTGCTAAATCGGACGCCACTGATATTTTAAAAACCTGCGTTTATTAATAGTTTCACTGTTCAGAGTGTGCAACGAAGAAGAGAAAGTATAATCTACACTAGTGGTTGTGAATAGATGTGAAGACACCTATTCACACATGGTAGGGTTACATGAGGGTTAAACTGGATTTAGTTATATGAAGAAGGGTTCAGTTTCCCAGGGTTTGGGAAAAGAGACTCAGAGTGACAGAGGAACAGCAATGACCGAAAGGGAAAGAAGATGCTGTATGAAGAAAGGGAGAGCGAATAATACCAATTGTGACCGTAAACTCTTCAGGCAGCTCTTTTTGTGGTTTGTACAGCACCTAACACAACGGAGCTGCAACCTCTAGGTGCTACTGCACAATACTAGCATCTAAGACGACATGCTCTCACCTTGAATTCGACTTTCAGTTTCCATACCCCATTTCAAAAAGACGACAGCAGGATATAGAACAAGTCCAGAGAAGGGCAGCCAAAGCCACCAGAGGCATGGAAAGACTCGATGTGAAGAGAGATTGAGAAGTCTGGCTGCTCAGTATAAGGAGATATCAGAAAGGAATGCAGAATAGCGGAGTGTTCTTGCTTGCTCTTGTATTATGAGGGTAAACAGGAGTAAGGAACACACCATGAAATTACACAGTAAACTTTTCAGGCTGATCCAAGGATCTGTTTACACAATGCAATTAACCAGAAGAACTCAGCGCCATTAAAGAGCAGGAATTATTTAAAGACTAGGCATAATTACAAGATACAGTTGCACTAGCTGAAGACAAGCCTAGTGTATCAGGACATAAGCTAAAGGATAGCATTGGTCTGGAAAACGATTTCCCTTCCAGCACTGGTTTTCCAACTGTGGGGCGTTCCCCACCAGGCTTATCAGGACCTACTTTTTTTAAAATGTTTCTTCAAACTATTGTTGATAAAATAAGAATCCCTCTCACTCATTGAGGTGCCAGTTCCTGGCTGGCTGAAAGAATGAGAGAGGGATGAGGTTCCCTCTTCAGAGGCTGATGCCCAGGCACCTGCTCGGGCGGTAATACCTCCCTGTTCAGATAGG